>JAWNZC010000348.1:4032500-4447500 GCA_035771165.1 Paragorgia papillata
AAAAAGGTGCAAAAGATCTTCTATTACAATTTTACGAGTTCTTTCAAATTTGACGAACTTCATTTTTGTTGCCAATTTAAAGGCTTATTATACAGGTGTATCGCTTATAAAACGCACAACAAAATTACCACATTCTGATTTATATAATTTAAAATGACACTCCAGACTGGAGAGTGCAAATTAATGTCACCAAGGTAACAGTAGTGAAAATTCAAAATGGCAGTCTATTTGGTAATGGTCACATTTTATTCTTTCCCAACAACTTGTCGTACACTAATAATTGAGAACACTAATTTAGAAGAACACAATAAATGCCATCAAATTAGTAACGTGAATAATTGAGAAATATTATATTTGCAAAAATCCGTAAACTATTTCGTATCTGCATTTTATATTACAACTGTCTAAAATAACTTGCACATCTTATTAAAACGGATTCCCCACTGACGACGATGTATCGTACCTTAATTGCAACTATGATTGGTCTAACATTGTACAGCGCTGACGGCCATTCCTTTATAAGTTCTTGAAAACCCTGAAACAAGACATAGTAAAATAATATTCGAAAAAAGTACTCCAAATAAGAAATTGTTATACACCATAGCAGGAAAAAACTCCCACAAAAAACGTACTTTAGTGTCTCGCTGCAAAAAGTCATTTAATACTATTTCGTAGATAGTACTGCTTAACTTGTTGGCATCGTTTGGATTTCTTGGAATATAAGGAGCGATTGCCTAAAAGTAAAAAATAAATCGATTAATACAAGAAAAGAAAATAATAAAAAATTTTAATAATCAGGAAAGAAGAATTAGGAGGAAAAGATCAGGAAGGGAGGAAGGGAGGGAGGAAAGGAAGGAGGAAGGAAGGAAGGAAGGAAGGAAGGGAGCGAGGGAGGGAGGAAGGGAGGAAGGGAGCCGAGGAAGGGAGGAAGGAAGGAAGTAAGGAAGTAAGGACGGAAGGAAGGAAGGAAGGAAGGAAGGAAGGAAGGAAGGAAGGAAGGGAGGAAGGGAGGGAGGGAGGGAGGGAGGGAGGGAGGGAGGGAGGGAGGGAGGGAGGGAGGGAGGGAGGGAGGGAGGGAGGGAGGGAGGGAGGGAGGGAGGGAGGGAGGGAGGGAGGGAGGGAGGGAGGGAGGGAGGGAGGGAGGGAGGGAGGAAGGAAGGGAGGAAGGAAGGAAGGAAGGAAGGAAGGAAGGAAGGAAAGGAGGGAAAGAAGAAAGGAAGGGACAGAGAGAGGGAGAATGGGAGTAAGGGAGAATGGGAGTAAGGGACGAGGGAAGAAAATAACAATACCGCACGTCATTGTCTACAGTTATGCTTACTCACACGCAACTGATGATTCTTGGCAAATTTATAAATCTCATCTTCCCAAAGACTTTTGTCATCGCCCAAAACTTTAACACACATTCTAAACATAGTACAAGAATTATGACAGTCGTAAAATCAAGTATAAAAGATAAAAGTTTATAATAGATTTAATTTTTTTACGTACCTTGCCGCCTCATCATACTTTCCTTCTGACATTAAATATCTTAGATAATGACGGCCAATGTCCTGATAAAAATAGAACAGCAAATGAAATTTGTACACCAAAAAAACTACTGTACGGATGCACCGAAACGTGCATAAGTTCACACCGGTTAGTTCTGGAAAATTTCCCTGAAACATTAAATTTTCTTCCAAGACCCAGCCACGCTAAAAAAACGTCCCCCAGAATATAAGCCCACATACAACACATTTAAAAATATAAGAACAAGCTATAAGCTTATTGTCGTAAATTTATGTTATATCTTAACAATATTTAATATTCGTAGTATTGTATTGTATATGTATTTTCTAATTTCTGATTAGATAATTTGTACAACGTGACAACCTGTTATGCCATGGCAACGCGCCGCCATGCGTTATTACTCGTGCACTAAATTTTGCGAGTAATTAAATTACTTTTGCAAAATTTTGCGAATTAAATTAATTTGAAGGGTAACTGGCAGCGATTTTGAAACGTCATTGTTGCCATAGCAACAACTGTTGCTATTTATTTGGTAACAGTTTTTGATTGTCAGACTGTTTAACTATGCATAACATTTAGTTTTATTATTTTTCCGAATTGTTTGTGCACGTGTTTTGGAAATTTAAACAAAGATACCTTGTAAATGTCCAGCGAGATTGTCCATCATTTCGCAAGCGTAAATTTCATATCCAGTGTACTCAAATTAAATATTAAAATGTTTAAAGCACTCTTTGTTCGTGTTTTATCGGGATTTACATCCACTCGTTCACTATCAAGTAACCTTTGGAACGAGTTTAGACACACGATTTAATGGTATTGGTAATTCTACAATGTACATATGTTGCTTAAATGGAAACCTAAGTATTCTCAACACACTATAGACCCTTTTAATAAGTGCAGAGTACGTCATTTTCCGTACTTGACGTCATTTTCGGCCTTTTAAATTCTATTGAAAATATACAAAAGCTAAGACAATAAACGAAATTGAAAAGAATTCAAAAGAAAAATTGAAAAGAGATTGACGTCATAGGGTGAAAATTACGTATACTATACTTATTAAAAGGGCCTATATTATCGCTTTTCCGAGTATCCCTGTTGGGCATTGTTTTCTTACATATTACGATTTCTTTCAGTGTCCTTCTCACTATCCTCTATTGAAACTGTATGCTGGAATACTCATTTTCATCTCATGATTCCTGCCTGGTCAAACTACTGTATACATGTAGCCGACATATTTAGTCAGTAGAATTTGATAAAATGCTTCAAGGAGTAACACGATAAACCATTTAAATACTTACAAGATAGTTATTTCTTTTAAGATTTTTCAAATTCTCTTCAACAGTACGAAGAGCCTCCTGTCAAAAAGCCATTAAGTCACAATTACGTCAAGAATTAAGAACTTTACTAAGACAATACTTCATATTAGTCTGCGACCTAGACTCTTACTTGGAATTTTTTGTGATCCACCAACCAATCTACACGGTCGTCAATTTCTCGAGGCTGTAAATAATAATAATATAATAATAATAATAATAATAATAATAATAATAATAATAATAATAATAATAATAATAATAATAATAATAATAATAATAATATCATAGGCGCACTTGGAACAACACCAAAGCAAGTTAAGACGAGACTAGAGGTTATATGGATAGAGACAAGGGTCAAAGAGTTACAGAAAACTGTTATCTCTCTCAACCTTCAAAACCAAACTAAAAGAATACTACCAATTTGCTCTACTTTCTACATTCAACTCCGAAGACCCGCGTACCTGGGAAACAATTTGTGTTAAGTGTAACTCTGCATGTCCGTAGTCTTCGTGTTACTCCTACTTGTTGTTTTTAGTCTGGCCAATTTCATGTTGGACTCCTTTTTCATATTATTTGCTAACATTTATTGTCGTAATAAGTCTATGTTGTTTTCATGTTTGTTAATGGATCCGCAGTAATTGGCGATTGCTGTTGCGGTAATCCTAGTCTTGAAACTATACAAATATATTGTAATTTAAATGTACATTATTTCTATATACTTATAAAACGACATTATCAAGGCAAAGTTAAATAAAATTTAATTTTTTTTTAAAAAACTAAAAAAATCATTCACTCTGCAAGAATACTGAGAAAAGTTCTTGAGATTTGAGGAGTCTTGTTGACACCGAATCACAGGAACATCTTAGCGCTGTTAAGCAGTGAGCTACTCAGCAGCAGCAATAATAATAATAATAATTGCAGTGACTGTCAGGGTGGATCCTGATCGTCCTGCAATGGAGAAGTAAGACGTCTCCTTCCCTCCGCAAGTCTGGGGTTCCACCTTGGGCAAGTGATAGCAACCCCTTAGCTCCCCTGCCAGGGATACGGTGAGGATGGATACGGAACCTTTAGCCTTGGTTGGCAACCCATCTAGGAGATGGAAACTCTGATTCTAAAACCTGGGCAGGTGGGGCTCATTAGTTGTGGTGAAAACAACTCTCCTAGGAGAAGGACAACTCCAAAATCAAAACTCGTAACCCAATATTTGTATACCGTCCTAATGGGTGAATGGCCCCAACGTCATGGTGCCACTAGCGGTAAAATCTCAGGAATTGGCGACCATTGAGTGTATGAAGCCTTACCCAGAGAACCGGGCAACTCTGGGTGGACTTTCCTTCCCGTGTAAAACGAATATGGCCCTGGTAGCCAATTATGCAAAACTCAAATTTACAAAATAATCGCGCAGAAGGGGCTGGAGATTATGTTGAAGGCCCTGCGCAAACCAAAGAACGAACAGAATGAACAAAGGTGTTCAACAAACTACTGATGGAATGTTACCTAAGGAGTGAACCAACTAAAAGGGGATACCGTAAAATAATGCTGGCTATTTGGAATGAGATAGGAATGTTCAAAGTCACAGAAAAGCAACTAGCAGGGCAAGTGAGGTGTATTAAGAACAGAGGATGGTTGACAACGATTGAAATAGAAGAGATTCAGAGAACAATTGATGGAATGGATAACATTGAAGAAAGGGAAATGCACGAAGAGGTGGCAGGCAACAACGATAATGAGGAGCAACATCTAGACAATGAAGAAAGAGAAGAAGAATCTACAGATAGAACTTGGGAGGAAGAAGATAGAGAGATTGATGAAGAAAGCAAGAAGATCTTAAAAATGCTAAGGAATAAACTAGAGAAACCGGAATAATTGGAGGGAGTAAATCTGAGATATGAAGAGAGGAAGAAAGTAAGAGACAGGACAAAACTAGTTAGTGATGTCATAGGCAAGATAAAGACTAAAGATACTAGTGAAACCAATATTCTTATCTTGCCGGGTGCCAATGTGGTAGCAGACCTTATTGGGAGAAAGAAGGGAAAGGTAAACAACAGCAGGAACCATTTTGGAAAAGAAGAATGAAAACACAAATAAAGGATATCGATAGGAACATCACCAGACTCCAGCAATGGAAATGTAACAAGCTATGCAGTGACTATTGGAAGAAAAGACTGGAGAGATTGTACTTTGTTTATAACAAAGGAATCTCAACAGTGATCGAAGAACTTAAACAACGGGTCAAGACCATTAATGCAAAGATCAGGAAGTATGAGGCAAGAAATGATCGTTTCCAGCAGAATAGACTTTTTGAAAGTAACCAGAAGCTATTGCTAGAGAAATTAGAGGGAAAGGAAAGAAGGAATGACACGGGTGGCGTGTGCTGTTAGGGCGCTGCCTCTCACCAATAGTTAAGCCCGGTTGGACGGGGTTAGTACTTGGATGGGTGACCGTCTGGGAACAACCCCGTTCTTGAGCTTGGGACTCATGTGAGTAGAGTTTAGTCGATCTCTCCTGTGCTCCGAGGGTTTTTCGCCGGGTTCTCCGGTTTTCCTCCCTCCGTAAAATCAACACCTAGGGCTTAGCTGGGATCCGTGGTCTGAACTGTGTCGTATGGCGGTTGCTTAAAGCGCCTTTGATATGCCTCGACACGGCCACATTGAAAAATCCTTAGGAGTAATTTGATTGTAAAGATACACGTTTGATGTATTCTAATTAAAGACCTTTACATCAAACCTGACGCGGAAGAAAGCACAACATTCTGGAATAGGATCTGGGCATCGGAAGTGAAGCATAACGAGAAGGCTAAGTGGATGAAGGACATTGAGAAAAGATGTAAGAATATTGAAAGACAGGATGATATCAACGTGGAAGAGGTATAGTCATGATAGAGGAATCCAGTCTAGATTATTACCTTAGTACAGAGTGAGGAGGATCTCCTTAAGGAAGTCATCATCGAAAACATCATAAAGAATAACGAGGACCCTAAAGAAAAGAAGAAAGCCATCGTCAATGAAAGGAAGACAAAATTCTTGACGAAGAAAATACATCCTGTGTTCTGGAAAGCAACAAATAAGATTAGAGATGAGGAAGCAACCTGGCAGTGGCTAAAGAAAGGGACATTGAAGCGAGAAACTGAAACTGAAGGAATGATCCTTGCTGCACAGAACCAAGCTTGAGAACCAACTGGGTGAGACACCACATTGATAAAGAACAAGACATTTCACCAACATGCAGGATTTGTGGCCAAGCACATGAGACAATTGCTCATGTCGTATCTGAGTGCACCCCGTTAGCACAAAATAGGGACCTTAAGATCTACGACGGCAACTTCGAGGACGACGTCCATCAAACAAAAGCATTCTTCTTGCAAAACAAAGATAATGAATAATTTCTAGTCCCAAGAGTAATCTGAACACCGTCCTCGCTCTGTATACAACGCCACTCAGAGCATTTTCACGTCTTCAGGACGACGTTGACTCGTGGGGTGTTGAGAACTGTTGTCTGAGATTGCCTTAACACAGACACTGCAACCGTTTTAACACTTTGAAAATTATAAAACAAGCTTCAAGTATTGAATACAGTAGTCAGTTAACCGTGACTTCTTTTTAATGCTAAAATTTGAATTGCTTTTTAACCGCCGCCGTCGTCCTAGCATCTTAAGGTCCCTATTGACTATACAAGAACGGCAGACACGACCAGATTGCTGCCATTATCCACAGGCATCTCTGTCAAAAGCATGGTTTTCCATTTGCGGGAAAAAGTTACGAGCACTACGTGGGTAAAGAGAGCAGAGTTCTTGAGAATGAGGAGGTCAAGATATTATGGGACTTTACAATCCAGACAGAGAGACGATTGGAACATAATAAGCCAGATCTTGCAATTTTGGGAAAGAACAGGAGGACCTGTTATATTGTTGATGTTGCACGCCCGTTTGACACAAGGATTGAAGACGGTGAAAGAACAAAGATCAACAAATATACAGATCTGAGATACGAGCTTCCAAAATGCTGGCAAGGAGAGGTAGACAAGGTGATAATTATACCGATCATCATTGGTGCTTTGGGAACAGTAACAAAAAATGTGAAAGGTAACCTGGCTAAGTTGGAGATCAACACCACAGTAGAAACCCTACAAAAAAGTGGACTCTTGGGAACTGCTAGAATACTACAAAAAGTATTGGATATGTAGGAAAGGACCTCTTGTCATCAATAACTGCGGGATGCAGGTTGTACCAGCATAATCTAAGCATTTTGGGTGAAGGAAAATTCGAGTGTAGAATATATACATTTTTTTAAGACCAAACCGGGACCAGTTGCGAAAAATGCAACTACACAGGCCTTCCGGCAGGAATTGAACCCACGACCTTGCGATTAGAATCGTGCAATGCTCTGACCACTGAGCCACGGAGGGCGTTGCCGAGAGCTTGATCGCGAGTTCTGTATATATAATAAGGTGGTAATGCCAGGAGAGAATTGGGTATATTATAAGTGATATTGGGCATTTCACTCGATTACATAGCATATTCTAAGGGTTTTGGGTGAAGGAAAATTCGAGTGTAGAATATATACATTTTTTTAAGACCAAACCGGGACCAGTTGCGAAAAATGCAACTACACATGCCTTCCGGCAGGAATTGAACCCACGACCTTGCGATTCTAGTGCAATGCTCTGACCAATTCTCTCCTGGCATTACCACCTTATTATATATACAGAACTCGCGATCAAGCTCTCGGCAACGCCCTCCGTGGCTCAGTGGTATATATCACTTATAATGTACCAGCATAAGCTGTGTAAAGAGAAATAATAATAATAATAATAATAATAATAAAAGTGATGTCAGGATCAATAGAATTTAAGGTCGCATGGAAGGAGGAAACGGTGGTATTTTTAATGATGCAAAAGCCGTAGTCCACGTAGCGCTTCCACTTGTTTGGTTTTACTGGCGCTATCGCTCGAGCCTTCTCTTCGATCTCCTCCATGCACAAATTAGCAACTACGGGACCCCTGACAGGACTGCCCATTGCGCAGCCATACACTTGCCTGTAGATGTCTCCATGGTAGATGAAAAAATTGTTGGAAAGAGTGAATTCCAGCAAAGAAATATCATCATCAACCGATAACTTCTTGAAGCTAGAGTAGGGTCACGTTCGAGTTTTCGTCTAATGTATGTGCACGCTTTGCTTACGGAAATGGCGGTGAAAAGAGAAACCACGTCAGATGAGACCATGACTTATCTTCATCAAAAGTAGCCTTGGCTATTTCTTTGGAGAATTCAGCTGAATTTCTTAATGAAATCCGTTCTTGTTTTGTAGCGGTGATAGTATTATCGTTAAAATAATATATTTAAATAATTAAATAATATATTAATTAATAAATAGTTAATATATTTAGCTCAATTTTCTACTGACGCTGTATTCTTACTATTCAGTATAGGAAATATGTGTAAATTACATGCTTCTTCGGACCTTATTTCATTGGTGAATTCCAAACAGGTATTTTGTCTTAACACGGATCGCATTATTGCACGGTAGATTATACTTAAGAAAAAGGCCAAAAAGATTTTGCCATTTTTTTGCACTTCTTATTTAATAGTTCACGCATGCACTAATTTCAAGTTGTGTCATCTGAACTCTACACTAAAAGTTACAACGTAAAAAACGTATTTTTTGACATTCTAAGAAATTTCAAATCGCAGCATAAATTTATATAATAATACATTACAAACCTTGGCTAAGACAATATCCTTCGGACTAATAATAAAAAATAGACTTTCCTCAGGCAATGGTTCTAAAAATTAAAATGAGTACAAATGAATTAGAGATCTACAGTAAAGACAATGTTGAGAAAATGGAGACGGGGCATGTTTATGTTCACAAAACAGACAATCTCGTTTTCAAAGCCACACAGAAATGGTTTACAATTCTGGACATTATCACGATCATTTTATACATTAGATTAAGTCCTTTACAGTGGTACACAAAAACCTCTGTGCTGGGCGGGATATGTTATACGCTAGGGGACGCCTTGAAATATACAGAGCCGTGGTCTCCCCAGCTATTGTGTTAAAAGAGCTTTTTAAAATAATGAAATTTTACCAAACTAATAGACGTCAGGTCTTTTATCTTACGAAATAAAAAAATTATTTACCGGTTTTGGTCAATCCGTATTTTATAAATATTTGCCCTCTGTATCACAATGAATCCTTGCACCTGCCACTGGCCTCAAGCGATTTCTGAGAGATTGGGAAAATGTTTCTATATACCAACCTCCAAACCGCCAAAAAACATCTATTTACATGTATACCTCAATAACTGAACTAGTATACATTATTATTTGAAGGGTCTATACTTAACATCCACTTTTTCGAATAAAAATCCCCGATATTATTAAACCCTCAGTCATAAACAACCAGTCAGAAGTTTGCTTTGTTCCGCGATATAAAAGAGAGACAGTAAGATGTCAACATTTGAATGCTATACAATATCATCGCTATGCCAAAAAACTTAATGATGTAGAGCAAACTTTACAGTAAATAGGGGTTTTCTATTGCGAAAAATACCTGTAAATTGTTTTATGCGATATTATATGTTTTCAATGACTTTCTTAGTATCATTTTACATGTATTAGGTATCTGCAATATAATTAAATTAATGGCGATTTGAAACATACAGTATTTACCTAGATGATAATGACTGCATGCGTAGTTTTCAAATCCACGGACAGAAAGTGCATCAGCCATAATTTCATCATGATCATCAAACCCTTCTCGATGTAAGATTCGAAGTTGTGGACGAACAGCTTCTCTCTGAATTACAAAATAAAATTTGACATCAATATCATACACGACAAACGTAACATCTTGTAACGCTAATGTACCATATATTGTACAGTATATGAAACAAGCATAATTTATTGAGTGGTCTAAAGTCTTACATAGATAAAATCGTAATACTACAAAAAATAGTACAAAGATCGTATTAAAAAACGAGACTAATAAATGCAAACGTGTATGCAAAAATAAAGGTGTTCACCATTCTATCAACTGTTCACCAGTCTCTTGTACGCCAACGACCTCCCAGACACTGTTAAGGCGAGTATGTTGTCATGTTTGCTGATGACACTAAGATCTTCAAGCCGGTCAAATCACCGGACGATGTTACGTCACTTCACGGAGATCTGAACAATTTAGAAGCTTGGTCTTCAGTATCAGGCCTCATTTTTAACGCAAAGAAATGTACATGGCAAAGCATCACGCGAAAAACAAAGCCCATTGATATCACCTACAACTTAAACAACAACTGCCTGGAGTCAACAAAATCCGAATGCGAAATTGGTGTCTATGGATAACTGCGGACCTGAGTTGGAGCAAGCAAGTTTGTGAGCAGTCAGCTTGTTGTGCTAACAAAACTTGGGTTACATCAGGAGGAACACGCAGTGTATCCAGAGCATTGTGGTGAGACACACAATATATCTGGCACTAGTCCGTCCACAACTAGGTTATGCAACCCAAATCTGGGCGCAAACTATTGACCTAATCACCAGATTAGAAATAACTCAACGACGCGCCACGAAATATATTCTAAAACTACCGTTTTTGTGTTCTGATTATTGTTATTCCTAAATGTAAAACAACAACATACTAGAAGTCCTTTTTTGTAAGATCAACCATAACATGGAATACTTAATCTCATCATGGACAGCCTTGCCTTATTTAAATCCATTATGCTCAGATATCACTTCTCATCTCTAGAAACCACTTTTGACTGCAAAAATCATGGTACATTTAAAACTATCTGCTTATTAGCATCTTTAGTTTAGTTTAATTTAGTCAGAATTCTTGTTGTAATTGTAGGTTTCGTAGTTAGAATTTTATCTTATTTTATTATTATAAATTTTTGGGCCTGCAGTAATTGGCTAATTGTTGCTGCTATTATTAATGTACTGTATATACATTTATTACAATAGCGAATCTAATAAAAAAAACACAATACAATTTCTGTAATGAAATACAATTGTCATCTTCACGTACGTTAAGAATGTAAAAGACGTTCTGCAACATGCACCAACAAATGAAAAACAAAAATTGCGTCGCGAGCAAAAATCACATACACCACAATCACATCACTCATATCACTAGAATATTATACTACAATCATTGACAAGAATCCTATCGAATAGATGACCTCAATTTTAATATCAGCTTATATAAAATTTCGAAATTATAGTCTAATTGTCTGTATGTTCTTTCTCCGAACAAATCCTACCAATTATTTTACTTACATCGTCTTCAGTCTCCTCCCCCTCCGATACATAAGATAAAATTATCTGCAAAGGAAAACAATTATTAGAAAAACATGTTTGCAGAAAAATGTTAAACACTTAAAGTTAAACTCCCACTCCTAAAACATTAGAATTTTACGAACCACAGTAAATCTCAGAATATATATCAGTACGACATATATTGATCAATTGGAACGTAATGCCGGCCTGCCTATAGATCTGAAATTCTATAGAACAGCAGTACGACTCACCCGATCAAATGATAATGATGCACGCAAAAATTGCGTTACAGTGATTTACAACTCAATTTTCACCCAAATCTTCGGAAGTTCGTTCCGACGTTCGCAAGTTCGTTGAGAAGTTCAACGTTCGTTTTGAACTACGCATTTGATTGGCAGCTAAGAACCAAGCAACCAATCAAATGCAGAGTTCAAAACGAACTACGAACTTCCGTACAAACTTGCGAACTTCCAAACGAACGTCCGAAGATTTGGGTGAAAAGTGAGTTGCAACTGACTGTAAAATGCGTGGATGGAATAAGTGCATTCATAATGGTGAGCTCCTTCCTGGCTAAAACAGTTTTCAGCTGGGAATGACGCAGACTTTAGCATTTTATTCTGGCTACAGTCGCTAAAAAGTTAATGCATGACCACAGATCTGTACATACGTAAAAACTAAGCAAAAATAAATTAACTTATATTACTCGGGCTACTATGGTAGACCGAGTCTAGGTTTCGGTTGCGTTTCTTTTTCTCCGCGCGAAACTGCAGAAATTGCGTAATCCCCCGTCAGGCTTTGCAAACTGTGAAGTCTTAAATTTTTGCACAATTTACTTCCGCTACTATTCATGTTTCCGGTGAGTTGTTAGCCGTGTGACTGAGTGAGGCCGTGAGGCATGATGTAAGTTCTTTGTTCCTTTCGCTTTTCAAGTTGGACAGAAAGTTGAACAGCTTTGCCTTTTGACCAAGGTGTTCTTGCGCGTTGTTGGTAGATTTTGAAACTGACTGACCGTAATTTTGTAGTTAATCAGTGATGTGGCTGACAACAGAGCCCTCCACTGTCTTGATCGTAAATATGTTCCCCATGCAGGGTGAAGTATACACCACATTCAGCCTTCGATTAAAATTAAGTTTGCCTTATTTGAAAGAACACTTAAAATAATACAACATCTTTTGCAGTTTTTCGTTTCCTTTCTTCGTTATTGAAATATTTCAGTTTGTTTGATATGTAAATTAAACATTTTGACGTCACACGTGCATAATGAGTTATCGAAAAAGTTATATATCTTTGCTAGTCTCAAATACAATAATCACTTGAAGATCTACACGTTTAGTGTTGTGGGCGAAGCACATCCACACGCTTCATTCAGATTAATTCGGTTTGATAATAAAAAAGATATCTAATCTTCTCCAATAGCTCATTATGCACCCACGACGTCAAAATGTTTAATTTGCATATCAAACAAACTAAAATATCTCAAGAATAAAGCAAGGAAACGAAAAACTGCAAAAGATGTTACTCTATAATTTTAAGTGTTCTTTCAAATAAGACAAACTTAATTTTCGTTTCATAGGCACTCTAACCAAGCACCTCCGCGTTTTGCCAGTCGCCCGAGTGAATGCCTAGCCCATCTTATTTATTGTAATATATTATCACTGCCTATCAATTAATAGGCTAGGTAAATCATCCTTTGGTTAGAAATGTTTATGTAAATATGTATATAAATCCCGTACCAAATCCTTATCATATGGTCCAATACCACTAATAAAGTATTCCAGTGAAAACATGGCAACTTCAGTAAAAAGTAAAAAAACAACACAGTTATAAAAATACATTGAATAAGCTATTTAACCCAGGACAGGGCTTTCACAACAGGCAAGGAAACGAGCCGCGTGCCTAGCGCTCATAGAAATGTACTAATAGTACATTTTCAGTATTAACCCTAATCGAACGCGTAAGTAATAACAAAACTTTTAAAAAATACATATCGTTTATATGTGGCCTCAGTAGTAAAACTTATTTTCTGCAAATAATCTTATCGTAAATTATTAACCAAAAGTTAGCGGGCTGTAAATGTATTTGTGACTATCCCACTCCAGCGAGAGTTTTAAGAAAGCTGTTTGATATTTCGCTGCGTACAGTATATTGGTAATAAATGTATATTTGAGGTACGAGTTGAACCATGTTCTACTTTTTCCGTATCTTTACGCGCATGCACGAGAAGAAACACATCACTGGAAATCAGTCGAATAACTGTCTGAACGTTTCCTTAGATTTTATTGGCTTCAAATAAAGAAAATTGTTACGAATTGTATAAATGTATTCTTAAACTTCGTAACAAAATAACAAATCTATAAAAAATTCGGGAAATAAATTGCTTATACATGTGCAATTATTTCTGATATAATATACTTCACCTATTTCCACATATTTAGATGGAAGAGCTTTCTTGTCTAATTGCTCTTGTTGACTGAGCTGTTTAATCCTCCTTTCTTTAACAACGCAAACCTTAATGTAAAACATAACAGAACCATGTTGGCCAAGTATTATGTGTCTAAGGGATATGAGACGCCAGTAGACCGGTTTGGGCAGCCAAACTACAGTACGTGCCCCAAAAAATTCCTAAATGACATGATTAAAAAATTAAGTCAAAAATCACCACTCAGAATGCAGGAAATAGCATTTCCGAGACTCTAAATTTCAACCCTATATAAATGGTTCTCGCGTCATCACCGCTCAAATATCGTCATAAAGTTCAGGCATTCCAAACATGGAGACAGGAGAAGTAATACCCCAGTCGCTCTATTGTTAACTTCTCTTACCTTAACATTGTTTGCCCAACCTATCAATAACGTTGTGTCGTCTTTCCATGATAAATTACAACGATAAAGTTGTGGTCGTGGGCTAAAGAAACATTCATAAACACGTTCAGTTAATACTCAGCCTTTCTCAATCTCTCCTACCCCCTACCCCCTCTGTTCAGAGTTGGAAAAAAGCTGCGGGTATGTGGGTACCACCCGGAGGAAGGTTTGCTTTAAGTGAGGAAGGTTTAAACTTTAAAGTGAAAACACGTGAAACAACACATTCGGTAATCTGAGAAAGTTACAATTGATCAAGCAAGATGTCGAGAAGAAATGCGATTTGCAGCAAAACATTGGCTAACCAACAATTATACAGCACTGGCAGTGGCAGCAGTTACCATAGGCGTACGGGCACAAATTTATAGGGGGGGGCGGAGAACATTTTGCCCGACTGAAACGGAAATTGCCCGACTTTTGATATAAAAAAAACACTAAGTGCCTGTTGTTCAATATACTTTACCTTCTACAATACACAGATATTAAATTGTTTTGATTACTTTTCCTTATTTTCATCCTATTTAAAAAAATTTTTCCTATATTTTTGCCCGACTTAGCTTGAAAATTTGCCCGACTTAGCAACATTTCCATTCGTCTGGGGGGGCAGCTGCCCCCCCTGCCCCCCCCGCCTCGTACGCCTATGGCAGTTACATGTGTGAGACATGTACGCTGATGTCTGCTGTGATGTCTGTATCTTCGCAGCAGTCGAGGGTAGTTAGCAGGCTATCAGTCAGCAGCGGTCAGTTATTAGTAGCTTTTGTAGTATGCCAAAGCTTACCTAGGAAAACCTAGAAAACCAAGGTACTACAAAAGTCACGCAGTATTTATGAACGTTGCAAAACACAAAATTCTCGCTATATATTTTGAGGAAGGTTATATAAACTTAAAACCCCATCCGGAGGAAGGTTGAATACTTTTTCCAACTCTGCCTCTGTTCGGAGAAACTCGGCCTCGCACTGGATAAAAACCTTCCTATTTGTTTTAAACCTGACAAATGTTTATAATTTTGACTTGAAGATCTTACTTACCATCTTTTGTAATAATAAAGATACTAATAATTAAAACCAGACAAATACGCATCATCAAATGATCTTTTGTACATTACCTGTTTGGTTCTCTTCGGATATTGGTTATAAGTTGCTTCGAACTAACATCATATACTTTAACACCCTATCAGAACAAACAATATTGTTCTCAACAATAGAAATATAGTAAAGTTAGATATACTGCCGAAACAGAGAACGTAGTAGTCAAACGTTTCGAGCGAAGGCCCTTCGTCAGAGAGAAACGAAAGACTACCACGTTCTCTGTTTCGGCAGTATATCTAACCTTACTATATTTCGATTGTTGTTTCAACACTGCCTATACGCAGCACGCTACTTTTATTTCTTTATTGTTTTCAGCTATATTAATTGTATTTCTGAGTATTTTAAGGTGCTCTATAAACAGCAAAATTAGGTCATTTGGTTGGCCTGACTGCAGGAATAATCTTTGTAGCTTTTAAATTTCTTTCAATTACCACGCGACATTTTTTAAGTGAGAAATTTACCATATATAATATCAAAAAAATATTAAAGCATACCAAGTCATTTGCCCAAGCTACGTATGAGGAACGCCATCGGATAGAAGTTACTGTTCCTTCTCCAGCATGAAGTACATATGACTTATAACGTACCCATCCTTTCTCATGCAGAACCAACTGAAAAGACAACGAATTAAAAATACGAACTAGTTCATAAAGTCGTTCGTTCGTTCAATTACTTATATTTATTTGACTGATTGATTGATTGATTGATTGATTGATTGATTGATTGATTAATTGATTGATTGATTGATTGATTGATGGATGGATGGATGGAGTGATGGGTTGATGGATTGACAGATGGATTGATGGACTGATGGATTCATAACTGTAGCCAAAGTGGTAGCAAACCATAGCTACCTCTTCCAAGTTATGTTTCCACCTCAGTTTATTTATTGTATCTGTCTGCCTGTTTGTTTGTTTGGGTGTTTGTTTGTTTGTTTGTTTGTTTGTTTGTCAGCAGGATATCTCAAAAACTATTTGCTATGAAACTATATTATGAAAGTTTGAAGAAGGGTTGGTCATAAACCAAGAACCAATTCATAAATTTTGGTTGAATTCGGATGACAATGGAATGAAAAATTGACAGCTATTATAGTATCAGAATATCTGGAGAAATAAAGCGATACTGACCTTATCACCACCGGTAACAAATTGTTTTGAGCCCTTCTTGGAAAAATCTGGATCTAATGCCACAGCCTACAACATAAAAAATGGAGTACAATCCGTTTGTTTTGGCAAACAAAAGGCCGTAAACACGAGGGGATTTACAATATAAACGAGACAGTGACATGACGCGATTTTAAAATATCAAAATCTTTATTTTCCAGTGAGAGGCTTTTAAATACTGTAATAGCAAAAACAAGCAGAGTAGCTCTGGTAGTAACTGTGACTGGTAGAATAGTAGAAACTGGCAGAATAGTATAGTAACTGGCAAAAGATACTTCCAGTTTCCAGGAAAAATCTGACTAAACAGACTCTTCTTACGTCAATGCACTTACTTTAATAGGAGTGTCAAAGCTCTGCTGAACATTATTTTCTGAACTGTACAAACCATTGATCACCACCTACAAAGACATTTTTTCTGTGCATCATGCATTATATACAATTTTAGCTGATAGAACAATAATTGAATTTCATTTACTGAATTTATTGAATTCGTCACAATATACATGACATACAGTAATGCAAAACATATAAAGAAAAGAGCCAAAAGATATAATTGCATGAGCAGAGAAGCACAGTTTAATACCTGTAATATGTAGTTAGTTTCTATATATGCCTTAAATATGGCTTACAATACTGTATGTGTATTACAATAAAATAAAAGTACTGTATAACATTATTTCTATTTCAACACAAAGTGTTGCACAGTCCCAAAATGCCGCAGTTATAAAATGTAAGCTGTTGCAAAGGTGCATGAAGAGGCAATAGCAGACTGTTACAGGTCGATAGAATCCACAAGCATTCACACAACTTTTTTTACATACAGCAATTTTCTATTTCTTTATTAACTTCTTCCTGACTGCATGCATCAGTCTTCTGGGACTGATGCAGATTTTAGTATTTTACTCTGGCTGACCATTTTACTTGTCAAGGAGAGGGTTCCCAGTCACCAGGGACTTAAATATACAGTACTACAATATACAGAGCCGGATTAAGACATTTAAAAAATATGGACCCCTATATAAGCACTGAAGAGATTATGGGGTCTTCAAGGTGTATATGTAACTCAAAAAAAAGTACTATAAGCAGTACAATTCGCTACTACAAAAGGTAGTTTAAAGCCAGTTTACACTGGCAATTGTTGCTGAGATTTTTCTCATCCTAATGCATGTGATTGTGTGGATGACTCACGAAAATATTGAACCATATATATATATAGCTTTTCACAAACACCCAATACATGTATATCTAACCTTACTATATCTAAGGCAGTATATCTAACCTTCCTATATTTCGGTTTGTGTTTCAACACTGCCTGCGCAGTACACTAGTTTGACTTCCTTAAGAGTGTTGGATCACCATGCAATGTCCAATTTTTGTTCTCAATCTGCAAAACTGTTTGGTGGCCTGACTACTCTCGCGCGCTTTACGATTTCCCACGCGCCTGCGACTAACCAGAATAACTAATAGAAGCCTCTGTGGAAGAGAGAGGCCTGACTATATATATATGCAACAGTATAGGTGATATGACAACTTACTCTCCCATCATCTGAACAACTTGCAATGTAGTCACCGTTGAAATCAATACTAATTTCATTCACAGTTGTTGTGTGCTGCCAAGGAAATAAGAAACATAATAAACAGTTGATTAATTTCGTTGCAAAAAATACGTTGTAAATATTTAACTGTCGCAATTTATTGAAGGTAAAATAAATATATTTTGCGGTACGTCAGAAAGGTTGTCTTCATTTGCATAATTTAAAATTTTTCAAATCGAAAAGATTGATTTAATGTATTCATATTTAAGCTAGAAATTGCTATAAGAGACACCTACAGTACAGTAGTTTATATATTTATCAGAAAATACACTCAAGAAAAGGGAGCTGAGTGTGCAAATAAAATTGTTGCACTTACTACCCTGCACAATAATATATGAAATGTGATTTTTGAAGAGGGAACAAATTTTCTAGTGGTGGACATAGTTTTGAAAAGGACAAATTTTCCATCATTATTTTATATGAAAAATCATCTCGTATCCATATGCAAAACGAGCCAGCTCGGTTAGGTGAGATCTCACCTTGAGTTGTAGGTATAGGATCTCCGTGCAATGAAGTAGGATGAAAATTTTCATAAGAACGCGCCATCCACCCCGGGATGGATTTTTTTTTTCGATTTGGACCTACATTTGTGTTGAACAGCGTATTTTGCAAGATATAAGCAGTAAATTGAAGTATATTAACAGTCGTAATATCAGTTTTATATAGTAATACGATATCACGTATCACGGAAAACACGACGAGCAAGTGTCCATGGCTCGCCATGCTTGTTTGTTATTGGCATAATGGCATATTGCGCTAATTTCGTCCCGGTGAAGTGGATAAGAACAACCATATAAACGGCAGAAATCCGGGCTCATATGAACAAGCCCTCAGGTCGATATACAGAGGACAAGTCTTCATCCCTTGTTTTCACAGCCACCTCAATAACTTGTGATCAGATACTCTGGTAAAAGATGCAGTCTATATAGGTTCTGAGACATTTATGTTTTTTGTCATCAAAACTTTGTGACTTCCTGATTTAAAATTTGCCCAAATAATTTACAAGAGCGTGTCTCTGCTAATATCAATATAAAAGGCGGCAAAAAGGAAAATTAAAACTCGTTCTACTACTGGCTGCAGTAGTTTGCTTAAAACCTTACGCAAGCGTTTGTTTGGAAATAATACATTTACTCACAATTACTTTCCGCAAAATGGCGCAAAAACGTCTGCTAGTCGCTTTTGACTAAACAAAATATACACTGTAACTGTAGTTACTGTATAAATAAGAACGTTTCACGGGTCGACAATTCGCACCTAATAGCTCGCAAGTTCTCATGACAATGATTCGGGTGTGAACTGTTCTTGACTGGTTTCAGTCATCTTAATTAATATAAACGCTTTGACCGGATAGTTAAACCCACAATTAACTAATATTTCAGTCAGAGATATTGTGCCATTAAATTAAGATACTAAGCTTGTCTCCTTTAAAAAGCAACATTGAATTTATCCTGCTTGATATTGTGTTAAATTAGTTGCAGCTTTCTTTCGTACTTTACAATTCCCACGTGCAATATTAGATCGCAATATCAAAACACATTTTAGTGACCTATACTGTGCAACGGAAGCGCTTTTGCTCTGTTTTCTTAGGTGCAAACTGTATACATGGATAATTTATAAAGCAACTATATACCTGTAGCTTTATATTTCTAGTAGAATGACTAAAACTACAGTAGCTTCCTTAATAAAACATGAACTAAATAAAATGCAGTTTAATTTATAGTGAGAAGCCAGTTAAAAACAGTATTTCAAACCCAAATATTTTCCATGAGAACTTCAATGAATAAATGAAATAAAACTGAGCGCAAATTGCCTTACTTATTCTTTGCAGCTGCAAACTTAATTACATTCTCTATAATAGAGTATATTATCAATGCTACAAAATATTGAGTCGGAAAAAATAAGTGTTAGCTAAGAGTTGAGTATTATTAAGTTAGGATTTTGATAAACATATTTTGTCTTAAAACATATATTATCAAAAAGACCATGTCCACACGTATCCGGATTTTTTTGACTTTTTTACGGATTAATCTTCTGTCCACACCTAAACGATGAAACGGTCATTAAAAATGAAACTTTTTGAAGATGGTCTCCAAAGTAGAACTTTTTGAAAACGCCGTTTTCCTGTTCTCGTGTGGACGCGCATTTTTTTGAAAACGGAGAAAAAATGTTTTTTAAACGAAAACGGATACGTGTAAACAAGGCCTAAGTATATTTTTTCCACCTCAATGCTGTCATTCACCCTACACACACAAAAACACATTTTTTTCAGACCGATAAATAATAAAGACTGGTCTCGAATTCGTCCGGTACCGTGTAAACGTAAGCCTTACTGTCACGGACTCACGGTCTATCACACAGTTTTCAGATGACGTTTTTTCGGCAAGAAATGACCATTTT
Organism: Paragorgia papillata; assembly: GCA_035771165.1. Classification (NCBI taxonomy): domain Eukaryota; kingdom Metazoa; phylum Cnidaria; class Anthozoa; order Scleralcyonacea; family Coralliidae; genus Paragorgia; species Paragorgia papillata. Next base: position 4,052,698 of record JAWNZC010000348.1, read on the forward strand.
GTGTTCTCAGTTTAAAGCATGATACAATTTGCTCAAACAATAGTTTCACACATTTAAAAGACAATCCTTTCTTTAATTTATTAAAAAAAACTCATTAAATTTGTAACAATTCCACTTGGAAAAATCAACCAAAAACCTACTTTCTATTAAAAATCTGAGTTTCTTTCATGCCTGTCGCAACAACTTAAAAAATTTCAATGTCGTTGAAAATAACAACAGGGGACAAGGACATTTTATAGAATAATATGATGATAAGCAAACATTTGGCTGTACAGGTAGTATGTGGCACATACAGTAAAGCAATTGAACATGATCAATTTCCCCTACATGTACTGTATGGTGTCCAAACAATTTTTCTATATTACTCAGAAATTAATAAACATTATTTTACAAAAGGACCTCACAGAATTTAATGTCCCACAACAGACACCCAACAGCCAAACACATAGCAAATTTAAGATTTAACATATTTGCCACCAATCTTTAAATATGTCTAGCAATAGAATGAATGCATTGAATCATACATAATACATTCAGTATACTGTCGAAAATCAGTGCCCTACATGTACATGATCCGACTATAAAGAACAACGCACATGGTGGGATCTTCACAACAAGGGTGGCATAATAGCAGCTAGTCTAGCTACTGTAGTAGGGCTGTAGCCCCCCAAAAGGGCTAAGCTCTCTTCCCCCTTCCAATATATCTGAATACAGTATATTATACTGTAGCCTAAAATTTTTGCAGGGGTCAAAATACAAGTCCTTATCATTCTACTGTATTGGCAAATTAGCTCCTTCAATATAAAACATTGTCCTTCACCACTGCTTCACAATCTTATTTCACTAGACTCACACATTTCAGGTTTGATGTCAAGAAATGTACAGAGTTCCTTCTTGCCATTGTAATTACTCAGTGTAGAATTTTGTTTTAAGGTATATTTTTTTGTTTAATAATATTGACAAAAAAAAAAGAACATACTGAGGGAAACTCTTTGCTTCTGATGTTGTTTCCTTGGTGATCAAGCACATGAACTACACCAAAATGTGTACCAAGAGCCAAGAACTAAGAAATAAAATCAGACTATGTTTAAAATAGTGAGATAAAAGTACTGTAGTCTGCTGCAAAGGCAGTGTAGAAACAGCAAAAACAGAGAACATAGGAGTCTAACATTTCAAGCAAAGGCCCTTCATCAGAGAGAAATGTAAAGAGTGTAAACAAACAATGAGCTTACAGTATATATGAAAGGTAATCATGTGACCAAAAATAAGCCAATCAGATGAAAATAACAATAACAAATTGATGATGAGATGCGAAAAATTAGCCAATCAAAGCAATACAGTACAATACAATAACAAATCGATTACCTTCCATATATAAGCTCATTGTTTGTTTACACTCTTTACGTTTCTCTCTGACGAAGGGCCATTGCTTGAAACGTTAGACTCCTACGTTCTCTGTTTCGGCAGTATTAATCTAACCTAACTATCTTTTGATTTATGTTTAAAATAATTAGTAAACTAATTAAAAATTGTTTTACAGTAAAAGGCAGTAAATCAGAAAATGGAATATTTAAAACATGTTAACACAAGATAACGTTACTAACATTGTTATACTCACAATGTGGTAATACTGTATTTATAATAACAAGTATACTGTAGTTAATTGACTGGGTAAGCACCTATCTTCGAGCAAGCACCCACCCCCTGTTTATAAGGGAAAAGTAATTTTCCAGGCTATTTTAAAACATTGTCTCAGTACAACTGACCATGTCTTCACAGAGGTTTGCCTCCTATTAACCAATGGGAATTAACATATTTTGATCCTCAAACTGGATATACATGTACAGGTATTATAAGTGTTTCAAAACGTTTCAGTTAATTAATGATCATTTGGTGAAAAGCAATCATGCCACTGAAGTTAAGACAATACACTGTCAAATGGTTTTGTTTGTTTTCATACAGTATATTCAGAGTGTTGTGTTGACGTTATACATGTAAAATCTTTTTTTTGCATAAGCCACATTTTGGTCGTGTAATAGCCCACTGCTTATGTATATAAGCACCCACCCCCCTTCTTTTGATGACAATTAAAACATTGTGGGGATGGGCACTTACCCGGTCAACTACGTACGGTATATGTGTACAGTAAATACCATTATGTACCTTTGAATGAACAGCCATGCAGCTTGCAGCATCATTGGCAAAGATTCCTGATATAGCATTGCCAATTCTTTCATATTTTAGAAGTGGTTCCCTTTCTTCCTCACCTTCTTCATCTTCTTCACTTTCATCCCCTTCCTGCAAATACAAAATAATAAAAACCAATGTAAAAAAACACTCAGCACAATATAGTAGTACAGTACTGTACATTATATATACCTGGTATATATATATATATATAGTTTAAGTGGGCTTACCTCAAAATGTTGAGTGTTGCAACTGTCAGTTTCACGCGGGGCGATCTTCAGGCAACTGAGTGGGCCGCTTAAATGGTTTTGGTCAGAAGGTGGGCATTGTATCATGAAAGCAGACGTCAAACACTTTCTACTCAATAAAAGATCAGAAATCATTTTGACATGCAGGCATAAAAATAAATTTAATATCAACAATCTAAACAACAATCAAAACAAGGAAAGGAGTTTGAGGAATCCACCACCCACACACCCACCTTTTGACCAAAACCATTTGAGGGATACATTCACTGTTTCACCACCTACATGCTCACCTTTCAACCAAAACCATTTGAGGGATGCATTCATCGTTTCACCGCCCACACAGCCACCTTCTGACCAAAACCATTTAAGTGGCCCACTAATCGAAACTACTCAGTCACCTGAAGATCACCCCGCATGAAACTGACAGTTGCAGCACTCAACATTTTGAGGTAAGCCCATTTAAACTATACTATATTCACTCTACCTTTATGGTATTGAGCACTTTCCAACAATCCGTGAACAAAATCACACGTGCTCGTTTGTATATATATATATAATATTGTGTGTGTACATCAGTATTAAAATGAAGTACATAAACCAAAATAAAATTCTCAAAGTAGCTGCCATTCAATTTTCTGGTTGATTTTGCACATACAGAGATTTTACAAATGTAACTGGCAATTGGGCTTTCTACCCTAGAGAGCACACAGTTACACACCCCCTCCCCCCACCCCTACCCCCCCCCCCCCCCCCACACACACACAGTTCCATTCTCACTTTGATGGCGAATACACAAATATTCTAGGTCAGCAGTTACTTGCCATTCTTCAGAGAACATAAGTCGATATTTGTGTCAGCATGCTGTGTACATATAAATTTAATCATTGAGTTGTTTTTCTCTTACTCGATTTAAATTAAGAAGCAATTGCAGAATACCTGTCCATTTTTCAACTTACATTTACAAGCACAAATGAACAGAATCTTTTTAAAACAGTTTAAACATACAGTGTATTAAAACTATAAACTACAGCATAAAATTATTGAGATGAGATCAAACAAACATTAATGGCGTTTGAATATCGTCTTACAAACCTCCTCTAAACTACTTGTCTCTTTTTTCTCCTAAAAGAAAAAGAAAACTAAAAGTAATCTAAAATTAAAATAAACATATAACACTGAAGAGTGAAGATCAAAAATGAAAAATCTACAGTATATACTGATTTATAAATACTGTAGTCTGTGTGTGAAAGTGAAAACGTTTAGTAGGGGAATCAAGGGCGATAATTACAACAAAATTTCAGGGCAATAGTTTAAGAAAACACTACGTTTGTAGAGTTTGGCCTTCTTAAATTGCACGAGCACGTTAAATTGATCCAGTTCAAAATATTCGTCAAAAATAAATAAATAACCAATACTCAAAATACCTTAGACTGGTCCGCCATCTTGATTCGCCCTGATCTCGTTCCCAGACTCTTCGCCAAGCACGCAAATTTGCGACTAGCCTGGTACCCTGGCCCAATTTCAAAAGAAATATGGGCCAGGTAACCACTAAAGACTTCTGCTTTCCTATTGGTTAAAATTTCGCGCGTTTTTAGTGGCTATGAGTAAAATAGCCTGGTACCCTGGCCCAATCAAAGAATATGGGCCAGGTAACCACTAAAGACTTCTGCTTTCCTATTGGTTGAATTTTCGCGCGTTTTTAGTGGCTATGTGTGAAACTGCAATCGTCATAAGTGGATTTAGCCCTGATGACGCGAGAATGAGATTAGTGGTTACCTGGCCCTTATTTCTTTTGAAATTGGGCCAGGGTACCAGGCTATGAGTAAAACTGCAATCGTCATAAGTGGATTCAGCCCTGATGACGCGAGAATGAGATTAGTGGTTACCTGGCCCATATTCTTTGATTGGGCCAGGGTACCAGGCTAATTTGCGACTTGAGATCAAATATGGAGGGAAAATTAAGAACAAGGTGCGATCATGGATAGTAAAAAGACTGGATAGGAAACTTGATGGCGTGAGCATAACAACTTGGTTGAAAGTTGAAATTGACAAGCTTAAAAACCCCTTGTACACTCAAAGTTTAGGATTAATACAACTTAAAATGAAAATCAAACTGCCTGTAAATACGACAAAGCAACAATACGATAAAATTCCCATTTATTCTTACTCATTTTAAAAGAAAATATCAAGGTTTACTAGTTAAAATATGCATCCCAAATTCCAAGCAAAACAAAGTACCATTTTGGGACGCCAGTTTCTTTGAAACAACACAGAAAACATCAAAACAAAGATCAACAACGCTTACGTCGAACACTCGATTGTGACTTAGGAACGTTTGTAAGGCAATAAAATCATTTGAAACGTCAACATAGTCATCTGAATGTGAGAACATGAAGAATTTTAAGAAAAGTTCACTTAAAAACCTCAGTAAAACAAGCATACTCACGCCATTCGTGACATCACAATTTCCAGGGTGCATTCCGTGCAAGTCTCACGCCGGAGATTGGCGACGAGCCTCAGAGCTTTACGCCAAGACTACCAATTATTTTTTATCGGACCCTTTGGTACGCCATGCACATTTGAAACTAATACGCAAAATAATAAGAAAATAACACGCCAAAAGAGGCAAAGTGCTGGTCACATTTGTTTGCACGCCAAGAAGACTGAGCAAGTGCGTACGCCACTGAATACGCCAAGATATCAAATTTTGGGTAACTCACGCCTGCACGCCAAGCACGAGGACAAGTCCACGCCGGAGATGGCACAATTTACAACTACAGTAGGTTTCAACCATTTTGCAAACTCAGTGAATGCGATTTAACCAATCAAAAGGCTCAAAACACCCCACATGACTTTTAGTTTCCTATCCAATCCTTTTACAATCCATGGTGCGATCTAGTATCCGGCGTAAACTTCCATGTTAAATGACTAAAATCTGTTGTTTGTTGGCCGTTTCCTACCCCCAAAAGAAGTCGGGTTGGGTTTTTTTGGCAGATGTGTTTACCCAATTGACCTTTAAAACGGATTTTAAAGTTCGAATCAGTCGTGGAAAGGAGTATACTTGACGACTTACGAAGTGACGAGTTGACATAAAACAAAGCCAATCAACTATGGAGGGTGAATAAATATCTCAACTATCAGATAACTTTGATTGATTTTTTCTTTGTTTTGTCTTGATTTTTTTTTTTGCTATATATGGACAGTTCACTAACTTGTTATTGTTTTGCGTGTGTGTGTGTTTAGAATTTAATAAATTTCATCAAGCTCGGTCGACAACTCACGTGAGCCAGCACGCACGTGGCCTTAGGAGAACACATTGAACTCTAAGTAAACTGGAACGCTAACTCCATAAGTCAGGCCCTATGAATGGGTGAAGCTAAAAATCTTTGAAAATCTTCTGAGTTTTGAGCTGAAATACTTAACGCTGAACGTTGGGCTGTATATGAAACTGAAGCTATTGAAAAATGCTATTTGGTATAGAAACTTCAAGACTTTAGCTAAAAGGGAAATAATTATAAAACAGAAAAACAACTGCCATTTTGTTCGCCGTAGGTTACAAAATGGCAGTTGTTTTTATATTTTTTAGTTATTTCCCTTTTAGCTAAAGTCTTGAAGTTTCTATACCAAATAGCATTTTTCAATAGCTTCAGTTTCATATATAGCCCAACGTTCAGCGCTAAGTATTTCAGCTCAAAACTCATAAAAACTACAACAAGTTTCTTAGTGTTATTTCCCAACGAAATATGGTCGAATATTTACTACATTTTAAAAAGTTTAAAATAACGAGAAAACTTATGCTATACATTAAATTGAAGCCAATGCTATTTCTAAAAACATACGTACACAATGTATTTCAACTATTTGTTGTTTTGGAGTAATTTGTTATCGTCCCAAACAAAATATATGGCAGGATGAAAATTAAGTAACTTGAAGCACGGGAGCTACCTGCCAAGGGACTGGCACTGGCTTCAAAATCCCCCCCTGAGTTATCGTTCCAGTCTTCTTATAGTTCAATGGGAAAACACCGCTGCCAAACGTTTTGCGCATGCGCGACGCCCGAGCTCGTCCTCAGTTCTACAATTTGCACCCGTTGCCCGCAAGGTTCATTCTTATAAGCTATTGGGACTATGGATTGATGATGACCTTGAATGAAAAACTAATATAGAGTACAATACATTACAAAAAAGGCAATCAAACGCCTCTATGTTCTGAAGGTTTTCAAAAGCTATGGTGCTCCTGCGAGTGACTTGAAAGCGTTCTATATGGCGGTAATACGATCAACCCTTGAATATGGTTCCCAGGTTTGGAATGGGAGCTTGACGGAAGAGCAATGTACTGATATTGAGCGAATTCAAAAGCATGCTCTTAGAATAATCTACAGAATATGATTATGATTATTTATTGCAAAATTAAAGTCTGGCTTAAAAAACTTAAAAGAACGTAGGGATGATTTGTGTGTTGTTTTAATTAAGAACATGTCTAATCCTAGCCATAGATTGCACAGTCTTCTTCCGAAAAAGGTTGGGCATGTAAAGGAGAGAGATACTAGAACAAACGATCAAATGTATTATAATTATATGTGTAGAACTGAAAGATTTAAAAGTAGTCCAATAGTTTTTGCTATCGATCAATGCAACGTGAGACTAGATGAGTGTCCCAGTTAACAATTGATTTTTAGATATTTTCTGCCAAGTTTTAGGAATGTACTTAACTTTGTATCATATAGAGTAGTTAACTTGAATCATTATTAATATTTTACTAGATTTTATACTGATTAATGTAATAATTAATGCTTAAATTGCGATAATTTGTAAACATATTGTACTTTAGCTTTTATCGTAGCTAATGTATATGTAATAAACCATATCTTATTATTATTATTATATATAAATAGAGCAAAACAAGCCAGTGTTCCGTAATATATATGAGAGCATGAAGCGATTTCTTTTGTAAAGCCTAACGGTATCGAAACCACGTCAGTCTGTAGAATTCTATTTTTGTCTCGAGCTATTTTATGCACCATAAAATATTTCAGTTCGGTTTTCTTTGGCTTGAGTGACGTGCCTGCTGCCAGATGGGTAAAGAAAGTTAACCATAGCCCACGGCCCAACCTGAAAATAATTTTAGAGGATAGAGAGGCAATCAAAGTCCTGGAATGACACCAAAAAGAGACATTGGGGCCTTTTATACTGGGTAAAATAAGCCGCGGCTTAAATAAGGCGCGAACAGCTCGTGTAACCGGTCAATTCTTGAATAAGCCGCGGCTTATTTTGGACTAGCTTCAACCCTGGGCTTATTTTAGTCGCGGCTTATATTGATTTACAAATATGACCGTTTACACGAGCTGTCCACGACTTATTTATATAAAGCCGCGTCCCGGCCGCGGCCTATTAAGCTGCGGCTTATTTCGCCCAGTATAAAATAGTCCGTCCCAATCCCCAGCGCCGACTACGCAGGCTAAGTATAAAAGACCATATTGTCCTTAAGTGCCTCCAGAAATTATTTACAAGCAATTGACCGTACCGAAAAAGATGTACATTTAACCACAATGCTTTGCGCATAGCAACTATTGTTTCTTGTAGAATTATCGGAAGATAGGTCTTTAAAAAGGTAAACTTTGGTAGAAATGAAGTTCTTGCTTACTTAATCCATGTTAGCGTGATAAACAATGCTTAATTATTATTTTAGCTGATTTAAGGTCGCAAAGAATTGTGGTTAAATGTACCGCCGCCATCTTTTTCGGTACTGTCAATTGCGCATGCATTCAGATTTAGAGTGAATTTAGAGTTTAGAACGTATGTCTACGCGGTAAAAAAATTATTTAAGATAATGCTTTAAGAGTGTTTGTTACAATCGATTCTTTTTAAAATTGTTAGGACTACTGTGAAGATTGCAAGCTATCCGACCGCTAAATATATAGCACAAACAAACATATAATTTGAATCTACATTGGTGAGTGACCCTTTTCCGTATTTTAATGTTGATATATTTGTGCGCTTCTTCTGCGTGGCATGCATGCATCGTTACCCCCAGTTTCTGATAGGCCAACATTGAAAAAAGGAAAGGAGATCGACGAGGAATTAGCAACACTGCGCAGTGCAGCTGTCCCAACAATTATGCAACGATTCCCAGCTACAGTGTTATATGGGTAACATCATCCAAATTAATTTCGTTATCTTGTTCACATATGCACAGAGTTTTGTACAAAAAACGCATTGTAAAGGTTATATATTCTCTCTACGTGCATTTTAGCTTTCATTTGATATTATAGTAGTGTACGTATACGTATGAGGTAACACGCAGTTGATTACCGTTAGTGATTCCACGCCTCTAACATGCATAGGGCCCGGCCGAACCTAGACTTATCGGACAGGGGTCACTGTATACACTATCGGATAGTAATGTATAGACTGCTGGCTGTTGATAAATTTCTTGCTAAACGTGTTAGAGTTAAATTAGCGAGACAAACAACTGTATACCGCGCTCAAAAACACCGGAGACTCTTGTGTTAATTAATATATTATGTGAATAACTACAAATTCTAATCCTGGCAGTCAAACTGTGTCCCAAATTATTAACGATGAAAAAGTATCTCAGTAAATTAGGCAAAAAGTGTATAAGAGCAAAAAAAATAACTTTTCGATCTACCAGTGTAATCTAGATTATACCGGCAATGAATTACAAAAATATACAAAATGTCGCTTCAACAAGAGTTACTAAATCATGCATGTATTTTATTATAGATAACACTTTGTATTATGTTTCATGTAATATATTATTATTTTATCTCTGTTGTCCCGAATGCATCCTGTTGACTTACGCTTTTTCTCCAAGATACAACATGTTATGCATATAGCAGTCGAAATTTCATTATTTAATTAAATAATCCATTGTTATTTATCAAAAAAAAGGAAATACATATAAGATATTTTGAATATCCTGACCACCGGTCAATGTTAAATTATGCAATTGTCTCTCGTTGCCTTTGTTACATACACGAGATTTTTAGCATTTGATGTTAAAGTGAGGCACTTCAAAACTTTTTTTGATTTAAATGCAATTTGGGGGTTTTAGTTTTATTTAATACTAAATTTCGAAAAGTACCGATGTCATTGCATGTTATATAGCAATATTCATATAGTATCTGTCGTTAAATCTAAAATAATAACCTCCTTTATTTCCTTTTGCAATTGTTCCTGTACACATTTATTTAATGAATTTGCATCATTCCATTTTTTAACGATGTTTAATGAAGTTTTATTTTTAACGTTACAATGAAGACCAAATGAACTCCATTGTTGGCATCTCTGCTCAACAAACATGACATAATATATATACTAATATATATATACAGAACTCGCGATCAAGCTCTTGGCAACGCCCTCCGTGGCTCAGTGGTCAGAGCATTGCACTAGAATCGCAAGGTCGTGGGTTCAATTCCTGTCGGAAGGCCTGTGTAGTTGCATTTTTCGCAACTGGTGCCTGTCTGGTCTTATAATGTATATATTCTACACTCGAATTTTCCTCCACCCAAAATCCTGAGAACATGATATGTAGTCGAGTGAAATGCCAAATATTACTTATAATATACCCAATTCTCTCCTGGCATTACCACCTTAATATATTATATATACAGAACTCGCGATCAAGCTCTCGGCAACGCCCTCCGTGGCTCAGTGGTCAGAGCAAATGCGCCTGTGTAGTTGCATTTTTTCGCAACTGGTCCTTGTCTGGTCTTATAATGTATATATTCTACACTCGAATTTTCCTTCACCCAAAATCCTGAGAACATGACATAATGTTGTTGGGTCTTGTCTTCTTGGTACTATAAATATTTAAGGATATATGCGTGTACCTTGTTGAATTGAGCTTATGGAAGATTTTCACATTTCTTTTTCATTGTAGTTTATTAAAATAAAAAATATGATTTCTCTTATTATTATTAATTTGAAACAACGTTGATAAATTTATAACTGAAAACAGCTGTTGAAACACCTTTTGAATTTAATATGTTTTATATAGTTTAGTTTCAGAAGATTCATTCATATACAGGTAAACTGAGTTTCTTGTGATTTCAAATTATTAATTCTAACAGTACATAAGTTGCTTAGAAAGTAACAAAATATCTACAAGCTGCAGTGTACGTTATCTGTGTACTGATTTACTTTTTTGAAAACCGGATCGGAAGTCGAAATTGAACTGGCCTAGCTAAGTAACCGGACGGACAGTCTACATGCTTTAAAACGTGGCAAGTACTGTGCACACATTTTGCTCATCATGCATATGGCTATATAGTATTATATATTGACACTTCAATATAGTTTAATTGGTGATTTACTTTGCCTTGTACGACTTCAGTATTTTGCTGTATAAAATGCTGGCTGGACATCAGAATATCATCTTTGTATTCAGTTTAGTTTAATCAAACCGCGACATGCGCAGTCGTCATGCAGCCGGTAAATTAAGTGTGAAAATGATAATCAGTACTATACCAATGCGTATCTATAGCACAGTTTTCTTTCATCGCACTCGCTAAAATTAACAGTCTTATCCGATAGCTAACATCACAACTTTCGATGCCTACTGTACTATCACAAAAGATCTAATATTTTTGTTGACAAATTGTTATATAGTTGACATCGACATCGACAGTGGTAAGTTTTAAGGCCCCACAAAGGTAATATAGCCCGCATTCAGAGTTTCACGCTGTTTGCGATCTTTAGTCAGGCAACTGAGAATTTATCTAATAAATAACAGGGCCATACCGCATTCTTTATATATCCGTATTTTGTATGCGGCCATATTTCATGTTGTTTTAAGATATTCTATGCTGTTTAAGGGAGAAATGCACTTGTAAAGGAAACTTATAAAAAGGTAAGATTATTATATGACGTAAAATACAAAACCTCCAATTAAGTAAAAAAAATTAAAAAATTTTTCTTTCCTGAATTTCTGATACCTTTTTGGGGTTCGCACTAGTATATACAAACCATGCTCGATCGCAGACTGCAACCTATACAGTAGATATATATTGACGTTCGATCATATTATACATTTGTAGTTGGCAGTACACTATACATTGCAAACTTATTTCAACATATATTTTGGATTTGGCAAGTTTCTGATATTTTTTCAGACTAGTCTTTTACATGTATTCCGTTATATCATGTTATCAGCACATATACATCAGTATCTTATATACAGTATATGCTTGTCTCTGGCGCCCATCATTGGATTAGGATTAAATATCAGCAAATAGTTTGTCTCGTTATATATTTAGCATGAAACAAATAAACTGTTAGAGCAGAACATTTTAATATATTTAGTCCAAATTTATTACATATGACGCTATACCGTTTCCATTTTCGTGAAAGCCTTTATATCTTACAACAATAACTCTCTTTTACTTTTGGTCATCGTAGAAGAGGCAGCCGGTAGATTTGTTAGAAATAATTCAGCTACATTGTGTCGTTATAATTATTGTGCTCACATGCACTGATTGAATTGAAGAAAATTACATTTCTTGCTCATAATATATATGGATGAGCTGATGTATGGAGTTATATATGAGGAGAATATCATTGCTACTAAACCTTTATTGTTAATAATCTTTCATCGCGGATTTTTCACCTATAGACATGCATTTGGGAATTAGGCAGGTGCAAGAAGAACTGCATGCATTTGTCTATTAATTGGATTTTATCAAAAAGGGCCGTTTTGGAAAAGGTGTTTCTCTTCTGATAGTCTAAAACTGAAAACTCATTTGCTCATGCTTATTTCAGTAGCCGAGTCTAGGTTTCGGCTCTGTTATTTTTTTTTGTGTCGACAAACGGCTAGCTCTGACGTCATCTGACGTCATTCTGGTAATAATTCCATGTCCTACATAACCCAAGTACATCATGAAAGCCTTACCCCAACACACAACCTAACCTAAGGATGGCAATTCGTGTAAATAGGACATGGACGTATAACCGTCATTCTCTCCTAAGATCTTCATGGCGGCACGATCGGAAATTGCGGCTGTCGACTGGGACCTAATCCAGGCTTAGCCTGGTACCCTGGCCCAATCAAAGAATATGGGCCAGGTAACCACTAAATACTTCTGCTTTCTTATTGGTTAAAATGTCGCGCGTTTTTAGTGGCTATGAGTAAAATTGCAATCGTCATAAGTGGATTTAGCCCTGATGACGTGAGAATGTAATTAGTGGTTACCTGGCCCATATTTCTTTTGAAATTGGGCCAGGGTACCATACACGCGAGACCAAGCAAGGCTGACGCGAGATGAATGAGGAGCGAAGGAGCGTTGTGGTACATGCGGGTTCATAGGATAAAATTAGGAAGAAAAAGGAAAATAATGGATCCATTGAAGAGGATACTAGGGATATTGTAGGATATCAAGCATTTTCTGACTTGAAATCAAATATTACGGGGAAATTAGACGAAGAACAAGGTGCGATCTGCTAGGTGCGATCTTGCATCGTAAACTTCCATGGCCCGTGGCCATTTGTGGGGCCTGTGCCAAGATGGCAGCCAAGAACACATGGCCCTGGCACAGGCTGGGCTATCACCACATCTGATTGGTCGAGATAACATTGGATGTTTTAGGTATTCTGATTGGTGGAAACAAGGCGGGCGGCAGGCTAACTCGCGGGCATTTGTTTATAGGCTTAAATTATTACCAGAATTGCCGACTGTTAAAAACAACTTCAAAATGAATGAAAATGTGAGGAAAGCTATGTAATGATGGGTCGTGTCGTCTCTGTACATGTGCCCTGGCTGCCATACAACGAAGTCCATGGGACGGCAATTTAGAGTGTTTTCTAAATCGGGCGAGCGAAAGACTTGGTAAACAAAGTCAAAAAGTATTTTGGCTGCGAATTTATTCGTTTGGCCATTGAGAAGTAGGCTTTTTTCAAACAAGAATTCTCGACTAAACGAAGCCTAAATGTTTTTCAAAACGCTGAATTGAATCCACCGAAAACTCACGAAAACAAGGCGGCCCGGCCAGACAACGGCAATCCAGTTTCTTGCGAATTTGGTACAACGGTGAAGCAAATGATAAATAATAAGCATTTACAGATATTTATTAAAAGTGTATTTATTTTAATAATTCGACAATGTATTTGGAAATTAATGTTTTGATTGTTTTCAGTTTGGGTCAGTCAAGCTGACCGAAAATCAAATTGCCATAGCAACATGTTGGTGCACAGGCCCTTCAAATCTATAAACACCAATTCTATTTTTTGCAAATCATATATTGACTTTGCCATTTTATACACTATGTGAAAGGGAAAATAATTATGACTTCTTGCTTTATCAGTTTATGGTGTCAGGGACATTGGAACAAATATGTTACTATGACAACATTTCAGTGTGAAGCTTTTTCACCAGTGTAACAAATCTCAATTGATTTCCATGAATAATTGCGTTGATATATACAATGTTTTTAAAACACAAATTGCATCATTTGCATATCAAACAAACTGAAATATCTCAAAACCAATGCAAAGCAATTCACGGCAAGTACGAAATTTATTGTAATTATGGCAAGTATGCCAAATAATAGCCCTAGCTGCTGCTGCAGGCTTATAAGATAGCCCGAGTAACGCCTAGCTGGCGTCTTGTTCAGTATTGATTTAGTACTAAACTCAGCTGCGATTAAAACACATTTTTTTTAATCATTTCAAAAACGACCCATTTGGTAAGTTCGTTGACGTGAGTAATCAGTTGAAAAACAACGTTGTCTAAGCCAAGAAAATTAAAGCTAAAGTTTATGTAAATCAGGATTTTTTATCAGATATAAAACCACAGACATGCATATGTACATACTGCTTTGCTTTGTGTTTCTTTATGAATTATACTATAATCTGCACTTTTTTAACTTGAACGCCAAACAACTATATGGCCTCTATATACTGTCAAAAAAATTTCTCACAGCCGGCGGCAAGTAACATATTTCCTACGATTATACGCGAACGTGATTTTATATATAGGCAGCTTATCCCGGGTGGAGTAAAGAAAGTTCTCGTCTCGGTGGAGTGGCATAAATTTCATCCCTGGTCCAAAAGCGCGGGAATTTAAGAAACTGGAGCAAAAGAGCAAGAACTCACACTAATTCGATCTGTCTTTTAGAAATTATTTCGCTTTTATTATTTAGTGGTTTGTTTCTAGACCTAACCGTTTAGGTGAAATTCTGACTGTATAATATTCAAAATTACAGAGTTTAGCAGTAAACTTTATCTTGATCTACCGGGATCAGTGTTGCGTTTATATATGGACAAACATTTTTGTTCCTAGTCAACCGAGACCCCGTCAGCCTGCGCCGCAGACTACTGAACCTTCCGTCGGAAGACCTAACAAGATGGCGCCCAATCTCGTACCCAGGGCCATTTGTAGGGAACTGGGTCAAGATGGCGGGAACAAATGCAATATACTGCGCATTTTGAGCTAGCCTCCACCAGGACCATTTTTTCCCGACATTTTGTTTTTGGCCGCCATCTTGGCCCAGCCCCTACAAATGGCCCTGGGGACGAGGTTGGATGGCGCCATTCAATTGACCGTACAATCTCGTAGCCAGCGCCTGCGATCCTTTTGGCTACTACCAAGAATCAGAGGCTCTGGGAAACTCCGATGAAACTCGTCATCTGATTGGTTAGTTTAAAAACAGTAAAATTTCAAATAGTGTGTACGTTGCTAACTTGTTTAATCGATTTCTCGACGTTCTGTAACACATAATTATACACGACAGACCCAAAATATAATTGAACACATGAAATAATTAAAAACAGCAAAAATCCCGACAATTTACAAGTTAAAACTATGATTATTGTCGCTTCGTCGCCAAACAAACATCCATCGTCTGACTCGTCTCGTAATTCTTCGCAGTTTCGTCTCAGTACTTTAAAATTATATTAGAGAATACAAGGTCGATGTAGTTTAGCCAAAATTCCTGGCAAAAAGTACAATTTCTTACCTGAGCGGCTGAGCCGATTACTGCCGAGTGCTAACGGCGACGCGGACATTTAAAACACACTCGTCAAATCGTCTGGTTGACGATTTTGAGAAAAGCGAAGAAAGGCCATTTGTATCGATTTGTATTGTCGAGAGCTTTGTAAAACATGTTGGGCCTTTTTTATTGGTAAGCAAATATTTTTCCTGGTCTTCGAACAAGCGAACGATCGTCGATAATTGTTACAAATTATAGGGAACTGGGAACCAGAGGACTGGGAACAAAAACCCGATTTGGGGGTCTTTTTCATCGGAGTTTCCCAGAGCAAATGACCAAAAGGATCGCAGGCTCTGGGTACGAGATTGTTGACCGTACCGAAAAAGATGGCGACTTGTACATTTAACCACAATCCTTTGCGTGCAGTAAATATTGTTTCTTGCAGAATTATTGGAAGATATGGTTTTAAAACGATCAACTTTGGTGGAAATGAAGTTTTTGCTTACTTAATCCCTCTTGGCATGATAAACAATGTTTATAGTTGTTATTTAAGCTGATTTGAGGTCGCAAAGTATTGTGGTTAAATGTACCGCCGCCATCTGCAATTGTGTAATACAAAAGTATCGGGAGACCCGCAGTCCAGTTATATTAGAGGTCAGTGGTCGCCAGCGGTCGTTCGCGGTCGCGGTCTCTGCCAACGACCGCTAGCGACCGGCCCGCCGCCAACGACTAAGTGGAAACCAGGCTTTAGTGGTCAACCCGTGACATGGCGACATGCGTTAACAAATCAAATATTTAAAACTTTAGTTTTTTCTGTACTTCAGCCAATAGATTCCTTTTGTATACCCAATTTTTTTCTCTCGGTATACTTTTGTCTGCTTTATGCGCAACATAGAAAATATAGCACTAAAGTAAGTGTGACGCCAGTAAAAACGATCTGCAAGGATATGTATTTTTTCCCCGCCCAACCTTTACGTACACAACCCTTTTTAATTAGTTTTGTTTTTGTAAATAAAGATTGGTCTTACGATTCTTCAGTTTGCCGGTTTTTCAGTTACCCCAACTAACCCGATTCCGCTCTTATTTCCCAGTTCTCCAATTTGCCAGTTTTTCAATTCTTAGGTTCTTCCATGTTCTCCAAATTCGCAATTTTCCGTTTCCTTTTTTCATAATAGTCGAAAACTAAAGGCTGTCTCATGTCGCCAACATGTTAATCCAGCCACAGACTGTGTTAAATTAAGTTTGTTCCATAAGGATTGGCGTGAGGGAATTTTTCTTTTGTGTTTACATGTTGCGCAGCGACCGGAATTTCACAAGTAGCTTTCACAGCATGCATGCATGCATGTAACAGATTCACCGTTGAATTAATTGCACTTTCCAAACGTTAAATATTACAGGATAAAACTGGGGTGGGCATTTTTTGGAAGGAATATTGGTTGGAGACAAGCTAAATTATAAGCCACCAATTATAGCTTTTTATTGTGATAAGTATAGATAAATATTGTTATAAGTGAGTTATGGTTCACGAAATGTTAGAGAGTGCTCAATACCATATATAGATAGAGCAAAATACAAAGTATACAGTATAGTTTTACCTTAAAGTCTTCGCTACCAGAGGTTTCACCCTAAACGGGATTTGATCCCGTGATGATCCCGTTTAGGGTGAAACCTCTGGTAGCGAAGACTTTAAGGTAAAACTATACTTTATACTTTGTATATATATATATATATATATATATATATATATATATATATATAATGTTGTCACATGACAGGTGGTCACATGACACTGAGAAGAACACACACACATGGTGTGGATGCATAGACTGAAAGAGTACATGTTGCGCAGCGACCGGAATTTCACAAGTAGCTTTCACAGCATGCATGCATGCATGTAAAAGATTCACCGTTGAATTAATTGCACTTTCCAAACGTTAACTATTACAGGATAAAACTGGGGTGGGCATTTTTTGGAAGGAATATTGGTTGGAGACAAGCTAAATTATAAGCCACCAATTATAGCTTTTTAATTCTTTGGGAAAAATCAAGGTAAGTTCGTAGAAAACGTCCAAAAGCGCATGTTTAGAAAATAGCATGCATTGATACAGCTTGATATTAATTTGCTTTATAGAATTGCTTGATATGTTAAAATAATTTTGGACATCAGTTATACTGTATATGCATGACCACGTATTTGGAATGAAAATATTGTTATATTAAAAAGCATAACAAAAAAATAAGAAAACATACTGCATACATGTACATACACATGTGTACCGCTTTCGATTGCAGAGAAAAAGTTATAAATTTCTGTTTTTCGAAATAAGTTGAAATTAAGTATAAAGCAGCATAAATCGCAAATAACGTAAAGGCTTGTTGCATTTGTCTAAACATTGCATCCATCAAGATCCGAAATTAAATGTGTGTTATAGTTTAAATGTAATGTTACATAACAATAAATTTTTAAATGTTATACTCTAGCTTGTATCGTTAAAACGATTCAGTAAACACGATTTCTACTAGCATGCATATCAGTATATCGTACATTCCACATCATATTACCCACAGATACCAACGGTATATATACCTTACCTATATACCGTTATATATATATAATTGGTGGCTTACTTTAGCTTGTCTCCAACCAATATTCCTTCTAAAATTCTAATTAATTCAACGGTGAATCCTTTACATGCATGCTGTGAAACTACTTGTGAAATTATATGTAATATTTAAAAACCGCGCAGGAGGGCTTTATCGGATATAAAACACGAGGCGATAGCCGAGTGTTTTAGAGCCGATAAAGCCCGTACTGCAAGGTTTTTAAATGACTTCTAAAATTCATCACTTAATTCGTACACTCATTGGCGTAGTAATTTTGAAAATTAAGCTTATCTCAGCCATTAAAAACCAGCGAGAAACTTAGAGCGAGTCTATATCACATATATATAGATCCGATACGCTTATGATTTTTCTTTGTGTTTTCCTCATGAATTATTAATTAATTTTATAAATATATATATATATATATATATATAAGTAATATTTATAAACCGCGCAGGAGGGCTTTATCGGATATAAAACACGAGGCGATAGCCGAGTATTTTAGAGCCGATAAAGCCCGTACTAGAATCACTTCATCCGTTCATTGGCGTAGTAATTTTGAAAATTAAGCTTATCTCAGCCGTTAAAAACCAGCGAGAAACTTAGAGCGAGTCTATATCACATATATAGATCCGATACGCTCATGATTTTTCTTTGTGTTTTCCTCATGAATTATTAATGAATTTTAGAAATATATATACAGTGGCGTGGTGGCAGGGTGGCAGGGGGGTCTAAGCCCCCCCCCCCCAGCTGGGGTTGCAGAAGGGGCGCCAAAACTAGCAAGGGCGCCAAAACTTAACAAAATAAACCTATGTCTTTGTATATAGCTAGGTCTTCAATGGGGGGATATAAAGATCTGAAATCTGTAATCTTTTGTGCTTTCTATGAAGTATTATAATCTTCAGAATCCTGTAAAATCTCACTCCAAAATGCAGGAAATGGCATATCAGAGCCTTTAGATTTCAAAATTTTCCGGGGGAGCATGCCCCCGGACCCCCCAAGAGGTTTGGCGCTACTTCGCCGCTCGCATTGGCGTGGTCTTTGAGAGAACCGTTGTTTGTTGTAATATTATATATTGCTACTTAAGTTATTTTAAAACAAAAAATGTGATCATTTATCAAATACAGTAATGTCTTTTTTTCTTTTTTTTTTGGTGGCTTACTCTCCAACCAATATTCCTTCTAAAAAATGCCCACCCCAGTTTTATCCTGTACAGTTAACGTTTGGAAAGTGTAATTAATTCAACGGTGAATCTTTTACATGCATGCATGCTGTGAAAGCTACTTGTGAAATTATATATATATATATATATTATATATATATATATATATATAGTTCAATCTACAGACACATGTTTCGCTGTTCTACAGCTCATCGGTGTAGCTTGAAACAATCTAGATGTGAGAACATCACTTATTGTAAACCCAAGTAATTGCCAGTAAGTAACAAGTTGTGGACTTGTGGGATAGTATAAGTAGTGTGCACATCTATAGAGAGCATGAGATGGTATAGGACCAGAGTACTCAACCTGCCACAAGGGTATAGTGCGCGTTGCATTAGTGCTAACGGACACCTACGCCAACCTCGCAGAGTGCTCAACAACACATGCAGAAGTGAAGGAGCGTAATAGTTCTATATATATAAATACAAATGAATAAATATATAATGGACATTTTATCAACACAACAAGAAAACGTTTTAATCATTATGGATAGAAAAAGTAGTGTGCACATCTATAGAGAGCATGAGTGGCATTATATTGAAATTTATGCTAATTATACTGAATTATTTACAAATATAATATTATATAGTTAAAAATAATTCTCAAATTTTGATTAGTCGAGAGCAGTTTAAGGGAATACATGCATGTACAGTACAAATTTTGGGCTATTAATTAGGCAATCAAAAACAATAAATATATTGAAATGACCAATCACGTTGTACAACGAATTTTGATGTGGAGTTTTGCAACTTCGTGGCCAGGCTCTACATGGACAAAATAAACAAATATGGCGGCCAATATTCGGTATAGTGAAGAACAATTCGTCTTTAATTTTACCAATTAAAAAGTACCTGCACATGCAAAGACAAGAAGTATAGCATTTGACTAAAGAACAACGTGACTAAAGAACGCTGTGGTGAATTGATGTCTGCCATGTGTGTGTTAAAAAAAGTCTGTTCAAACGGTCAAAGTTAATAATTACTTTTGCCAGGAGATGTGTTTTTACCATTGCCTGTTTGTCTGGGGTTTTTTTGTCTGTCTGTTCTGAAAAGCGATTAAATGCTACAAATGACTCACTCGCTAAATGTTACAAATCTGTAGTGAATGGCGTTGTGTTAAAGTGCCTATAAACCCAAATAAGATATTACTGATATGGATTCTATATAAAGTGAATAGTTGAGTGCCAAAATATTTTCTGACTTGAACTTGTATTTGTTGTTATATTGAGGTTTGTATTTCCAAAATGGTAATGAGGATGGCGTCAATGTAGGCATTTGTGTGTTTTTTTTTCTTTTCTTATGATAAACCGCTTGAAGATTTTAATAAATGATAAAATACAGAATATACTATTCAAGTATTCCATTAACATGTGAGTTGGGTATAATATTCCTGCTGTAACGAAACACTGCAGTGCGTATGCAAATTATGCCTACATATACATCATGGAAATACAAACCTCAATATAACAACAAATAAAAGTTCAAATATCAAAAAATATTTTGGCATTCATACACATGCATTAAATAGAATCCATATGCAGTAATATCATATTTGGGTTTATAAGCACTTTAAAAGTGCACTTTAAACGTTGCAGCTGTTTTATGTGTATAAACATATGCAACGGAGGCTATATAGAGGCTATATAGATATATTTTATGAAGATCCAACTATGCAAGTCAAAATAACCGCAAAGACTATCCCAAGGTGCTGAGTTTTCAAAAGTGCGAGTTATTATATACATGCATGCATGCACGTAACATACAATTTTCCACTGACACAAGTTAATTACTTTGTTATTATTACAGCGGTATAACAATTATTAAGGCGCGGTGCTGGAGTGATCTCAAACTCATTAATTTAAGAGCCGAAAACTAAAGAGGTAGACAAGGAGAAAGTTAATTAGTGTGTATATCTTAATTTAAAGTTCACTTTCATCTCGGTTTTCAGTTTAAGATAACCAGCACAAACTATTATTAAATTAAATAAAGGTTATTTTCACCGTTTGCATGGGACACTTTACTCTACATCATGCATGTGCTTCGGACATTATACGTTTCTTCTAGGACTATGTACAAAATCAGTATCCTTATCGCTGTATTTTATTTTTCATTGACTTTGGAGAGATATTATCTAATGGCTGCATGCAGTATGGCGGTAGAATGCTACGTGTTGACTAAATGTGATCTGACAATTATCATAAAAAATAATTAAATAAGTATGTTTTCAATAAATATTTACTGCTTATCATATACCACGATCTGTGATTTTTCTCACTACACCAACTCGAGCACACTTATGGAGTACGCCGCAAGACACCACCTAACAGGCAATCCAAACAAACTATAACGACAAAAAAATTGAGTATAATTATAAAAGTATAAAGTCGACATTTTCATTGCGTTCTTAGATTATCGCATATACTACTTAATCCTATAAAACAATCAGTTCTGAAATCAATAAATAAATGCCGTAGCATTTCGTGCGTCGTGAACAAAATCGGTCTGCTCTTCCATCCGTTCTCGTCGGAATTATTCATATAGAACTATATTTGTATATGCCACTATGCATAATATATTTTAAAAACTCAATGAAATGTCCGTTTGGAGACAATACGTTATTAAACAGATCCAAACAGATCCAGATATGTTCCAAACATATCTATATCAGAAATTTTAAAACTGTTAATGAAGATCAAATATAGATTTGATCTTCATTAACAGTTTTAGAATTTCTGATATAGATATGTTTGGAACATTTTAAACTTTATTGTAGAACTAGCCAATAGGGTTACTTATAATTTGTATAAATATTCTTTTATTACACCCACTATAACAATATATTTTTCGGATTATCCGAATCACATTGAAATACTAGTAACAAATGGCGTGGGAATTTCACCTCATGGACTAATAAAAATTCGTCTGCTTTTTACTTTAATTGCAGGGTATAAAGTCAACCTAAAGCACAGAATGTTTTGACGTATATTGATAGCCGTGGATAGAGTGTGTGGCCGAAGAAAAAATTGATCGAAGATCGCTATCTGACCAAAAGTAATCAAAGAGCAACATTCAACCTGCACGATCTTTACAACCAATTATCTGAAAATTACAAGTTCCACATCTATAATTCAGTAAACAGCACTTTTTATATACGGGAGACAATCTGTGCTGTCTTTTGATCTGACGTATATATCGGTCGCGAATGAAACGGCTATATAGAAAAGTGAATTATGTCCTCTCGAAATTCCAGTTCTGGGGGAAACTCAGCAGGTGCCGAGTTTGAGTACATTATCAGACAATGCATGTTATTTTCGTATTTCTTCACAATTCTTGCAGCCGGTATTACGAACTCTGTTGTCTTGAGTGCCATGTATTTTGATAAGCGTCTTCACAACGCCAACAAATATTTCGTCGCTTGCCTTGCCGTCTCAGACCTCATGGTGGCTATGTTCAGTGTGACTATCCGTCTGCACCAGTATATGAATCACGATGTTCCTCTTACCATCCATGCTTGTCGTTTCTGGATTTGGATCGATATCTTCTCAGAGACTGCATCGATTACTACACTGACAATCATCAGCATTGATCGCTACTTCAAAGTCGCCAAACCTTTCAAATACAAAATAATGATGTCAACCAGAAAATCCAAGATTATTATCGTCTTTCTTTGGCTCTACTCGGCTGTAATTGCTTTCCTTGGCCTAATTCCATACAAAGGTTACGAGGGTGTCCATATAAAATCCAGTAAAACGTGTATCAACGACAACAAGGCGTTCTACACTTTAGCTGCCTTACTTGGATTTTTTATTCCTGTAATTATCCTGATAATAATGTGTTCAATGATGTTTCGTATTGTCAAGCATTTCCATCAGAGAAGATCAACTTGTCATGGACAGAACACTCAAATCGACTCTACAGCAGCTGTTATACCGAGAGTCCACAGCACAACTAGGAAGAAAAGAGCCAATTCCAACCGTCGGACAGTAGGAATATTTAGCCTTGTGGTTTGTACATTTATAGTTTGCTGGGGCCCATTTTTCATCCTTTTCGTAATCTTTCAGTACAATGAAAAGCTTATTTCCATAAGTCCAAAAGGCCGCCAAGTACTATATATGATTTGCTTCAACATATTACCGTACGCCAACAGTTTTTTGAACCCTGTCATTTACGCTTACTTTGATAAATCGTTTAATGTGGCGATAAAAGAGCTCCTGTTGAGAATAAGAGGAAAACCACGCTCCGCGGGCTCAACTGCAAGCTATGCACTGGTTCATTTAAGATCTCACAATAACTCTTGAGACTTTGAATTTAGCAAGGGCGTTTGAGGCGCAATGTCTGAATGTCTAACTGATAAAAACCTTTCAAGCTACGGTTACACTATACTATACTTTAAAAAGTATGTAAATTAGCTTGCTAGTAATATGTTTACTGCTACAGAAGCCTAAAAGATATAATTTTGAGAGAAAAAAGTCACAGTAGTATATCAGCAATCATTACAGATTACTGCCGTTAAACAAATAAATGCAGCTGCAGTTATGCGAAATTATTCAGTACATGTTTCCAACAAATTGCCGGACGACTGGCATGTTATATACTTGCTTAAAAAATTCAACGGATAAAACGTAAATCTCGATGTGAATATCGCAGTGTAAACATGCAGATTGTTAGAAACAGGACTTTAATTTATACTACTGTTTCTCTTAGTGTTGGATTTCTGTCTATTTTTCTCCAAACTTTTATCTATCTTTTATGAATTTCAGCATCTTGACAATTTTCTGCTACTGCCGTTCCGACCCAAACTCTATGTATGTTTTTTTGTGACAAAACTATAGATGCAAAATTTGTAAATTTGTTGTAGGGGGGGGGGGGGGTAAATTTGCTGTTTGTGGATTTTTGGGGCGTGTCTATATACATATTATATTAATTACTCTTTATTTCTGAATGGGCAGCACCAGACTCGTCCCAGTGGCTTCCTTAGGACAACTGCGAGGATCAAGCATGGGATCACAAGGGATTCACTAGGATAAAAGCCTGGGCGCGCAGGGTTTCACTGTAATTTGCTAGTTCAGCCTCTGCGTAATATATAAATCACAACTAGGGACGCGTCTGGGCAGCACTATTATCTCTTTTTCTAAGCGTTTAATTAACTACCAATGCAGTTTAGTTTATGTATTAGTATTATGCAATATTGAAATAAAATAGATACAATATTTTTTTATAGGAAGTTTGAGCACTCTGGGCCCATGCGCATCTGAATGTATTTCACCGATGCTGTCCCACATGCATGCGCTTGTCACCGACGATCGCATGTGTATAAGTAATTGATGAAATTCATTCAGATTGTTCCAAGCTACACTGATGAGCTGTTGTACAGCGAAACACCGTGTCTGTAGATTGAACTATATATATATGTAGTGTATATTTAAGAAATAGAAAATGGCCGCCCGTGTTTATATAGCCTGATGCAAACACGAGAGTGAGTTGGGAGAATTCGAAAGTTTATGTGTTTATTGTTGATGTTTAAGTGCAGCTAAACCAAACATATTTACAGGTTTCTTTTAATAGGATGATTCTGAATGGTTTTATGTTGTGTTTGTATGTTTCTTGACTTTCTTCGTGTTTTGAAAGATGTTTTAACTGACCGTTTTGAGCTTGCTTTATTCAACAACAAACACGGCAAAGAAAAAAGCTTGGATTTTTCCACAGAACTTATGTTTCACGCCATAATTTACATGTATTTCAATGTCTTGAACTTTTTACTTTAAAAAATAATTAAATTTCTGAGTAAATCAAAAGAGTTATCGGCGTGAGTCGTCAACTCTTCGGGCTACTTTACGCCGTCGGAAGACCTAACAGTTTGGCGCCGTTCATTTGGGGACACTTCATGTAATACAAAAGTATCGTGGACTCGCAGTCCAGTTAGCCAATCACGTTCACGAATGGTATTTTTCAACCTCGTGCCCAGGCTCTTTCTTCACATAATAAACAAATATGGTGGCTGAGCAAGCCCATATTTGAGGTAGGGCAGGGGGGGCAATGGGGGGGGGGGGGGGGGGGGGGGGGGGGGGGCAGGGGGGGGGGCAATGGGGGGGCATGGCCCCCATGAAATTTGCTCAGAAATAGTATGATAAGGAACAGAGAAAAATTTTCAGACGATATTCGACAAATTGTATACTGTACTTTAATCCTTTTGATTTTGATTTTGTTTATTAAATACTTGATCTATGAAATGTTTAATTAAAATTCTTTCACTCGTTGCTAGTCACTCCCCCCATGGTCTCGTTGCTTACCTAAACTATCACGATGGTTTACGATGTTTTACCTAAAACATCACGATGGTTACTGGACTGTTAGCTTACAGTGTCTTACTTAATAAGAAAAATACCATGAAATAAAAACATTGGATGTATTCAAATATTTGAAATAATTATGTTGTCTTTTGACTGTTTAAAATGACGTTTCATAACCTTCAGAATTTTTTAATATATCGTCTCAACATGCAGGAAATAGCATTTCAGAGACTCTGTATTTCAAAATTTTCCCGGGGGATGCATGCCCCGGACCCCCTAGTGGGCGCTCGGCCCCCCTGTCGTTAACAGTTCGCTACGGGCCTGCTAAAGAACACTAGAAGATTATTAGTACTCAGGGTTGCCAGTTTGGCTTTTTCTAAGCCAAATTTCTCAATTTCTCAAATTTGGCTTGTTTTTACAAGGTTTGGCTTGGAAAAATTTCATTTGGCTTATAACTATTTTTGGCTTATTTTTGGCTTTTTTTTCTAAAAAATGGAAAGTCGTCGGTCTTTTCACCATATTTCAGTTTTTCATCGGTTAAAATTTGCCGCTTTGTTGTTTAGAAAGACTAATTGTTAAATCTCAGTATAGAGCAGTAGAGATTAACCGATCCGAGAGTTGGATAACCATGGGATAACTATCAACCAATCAGAGACGAATTCTTAATTCAGAACATCATCACTCATGCCACTGTCTTCGCAGAGGTCCGACCGCATAATTTTTCAAGTTTCAACAATCATAATTCAAGAATTTTGATCCGTTTAAAACTTCAAGGTACGGGAAAAGGTATAAAAGTAAAATAACTCACTAAAAAGTAAAAACCCTAAAATCCTACACTGTTATTAAGTTAAAGTCTAAACTTGCTTATTTTATGATCAGTAATCAGTAATGAGCTTAAGCAAACCGGCTACAAGTGGCCGAGGAAACAAATGGAAAACAGGAAAAGACATTATGACTCCTCGCGAAAATTTAAGCCAGAGTGGCAAAACAAATTTAATTGGGTTCGAAAAGCCATAGATGGTTCAGAAGATGCCTACTGCTCGTTGTGCCGAGCCAATATTACTCCGCGATTGTCAAATATCAATCAACACGAACAGTCCGGAACAGTGGAATTTTGAGTTTTTATGTCAGATAAAGTGATAAACCGATTATTTAAGGTGGCTCCCTACGGTAATTTCAATAGGGGACTGGTGACTAGAATTAGTATTGCTACGCATGCGTAAATAGCGATCTTGTCGATTCGAAATTCTATGACCGCGTCGACATGGATGTTAGACTTGTAGACGTTTTCTTCGGTGAATTCTGCTAAAATTTTGTAAATAAGTAGTTTATAAAAAGTTCTAAAGTATATATAATTTTTAAAAATTTTCATATGACAGAACTTTTTTAAATCGATAATTTTTATAGCGAAAACTCTGTCCATACAACCCTCTCTGATTTTGTGCATGGATATTCTCCACAACAGTATCTATCATCTCAGCAATTTTTAAAAAATTTCACCAAAGCAAACTGAAGACATGCCGCTTCAATTATGCAATATTTGAAAATATACCAAAGTTCCAACGTCATTATTACCATGGTAACAGCAAATAATTGAACTTTTTGATAGATATTTTATATCTGCGATAGTTCTGCTATAGTAAGGTCTACTTAGTATTTATCTAACAAATTTTTAGACTTGTGAATAACATTAGATAATGAGCGTATGAAATAGCGCGCATTTATTGAAACTATAGGGAGCCACCTTAAGGCATACTTGCATAATTATTACTACAATTATCACTCGGGCCCGGTCCTCGCCATAATTTTAGAGTTTGGCTTTTTCTGGCTTATTTTGAACATGCGTTTGGCTTATTTTGGCCCAGAGGACCTGGCAACCCTGTTAGTGCTTTTAGTAAACTTTCTCCAGTAGATGATTATTCATTTAACAATTAGACGAGGCCGAGTTTTCTATGAGCTGCTCGTAGAAAACGAGGACGACTTGTCTAATTATTTTAGTATCAACCATAAACAACTTTTCTTTAACGTAAAGAAGTCTTATCAAACATTGTTCTAAATATTCAGGTAGTTTTACCTTTTTGTTTGCAGAAGTCTCCCCATACATAATGAAGCGCAGTTCGATGGCGTATGGTAAACAATCGCTCACAAAACACAAGATTGTAACTACTTTGCTTCAAATTTGGTGTAGATATACTCCATAGGCATGCGAATTCATTTTCTTATTCGAAAATGTCAAACTGAATATATTTCCATTACTTTCGACCCAATGTTTTCTTCACTCGTACAAAAATTTTAGCAGACGCCATGTTTGTTTTTTTTTAGCCTAGTTTCCAGGTTTTGCTTGGTGGGCGAAGTAGTATTGAGACTTTTTAAGATTGTGGCTATAATATTATTTGTCAGTGGCGCTAACGGCTGACAATCACTCCGGCGTTGGTAGGAGAACCGAGAACGGTTAGCAGTACTATATTGCATTTCATGAAGAGTTACATAAAGTACGCTCGGTCGCATCCCCTCCGCTGATACGAAGTAGTTAGGGCTCGGGCGAAATTTCGTAATCGCCCTAAAATGTGTTTTCTTTTGTGCATTTTTAGGACGTTTTATAACCTTCAGAATTCTGTAAAATCACCCCTCAACGTGCAGGAAATGGCGTTTCAGGGACTCTAGATTCCAAAATTTTCCGGGAATTCGCTAGAGGTTTGTCCATCCCAGTTGTATCACCCTGGTGGCGCCACTGAATGTAAGGTTTTACAACGTATAAAGGTCTTGCAATGTAACGTACGCGTCTTTAAGCATAGGCTACTGTGACAGTTTTCACAGCGTAGTAGGTTTTACGTAAGGTTTTAGGTTTGTAAACTAACACTTTAAAGCGAAAGATAACGTCTTACAATGAATATCAAGCAACACAGCTTTATTTTTCAGATGTGTAAAAAATATAAAAGTTGTATAAAAGTTAGGTTCATATTTCTGTGCCATAATTGATAAGTTTTAACGCACGTGCGATTCTCACGCGCAAAATGATTTACCCGTGCGAAAGGCCTGAATTGGAACATCCTTGTTCCCAGGGCTTATTTGGTAAACTGATCAAAGACAATTCTATAATGATCTATAGACCTTATTAAAAATGGGCACTGATTGGGCAATTATTTTATGTGCAAATACTGTATATTAGGCCTTTTTATAACGTCAGAGGGATGGAGTCAGTAGTTAATATATCGACTGCGACAAGCGACGATGCGATATCAACAGGGACTTACTGTTCCCCCCGACCAACAGAAGCTCCTCCATCCTGAGATCTGCAAGTTACCCGTCTTGGGCGCGATACTAGAGAATTCGCTTAAGCATACAGGCGTTTTACAGCCACGGACGGCGTTTTAATTCAATAGCATTTTTCATTCAAAACAATGTGATAATGAGCAATTTAAAATTCCAAGAGCAAAGTGAACGCCGACGTCGTTCTATAGAGCGTTTTCATCTGACGTCACGGCGGCCATATTGGTGTACCAAAACAATGAAATGGCGGCCATATTGGTGTACGGCATGGGAATTAGCTCTTTCTTATTCAAATATTTCGTACTAATTTTTAAATACTTTCACCATACATACACTTCAAGTTATCTTAATTTCCCAGGTGTATAAGACCGCGTGTTTTACGCATCTGTGGGTTCAGCGAAGTGCTTAGGGCTTTCAAACTACTACAATAGGTTGTTTTCTAAGGGTTCAGTTTTTTTTGATACGCACTGTATACAAGACGTCATTGAAAGCATTTTCACGTTCTTGAGACGACGGGGACTTCTACAGTGTGTATCAAAAAAACCCTGAACCCTTAGAAAACAACCTATTGTAGTAGTTTGAAAGCCCTAAGCACTTCGCTGAACCCACAGATGCGTAAAACACACGGTCTTATACACCTGGGAAATTAAGATAACTTGAAGTGTATACGTGGTGAAAGTATTTAAAAGCTTTTTCTCTTCGTTTAACTTATGTGCTGATTAATTTATAACACAGCGCTTTTAGGGCTTTCAAACTACTACAATAGGTTGTTTTAAATTCTAAGGATTCAGTTATTTTTTATACACACTGTAGAACGTTGAGGCCTGTCATCGTTGTTTTACTACAATAGACATGCTTTTAAAGTAGAAAACTTGTATTTTAAGGCGGATAATTTCATTACATTACAATATAAAATAAAGGATCTGTATTTTTATATAAAGATGAAATTTAAGCTTATGAGCTAACAGTTTAGATATGTGATTATTCATAGCCTTTGTTTTGGGTAAAAAAGTCTTCTCAAAGAATACGCGGTTCAGTAGTTCTGTATTGTATTCCTGTTCTTCCGGTCACCGTCCGTGTCTCAAAAACGCCTAATATGCTTAAGCTCTCTACCAGTAGGGACTTTAAGATCTACGACGTCAACCACAACGACTACGTCTTCTAAACAAAAGAATTATTTTTGCAAAACAAAGAGAATGAATAAGTTTTAGTCCCAAGAGTAATCTCAACACCGTCTTTGTTCTTTATACAACGCCACTTGGAGCATTTTCACGTCTTCAGTACGACGTCAACGGCCAAAAGATGAGAACTGTTGCTTCATGAGATTGACTTCAATACAGACACTACAATCAGTTTTAGAAACACTGGGGCGTTTTGGAAGTCATTAAACTACCTTCAAATATCAAATATAATAGTCAGTTAACCGTGACTTCTTTAATTTGTAAAACTTATCTTGCGTTTTAACCGCCGTCGCCGTCCCAGCATCTTAAAGTCCCTACTAACACCCCCGTCGGCCTAAATAACTCATTAGAGCAGTGTTGAAAAGAAATAACAAAAACTAGCCGCGTCCGATGAAGCAAACAGGGGGGACATAGAAGATCCCAAGAAGGGTGGGAGCGCAATCGAGTCACAAGTAAGCCGAACATGATTAAGTTAGCCCTTTTATATTACACTATTAGTGCAGGGGCAAACCCCCGGGTGCCCCGGCTCTGAGGCCCCCGACACAGCGAGCACTGACACCGTTTATCGTTAACTTTTTTTATTACCTAATAAAATACATTTATCATACGAGCCCAAAACTTCTATATTGCACTATAAAGTTTAGGAACTAAATTTATATATAATTCAAAAAAAGTTATTCTTTCGAACAACGTTATAGTAAAGTTTTATCGGCTGCGGAAGTATCTTCGATTACGCTTGCTGCATGTAAGTAGAGGTGCTGGCTTTACGGCCATTTTAAAACATTTTAAGACGAAAATCGAGTTTGAGTACTTTTTGTGGTTGAACTTCGCTTCCTTGTTTTCTTTGATGATGTTTGACCACAGCGGAAGAGACGCTTCAATGCCATACTGTACTCACGATCAAAGCAAACGTAAATAATGGGATTGCACAAGCTGTTGAACGACGGAAGAGTAACTACAAAAACGGTGCTGACTATCCGAATATCCTCTGCATTTAACGAAATGTACTTTGGTTTATAATTCTGAAGAAGAAACAAGATGAAAAAGGGACCCCAGCAAACGATGAACGTACTTACGATAAGAAAAAGCATTCGAATAGTTTTCAGTTCCTGACGAAGTTGATTTCCACGTCTGTTCTGCTCACTGGTCACGAATGACTGACCCAATGCACCGCTTCTGGCCATTTTATGTCTTTTGTGAGCAATGTAAAAGATTAACGCATACATTATAATGATAATGAAGGAAGGATAGAAAAAGAAAACAGCAGCTGTAATAGTGAAGTAAACAAGGTTTTCGTTGGTACATCCTTTGCTAGGAATTGCCTTAATACCAGGACTACTGTCAAAGGAAAATAGTCCGAATGTGGCAAAAGTAATGGAAATCAACCAAATAAAGAAAATAACAATGATGGATCGTGAAGTTGTCATTTGTGACCTGTACTTAAAAGGGTTGCTTATTTTGAAATAACGGTCAATACTAATAACGGTTAAGGTAACGATTGACGCTACTTCACAAGAGATGTCAATCCATGACCAAAAACGACAAAGCTGAACTGCCACAAGCTCTGTGTGATTCAGATGCAAATATAGACGAATAGGAACGCTAAAAGTTCCAACCAAAAGATCAGCGACTGCAAGGCAAGCGATAAAATATTTGTTCGGTTGATGGAGATGTTTTTCGAACCATGTAGTTATTAGGACCAAGGTGTTTCCCAAAACTGTGGCGATAATCACGAAACTTAATATTACTGCTGTAGCGTACCATATTGCTGTTTCTGCGAATTGTGGTGACTGTTGATTCCCAGTGGAAGCGATGGTGGTTGAATTATTCGATTGTATCATCTTTCTATAAAAAACGAAAAAATGACAATTAAACTGAATTTTTCATCTCAGATTTGAAAGGGGATATAGTTCAAAACATACGCCTCAAAGAACTTTACAGTAGATTTCCTTGACAACGTTTTAGCCAAACGTCCACGCTAAGCTGGCTATATAGTATCAATAAATAAAATCGTCTGGCGTTAGCGATTTTAATAAAATAGAGGCGCTTCAGATGGACATAAATTAAACAGTAAAGTCAATACGAAGTACCGAAATAAAAAGCTTTTAATATATGATTAACACAGCATATAGTTACCAGACTAGTTATTCTTTGAAGTTGTTTTTTTCCTTCCTTCGACGTGGTTTCTTTTTCGAGAACGACGAATTAGTGCGTGTGTGCAGTGCGACAGTGTAGGAAGTATGATGGCGACCACTCTATATAGCTGTATGCTTTTCATCTAAAAAGTAATCTTTAAAATTGTCCTTTTTTTTGTCTAAACATATTGCGATGGCGCAACAGGAAGCAAACAAAAAAAAACACTGACAATTTAATTAAATCTTAGACAAAATTGTTGAGAATATACCACGCTAAAGTTGCATTATATGTTCATCTACTATATAGTAAGACATTTATTGCGTGGGTATGGTTTGATTTGTGACTGCTGACTCAATATAAAACATGGCATTAATTATGCAGTAAACGTGAGTTTGACGCATGGAATAATCATAATTTATAAGGATTTCTTACTTTTTTATATATTTTGAAATTTGTGAATATATTAATTATAATCAACACTCCAACGGACATGGATATGTATTCCAACACCATACCACACTATATCATAATACTCTATTTTTGTATTTAGTAAAGTTGTATTTTGTATTTAGTGGCGATTTCTGTCGACGTTTTGCTTTAGAAATAAATACACATTACAATAGCTTAAATTTACCTAAAAATTTTCTTTTAATTAAAAAAAGTTCTTAGTGACATAAACTTTAATTATATGGCGTTTAATTTAGGTATATGATGAATCTTAAATTTCGAATATCATTTCAACTATTCAGTCAACAGGTGCATATGCCATATTAAAAGATGATATTGGCTTTCTTCAAACTACATTATAGCAATAGGGTTTGTAAAGTGCAGATATCGTTTTCCAGTTGTGTTTTATTTTATCAGAAGTATTTCATAGAGTTTTGAAGTGGACAGTAACGTTTGACACATTCCGACATTCGTTGAAAAAAAAATTCAGAATGAGAATTTTCTACTTTATTTATTTTTATCTATTTTTATAAATTCGGGGGAGTCATAATACTTCAATGAACAAGCCTCCACGTGAAAATGACTTTAAAATAAACTCGAAATATTACAGTTTCAAAATAGCTTTGTTTTGTACTAAACTCGTATTTTTATGTCTTATTTTCTTTTGTCTTATTTCTTATTTTGTCTTATGTATTTATGTCTTATTTTCAGCCACCACATTTATATCACTTACTTTATTTTCATATTTCCACTCCAGATTAGTGAATAATAGCGACACTTCTCCCACGACGTTTTTGCATTAGCAAGTATTAAACATTACAACGGCTTAAATTGAACTAAAGCTCGGCCCTTTCAAAAGTACTTTTTTGACATAAACTTTAATTATGTGCATGCTTTTAATTTAAGTATATGCCATGTCAGTGATGACGCATGCATCTAAACTTCGAGTGCCACTTCATCGACGGAGTCAGATGTGACGAACTTCAGGCATGCATGTATGGATGTATATCATTGATAAATGATATCAGATTTCTTCAAACTACATGAATGTAATATTTAAGACATTAAACCCAGTCTTAATTAGATCTGATAAAGAACGTACTGCTAATGTTTTGAATTGCTTCAAAAACAACCCATTTTGGTAGTTCATTGGCGTAGTAATTTTGAAAAATAACGTTGTCTCAGCTGTTGTCCAACGAGCTAAAGTTTATGTAAATCAGGAAGATTTTTATCATATATAAAACTACGAACATGGTACTGATTTCCTTTGTGTTTTCCTCATGAATTATCACTGAGAGTTTTTGAAACCCATGTATAAAAAAGTAGCCTGCTTTGTATGCAGCGTAGAAATACAAATCAAAATTGTTAAAATGTTGGTTAGATACATTAAAATATAGTAGACAGGCCAAAGAATATAAATACAAAAAAGAATAGAATCAAGAAGTACGGTAAAGAATACTATCGGGGTAGGGCGCACAAATATTTTCCGGTTAGAAGTAGTAAAAATACATTTTACTACAAATCTATAGATCTATATAGCCTGTATTGGCGTGAACATGCTATACATTGCAGTTCTTTAGAATTAGTTAACATGAAGAAACTGATATAATAAAATCTCAGACTGAAATGTTACAGTTGTTCTCTGTAGACCCTAGTTACAAAATTACAATCAGTGACAAAATTGCTTAAAAATATCCTTTAGCTCCCTCCCCCCTTTGAATGTAGTTTACTACAACATGAAGTAGTTAGGAAAGCAACATGTAAGAGGGTATATCTGTTATAGTTAAGATTAGTGTCCGATTTGTCACTGGTTGCAGCTTTTGTTCTCTAGGCAAGGTTTAACGCCCTTTTTGATAGGCAGTTTATCCATCTATATCTGAATATTAATAACCCTGCAGTGCATTCTAGCTTTCCCATTACAGTTCATTATGAACCGCATTTTGTTCCCATGCAATGAAAGTCTTTTAAACGCCAACACATAAGTGCTATACGCGCTTTGTTCGGTATGACCGTGCAGCTGCACTTTAAATTTATGCATGCAAAAACCATAAAAATATATGCACTACTAGTCTTATGTCATTAAAACAAGGATTATTCAGTAATGTCCACATTAATTTTCGGATAAGTTATTTACTTTTGAAACAGTGAGAAACAACAGTATTTTGTTTTACGTTTTTTTCCCTCTGTTTTTTAAATTTTCGACATTATTATTATTGTTATTATTATTATTATTATTATTATTTTGTTTTCACACAGCTTTGATCTTGTAGCTGAAACTCTGTTGTGGCATCTGGCTTCTCTATCCACCTGTCAAAATTGTTATGTACTGTTCCAAGTGCATGCTCCAATAACAATGGGTACAATTGTCAATTCCTTACATTGCCATATTCTTTTAATTTCTATTTTAAGGTCTTGGTATTATTATTATTATTATTATTATTATTATTATTATTATTATTATTATTATTATTATAATTATTATAATTATTATAATTATTATTATTATAGCAAACTCTTCCTCGTTTACTGTGAGAGTAATTATATTTGGATTGTTCAGGATATGCAATAGTTAAATCAAACGTAAAAAAGGATCACAAGTATATCTGGCAATTAGACTCTTCAAATCTTAGATAAATTTTATTTTGCAAATTATCTAGTCTTGTTTGCATGATTGCTAAATGTACAATATTTTCGATCTTGTTTCCGAAGCGAGTATATGTCGATGTCTGTACGGAAAAGTATTTAGCTTATGAGTTTGTAACTTTGCAATATATTGACTTCGCTTTGCATGAGGATATATGTTTTGTTGTTTTTTGTCTTATTGGATGCATGCTTATTGTCTTATTACTTGCTTCCCCATTTTAGAACATTTTGTTTGTTTTAAATCGCTGATAAAATGGTTCGTTTTTTACTGTTTGTGTTAAATTCCGCTTCCGGAATATAAATCCTTTCAAAAGTGGCGTATATAATTGTAAGATGGGACCTATAAGTATATATACAATAACGCCTCTTTTGAGAAACTCAGTGCTGTTGATTTTTAATATAGGACGCAATACATTTAATCAAAGTTGTAAATATATCTATTAATAGGTAGGAAATTCCAGTCTGTGTTTGTATAGTCTAATGCAAAAACAAGTATAGACGTTTGAGGAAATTTGAAAGTTTTTGTGTCAGCCCAAGATGTGGGCGAGGATTTACATGCATCAATATGAAATTTTACACCAGGTTATGCATGTTTGAACAAGGGCGTCCATTTCCTATTTCATTTATGAAAAGTTTTGTTGCTGATAAGTATAGACCTTTTTAATAAGCGCAGAATACAAATTTTCCGCAATACGTGCAGTACTGCACGACGTCAATTTTTTTAATGATCGTGTCTTTTGATATTTTTTTTCAATTTCGTTTCTTGTTTTAGGATTTCAATTGTATATTTTTTTCTCAGACGTATTCTGTAATTATTATGGCCGCGTCCACACATATGTTTTTATGCAAAACCCAAGAATTCTTTATTTGTTTTTGCCTTCCGTCCAGATGTAAATGCTGAAAGTTTGAAAGTGTCTGTTTTCACTAAAAGCGGTGTAAACGGGCATATACGATATAAAAAAAAAACAATCGCGTGAACAGAGATGATATATATTTTCATGCGTGTGCTTTAAGTTCTTATTAAAACGGAGAGATTTGAACAAGCGCACGCGTGTGGACATATAACTATAGCTATGTTTATAGCATTTACAAACACAGTATATGGGTAGCGTGCAAGTAAGCTATTTTTTAACAACGTTACAAAGCAAAGTTTCTTCAGCTGGACAATCTTTCTTGGGCTTCATTGTCTATGTACATATAGAGGAGTAGTGACTTCACAGCTTTCACGCTTTTTGAGACGAAAACTTTGGGTACGTGTCCTGTAAATTAAACTCCTGTTAAGGTTTTCTTCTTCCCTCGACAACAATGTTCGACAACAAAGCTTCTGAAAAAGATGCTTAAATGCCTTGTTGTACTCTCTATCGAAGCATGCAAGCGTAAATCACAGGATTGCAAAGACTGTTGCAACGATGGAAGAATGACTATACAAAGACGCTTCCGACTATCTGAGAATCTTTTTTGCTTAACAAAAAGTAGGTTGGTTTATATTCGTCCTGAAGAAGAAATAGGATGAAAAAAGGACCCCAGCAAATAATGAACGTACTCACAACAAGGAGAAGCACTCGGATGATTTTCAACTCCTGATAATAATTTTTTCCACTTTTATTCTCACTGGATTTGCGTGACTGGCCCAATGTTCCATTTCTAGTCATTTTATGTCTTTTGTGAGCAATGTAAAAGATCATCGTGTACATTATAATGATGATTAAGGCAGGAAAGAAAAAGAAAACAGCAGATGCAACTGTAAAGTAAATTAGGTTATCGTTGGTACATCCTTTCCCAGCAGTTACCGCGACACCAGGACTGCCACCCAAGGGAAATAGTCCAAGTGTGGCGAAAACAGAGGAAATCAACCAAATAAAGAAAATAACAATGATGGATCGTGAAGTTGTCATTTGTGACCTGTACTTAAAAGAATTCCTTATTTTGAAATAACGATCAATACTATAATAACGGTTAAGGTAACGATCGACGCTACTTCACAAGATATGTCAATCCATGACCAAAAGCGACAAAGCTGAAATGCCACAAGCTCTGTGTGATTCAGATGCAAATATAAATAAACTAACTAAACTAAACTAACCTTATTTATACTGGATAACTCTATCAGTTATATCTAAACTGTTATCCTCAGAGGTCCAGTAAGGGCCCACCCTCATTGGTCCAGTGTTACTACAGGAGGAAACCGGAGTACCCAGAAGAAACCTGTGGTGTTTGGTAGAGTCAAACTGGAAGCACTCTTCTCACATGCGGCCAAGGTGAATTTTTTTTAATCAGATAACTGCACCGTGCAGGAATCGAACCCGGCTCGCAGAGGTGAAAGGCACGTGCACTAACCACTGTGCCACCGACAATGCTAAAAGTTCCAACC
The DNA here is from genome assembly GCA_035771165.1 of Paragorgia papillata. Taxonomy (NCBI): domain Eukaryota; kingdom Metazoa; phylum Cnidaria; class Anthozoa; order Scleralcyonacea; family Coralliidae; genus Paragorgia; species Paragorgia papillata. The sequence continues at coordinate 4,090,242 of JAWNZC010000348.1, forward strand.
AAAAGATCAGCGACCGCAAGGCAAGCGATAAAATATTTGTTCGGTTGATGCAGATGTTTATCGCGCCACCTGTTTATTCTGTGTCAATTAATGAAGTATGGTTGGGTTCTGTACTTGTGTAATTCTTCTATAGTAAACGACAAAAATATATAACCATTTCTTTTTTTAATACTCAAATCAAAATTAAGGATTACATTATAGCAATTAAGAAAGTCTTGCTTATTACTTCCTAACAGCCTTAAACATCAGAACTATAGGGCATAGGCTATAAAGTATGCTGGTATCATGGTAAAAATCTAGCAGGGTACATGTGTCTTAAATAATAAAACCTACAGATTTTTAGTAAGGAAAATTTTTTAAGTGTTATAATAATAATAATAATAATAATAATAATAATAATAATAATAATAATAATAATAATAATAATAATAATAATAATAATATTAATATTAATAATAATAATATTGATAATGATAATATTGATATTGATAATGAATATGATTATGATGATATTGATATTGATATTGATAATTATAATGATAATGATGATGATGATGATAACCAACTAGTTGTCTATTACATGCAATTTCTGCATCCTGAGTGACTGAGCTATATACTATTTATATTATATTATATTATATTATATTATATTATATTATATTATATTATATTATATTATATTATATTATATTATATTATATTATATTATATTATATTATATTATATTATATTATATTATATTATATTATATTATATTATATTATATTATATTGTTATATTTTAGTATACTTTCATAGTGGAAAAGAGGCTTTCCAGCTTTCTGATTAGTCCACCCAGCGGTGACTATTACATCACAAGAAATTGTTCTTCAAAAGTAGTTTTGGAAAAGAGACTCGTACTTATTCAACACTGCATTGACTTTACTCGTTTCAGTCTCCCCCTCGGAGTTGTCATTTTGATGTATGAGAATTTATAATTTGTCGATTCATTGAACTGTTGAATTTTTTTTTCAAAATGGGGTCTGTAGTTTTTGAGACAAACAAAAGAGCATAATACTGAAAACATTTATCACTGAGATCATAGAGATCATATAAATACTAGAGGGGGCATTGGCGGGAAAATTTGACCAACCAACGTACCTAATGTTTGCCTCCAAAAAAATCCAAGATGGCGGCGTTCAATTGGTTACCCGCGGTTGACTGAAATTAAGATAGGATGCCCCCTCTAGTATTTATATGATCTCTATGACTGAGATGTTGAACAACCTCTCCGCAAAACGCCCTGGGGACGAGGTTGAGATGTTGTACATATCAAATATCGTAAAAACAAAACGTTATGAAGGTAAGGAAGTATATTTTCTATAATTCTTGGTATTTTTTGTATGTTTTGGCTAGGTTTTGGTTGTAGCGATGTTTTCGAAAACGTCGTCATGAGTGAAGATATTGAACATGAATTAAGTGCAAAAAAGCCGTAACACAGGATCCAAAACACCAGAATAAAAGTCTTTTTAGATATTTGAATATATGTACAAGTTAAATCCCAACAGAATCACCACTGCTAAAATGAAAGCAGTTGTTTAAAAGTTTTTGTTTCAACGTTGGTTTTTTATCAACCCCTGAAATTATACTAAAACAATTAGTCACCTCAGTCTCGGTGACTATCGGTGTATTGACCGATAGTCACCTCGACTTTGGTGACTAATTGTTATATATTATATTATATTATTTAACAATTATTCACCGATATTCACTGAGCCTGAGGCGAATAATTTGTTTTAGCATAAATACACATTTTCGTACTTTTAGGAACAACATTTTCTTTAAAATTGTTAATTTCCTCGTCTGTCGCATTGAGAAATTGGCTGGTGGCCATTTTGAATAAACGCTGTACGTGATTATCGAGAATTAGTCCAAAGTAGCTCGACCAATCAGCGCGCGCGATTTTCTATAATCACCTGTGTATACTAAATTATATTATTGCATTGTATTGTATTGTGTATTGTATTGTGTATTGTATTGTGTATTGTATTGTGTATTGTATTGTGTATTGTATTGTGTATTGTATTGTGTATTGTATTGTGTATTGTGTATTGTATTGTGTTGTATTGTATTGTATTGTATTGTATTGTATTGTATTGTATTGTATTGTATTGTATTGTATTGTATTGTATTGTATTGTATTGTATGAGATCAGATCAGATCAGTATTATTATTATTATTATTATTATTATTATTATTATTATTATTATTATTATTAGTTACAATAGCCCCCAAATATAAGGTGCACACAGCCTACACTCCTTGCACGCAAGGGGAATGGCTCATAAGCTACCAAAATTTGCTAGCCTTCGATCTACATAGTCAAGACGCGATATACTAATCTGTCTGAACAATCCCTGATGTGATTTTCCTTACGACAGGTTCACTCTCTATCAGTACAACTTTCTGCATCTCTTGCTATCTTCAATCTCCACGCCTCTTCTGGAATCAGCTTAGCCATCTGTTCTTCTAACTTCTTCATTCCTCCTCTCAAACATCCAATAACAAACGGTATGATTTCGACAACATAGCCTCTTCTCTCATAGGGCTCTTCTCCCGAATTTCAAATGCCGGCTGTTGGCTCACTCGTGAGATATTGTCCTTGCCACTCGAACTTAGTTATATATTTCTCTCACCTTGTCTTCATTGTTCGACTTTGATGGGCATGCCATGTCAATTAGCCAGATCTTGTGCTCTTCTAGGTCCTCCAAGGTCAGATCCGGTCTTCTGGCAAAAGTGATCTTTCTCATACAATACTCAAAATCCCAAATAAGTTTCTTTTTCTCCTTCTCCAACACTGTTCCTTGCTGCCATGTTATTTTATACCACACTGTTTTCTCATCGAGTAATCCTGCCTCCTTTGCCCATTCCACTACAAACACCATCAATGCCTTGTTGTGCAAGAACTGTACAACCGGATAACCAATGATGTACTGTTTGTCTCTTTACCGAACACAACCTACAATTCTCTGACTCGACCTCTACGTCTATCAATGCTTTCCTTACTCTGGTCTCCACCATTTGCTCTTTTACCTCTATTACCGCCGCTGTCTTTCTTGAATCTAGGTCAGTTACACTCCAACCACTGGTTATACATCTTACATCTTGTCCACGGTATATCTCAGATTAGTATATCTTGCATTTTAAGAGCAAACCGGGACCAGTTGCGAAAAATGCAACTACACGGGCCTTCCGGCAGGAATTGAACCCACGACCTTGCGATTCTAGTGCAAAGCTCTAACCATTTAGCCACGGAGGGCGTTGCTGAGAGCTTAATCGCGAGTTCTGTATATATATTAAGGTGGTAATGCCAGGCGAGAATTGGGTATATTATAAGTAATTGGGCATTTCACTCGATTACAGTATGGCAACTGTCATGCTATATATATGCAAATTAAAAATTATCCAACAATAGCAATAGGTTGTGGTATTGGAATTTATAATTATCAACGATATTCCTAAGTCAAGCAAACTATATCCACATAATAATTACGATTTAAAAATGCATCGACTTACAGTCAAACCGGATGTTCTTTGCCGCGCGACGTTGCAATATTGACAGCAACATTGCAGTGTTGACTAGCTAACGATACACGGCGACTCCTTGGCAAGTTGCTAAAAATTCGCATTTTAAATATCGAACTTCACATAACATGAAGTTTACTTATTAGAGTTAGTTGTTCTGACTTTCAATAGAACTTCATATTATGTGAAGTTCGATATTTAAAATGTGAAAGTGCAATATGTTGCTATCAATATTGCAAGGTCGCACGGGAAAGAACATCTGGTTTGACTGCATGTAAAAGCTAGGTTTATATAGTGGTCAAGCTACCAAACTTTTTTTCAAAAATATCTGTTTGTAAATATATTGTGCCTGATGTCTGAATATCGTAGATAATTTAAATTTGAGTAGCTTAGCTTAGCTTAAGAGTGCTTACGAAAAATTCAATTTCTTTATATGAGCTAGGATCCTGTAAGAACAAGATTTTTCACATATTTTCAAGAAATTTGAAATATCTCTGAAAGATTCTGTGACGGTAGCTAAGGATTTTCGAGAAAATTTGAAGAACTTTGGTTAATGCTAATGACCTGATTCGAGAAAGATTGATAGTATGTTAAAACGTAATTAATTGACAATATAACAAACAGACGTTTGGTGGACGTTCGTCAAGCTCAATTACTCAGTAAAGTTTTCTGAGACCCCAGACAGGGTTTGAACATGCAACCTTCTAATGACCGGTTAGACGCTCTAACCATTGAGCCACTGAGGCTCAGATGGATAATTAAAGTTGCAAATTCATAGTCATGCGCTCCTTTCGAACCCAGGTTCGAACCCTTGTCTGGGGCTCAGAAATCTTTTCTGAGTAATTGAGGTTGACGAACGTCCAACAGTTTGTCTGTTACATTACACCAAGCTCGCAAACGTACCACACACACTACATGTATACGTACAACTTAAAATATAACAAACATGTATTTTCCCGTATGTGTGTACTGTAATAGATCGCATATGACGTCACAACGTCACCAACTTCAAAGCGGCTAACAATCGGACTACGATTCATGTTGAGGGGGACCTGAAGGTGCACAAATCCTTTGTTTTAGATTCAACAGCATTAAACCGAAACGTTGCTATTGGACGCCTGCTTCTTTGTACAGAAAATACAATGCATTCAGTAACCGTGAAAGTACATAAACTCAACAAAAACGTAGAACAATGACTTTTATATCGGGCTTCCAGACCATCTATATTTCTATTGACTATGGCGAAACGAAGTTGAATAGCCTGACTGTTGTTCTTTATAAGTTGTGACGTCTTCTGTGATCTATTACAGTTCGGCTCGCGTTGTAAATGTCCATATAGTTCGGCCATTATATATTAATTACAACTACGGACAGCATTCAGTGCTTTAATAACAGTTCGCTTCAATTCATTAACCAAATATATCAAAAGTTTTGCTCACACCATCTTACTTCATTGATGCAGGCACGTTAATGGCAGACAATTTAAAGTAAAATTTAGATTATATTTCATCGGAATGTTTTTGGACAACTCTATTTTTGGGAGCCATTTTGGATTTTCTTGTAAAGAAAAATAACCCTCTTCAAAATCCGCATAAGCTTTCGATTGACTCATTGTTTATTACCCAATCAGACAGAATGCTTAATTACCCAATAAAATTTACACATTATTTCTTTTAAAACCACACTGCTCTTAACCAATCAGAATTGAATTTTTTTCATATGCAGTGTATATCGTTAATTTGTATATATACAATTGTTGCCAATGCCATTTCAATAAGTATTGTATTTCTCTCGTCGCATTTGGTTATCTTTAATTTAGTTTTATTGAAGACATAAAGTTTAAAACTAATAAACTATATACTGTTCCAAATGACGAGAAAAGTAAGTTATTTTTTAACAACGTTACAAAGCAAAGTTTTTTCAGCTGGACAATTTTCTCGGACTTCATTGTCTATAAATGCAGAGGAGTGGTGACTTCACGGCTTTCACGCTTTTTGAGGCGAAAACTTTGGGTACGTGTGCTGTAAGTTAAACTTCTGTTAAGGTTTTCCTCTCCCCTCGACGATGTTCGGCCACAGAGCTTCTGGAAAAGATGCTTAAATGCCTTGTTGTACTCTCTATCAAAGCAAGCGTAAATCACAGGATTGCACAGGCTGTTGAAGGATGGAAGAATGACTACAAAGACGCTTCCGACTATCTGAGAATCTTTTTTGCTTAACGAAAAGTAGGTTGGTTTATATTTCTGAAGAAGAAATAGGATGAAAAAAGGACCCCAGCAAATAATGAACGTACTCACAACAAGGAGAAGCACTCGGATGGTTTTCAACTCCTGATAATAATTTTTCCCACTTTTATTCTCACTGGATTTGCGTGACTGGCCCAATGTTCCATTTCTAGTCATTTTGTGTCTTTTGTGAGCAATGTAAAAGATCATCGCGTACATTATAATGATGATTAAGGCAGGAAAGAAAAAGAAAACAGCAGATGCAACTGTAAAGTAAACCAGGTTATCGTTGGTACATCCTTTCCCAGCAGTTGCCGCGACACCAGGACTGTCATCCAAGGGAAATAGTCCAAGTGTGGCGAAAACGGAGGAAATCAACCAAATAAAGAAAATAACAATGATGGATCGTGAAGTTGTCATTTGTGACCTGTATTTAAAAGAATTGCTTATTTTGAAATAACGATCAATACTAATAACGGTTAAGGTAACGATTGACGCTACTTCACAAGAGATGTCAATCCATGACCAAAAGCGACAAAGCTGAACTGCCACAAGCTCTGTGTGATTCAGATGCAAATATAGACGAATAGGAACGCTAAAAGTTCCAACCAAAAGATCAGCGACCGCAAGGCAAGCAATAAAATATTTGTTCGGTTGATGGAGATGTTTTTCGATCCATGTAGTTATTAGGACCAAGGTGTTTCCTAAAACTGTGGCGATAATCATTAAAATTAATATCACTGTTGTAACGTGCCACATAGTTTTTTGGAATAGTTCGACCTGTTTATTCTGTGTCAATGAATTAATGGATTGGTTCTGTCCTTGTGTCATTCTTCTATAGTAAACGACAAAAATATATAACCATTTTTTTTTTATCCTCGCTTGAGATCAAAATTAAGGATTACATTATAGCTATTAAGAACGTCTTGCTTATTACTTCCTAAGAGTATATTAACTATAAAGTATGCTGGTATCATGCCGGTAAAAAATCTACCAGGGTACTCGTATCTTAAATAATAAAACCTACAGATTTTTAGTAAGGAAAAATTTTAAGTGTTGTAATAATAATAACAACAACAACAACAACAACAACAACAATAATAATAATATTGATAATGATATTAATGATAATGATTATGATGATATTAATATTGACATTGATACTGATATTGATAATGATAAATGATTATGATGATATTGATAACCATGCATCCCCGACGGTGGCCCCATTGGGGGTGGTGAAACACTACGAAATGTTTGAATAAGAATAGAGTCAAATTCCCATAGAATAGAGATTGTGCACCAATATGGCCGTCGTTTCATTGTTTCTGTGCACCAATATATGGCCGCTGTGACGTCATATGAAAACCAAGAATATTTCGCTCTTATTTTTGCATATGCAAAAACAGACGTTTAATATATATGTTGACATATACATGAAGGAAAAGATGTATTTGACTGTGTGCATGTTCATCGTAGTAACTATAGTATTTCATCACAGTTTTAACCAAGATAAATCGTGTATTTCTGAATTAATACTATGCGATTTATTTAAATATATTTGATATATTTTATATTGCTTATAACATTTATAAGTACTAATAACCCTAGTAATTTTTAGGACGCGTAATGCCTTTGCCCTGCTGCAACTATACATACAGCCTCGCAATATATACCTAATATATATTTTTAATAATTATAATTGAAAATATTTTCTTAAATAATTGTTTTAATTCTGCATTTTCTTTTCCTAAAAGTTTAGCGTCATTTTTCACATAAAATCGGTCAACATTCGCAAACAAACGCCCAATTTTTATGTGAACACAGATTGTCGTCGACTGCATGTCTGCGACTGATCAGCGATCGATCGGGAAAGATGAACTTGGTTTTATAAAAAGCAAAAATTCAAGTCCTCACCTGCTTCTTCTTGTTTTGTAGTCGGAAATTAACTATAAACCATTGAAACAAACCTGAGTGAGAATATATGTTATATGTTCCGTGTTGCTTAGTGATTGGCTAATGTTTACATCAACTTCTATTTACACAAACAAATTAAAAGAAAAATAATTTTGATTCCTGTCAATTATACATGCATGGAAATGAAATATTAGCTCGGCTTGTTCAAACTTGGCGGGCTCTTTGACACACAATTTATTTCATTGCCGACATTTTCTTTACCGACAGTTAGTCCTGAACTAAAAGTTAGTGATAATGACTATGATTAAAATTGAAAAACTCGTTAAGCCAGACTGAAAATCGACTACATTTGTTTGGTTTTCTACAATGACTTCATATATCGGATATCCATTCAATTAACCATGCACGAACATTAATGCATCACGGTTTTGCCGTTTCATAAAAGAAGCCGCCATTAACTTATATTAGATTGCCAAAGATTCCTTCTGCATTTCGCCGTCGACAATATAATCGAGGTGTAAAAATTAGTTTTATTGACGTTGGGAGATAGAAACGAGTGTTAATGCATAACATCGCGTGAAAATCAAATATAAGCATAGGTTTTTGAAAGAAACTTCTTTGTTTGGAAGACTTGTTCTTAATTATTGGAAAAAAATAATGCGAATAGAATGTAGCACTCGTGTAAAGGCTATATATATAGTGAGGAAGAGTAATGTCAAGCTAAAAATAACCTGAATGTCAGGCCTTTATTTGTTCTCGCCTTCCGCTAAACCCGCTGACATTCAGGTTAAGCTAAAAACAAAAACGTTTCTACGCAGAAAAGCTAACGCGTCTAGCTCTTAATTGTTTTGCTATATAGCGTGTGTGCAGACTCGTCCCCAGTCGCTTCTTTAGAGCTAGGATCAAACGTGGGATCACAAGGGACTCACTATAGGATAAAAGCGTGGGCTCGCGGGGTTTCACGGTAAGGGGGAGGGAAAAATGGGAAGCGACTGGCAGATTACTAGAAATTTCTTGCAAATTATATGCATATCTTGTAACCTGGCATTGTTTGCTTCGTAACCGGATCGATTTGCTCCTTTATTAGAGACAAATCGATATTTATATAATGTAAGCCTTTCAAATTACGTTTTCCTTCGTCATATTTCGACCATATCTAGATCAATATTTGCCAGCTGAAATCAATATATGGGTAGTACGATAAAGATTTGAATGCTCATTGCAACACGAGCTTAGATGGTGAGTTTGAATAATAGGCCCTCTTCGGAATGACAGGATAGTGTAGTCTTGAGAAAGACTGTTGTTGATGTTTTAATAGTAGGTGATGTTTCGCCGGCCTCAGCGGCGGTCATCTTCAGAGTCGAGTGAAATCTTTCTTTCAGGTTCGCCTTACATTTTCTTGAGGACGAGAGAGTTTGTTAGCCAAAAAGCACAATAAAGTTCGATGAAATGGTCTTTCTTCAGCATCTAGAATTTTTGCATTGCCATTTTGAATGTGTAATCTGCCAGTCGTTATTTTTTCTCTCCCCTTCCCAAATCCCCTTGCGAGTTTAGCAAGCAGCGTACGATATAACGACTGGGGACGAGTCTGGCGTGTGTTCACGTCATCTCTCATCCCTGACACAGAATAAGGATTGACCAGAAGTCCAACTCGAGTGACAACTTGTCCGCCTTTCTTCAATGCGCAGGCGCGATACTTTACGCCATCCGACGCCATCCTACGCGATCCTACGCAATTTCCTACGCCATCCTACGCAATCCTGGCAAGTTCCCCCGGCAGTTTTAACCTTCTTTTGAAGGTCCAAACTGCCGGGGGAACTTGCCAGGATTGCGTAGGATGGCGTAGGATGGCGAGGAATTAAGATGCGCGAGGTGACATGCGCGAGGATAGAAACTTCAAAGGTTCCGACGCGAGTTGGACTTCTGGTTGTATTTCTATTCTGTGTCCCTGAGTTCAGAAATTAAACTTTGGTTATAGTACTCAGTAAACAGCTCGTTTGATTCCTGAGTTTAAATAACTCGTGCATGTGAATAGATCTTCTCCTGTGCTGCAAAGTGTTTTGATCGATCTGATAGCCTTAAAGTTGGCCTATAGGTATACAATTGACGTGACGGCCATTATAGCTTTCATAACTTATAGTAAACAAATATGATTTCATTCGTGACCACATGTCATGCAACCATATCATTCAAATTCAAGTTATACCTAAACGGCTATATAGCTATAGTTGTACCGTTTTTAAGGATGTCGCACTTGTTATCTGTTCCATGAGTATGAATATATTAATATGTCAATTATATTCTTGAAGAGTTATTTACAATTTTTTAAATTTAAAATTTTTTTTAAAAATTTAAATTTAAATCTTTTAAATACTTCTGAAACTATAGAAATTATATACAGTATAGTTAGCTCGAAGGGCCGGGACCGACTTTCTTAAACTAGGATGTTGTTGAGCGTCGACCGCGCGAAGGCTTCCACTATAGATGTTCCCCGTCAAATGTTTGATTTTCTAAGTCTCTGAAACGCTATATCTCCCATGTGAGGAAGTTTTACAACAAAATGCGCTTTCAAAATAACTCTCAAAGGGGAGTTGTCACTAAGTTTACGTGCAAATTGGAACGCACTATGTATAGTATAACACAAACATACAATTATAAAGGAGTGCCTATATAATATGCATATAAGCACTATAAACTCTCAGAAGCTATAGCTGACACTAGCTATACACTAACCTTGTCTTGTAATGTGAACTAGGAAAAAGCCAACGAGTTTGTGGGATATGAATACAGCTAATAGCTATCTTAAATATCAACTACTTAATTTGTCAGTTGGTGGTTCGTTTTAAAACTGTAAACACAGACAACATAATAGAGTATATTCATTTAAATGAAAATTTTAATTAAAAATAGATGATTGCAATAATTATATAAAGCTAATTAAGATAAAAAGCTAAAACAAAAAACAACAATTTTTCAAGTTAGCCTATATACCTATCAGCTAGATAAAAATTATTTAATCGATTACGAACACACTTTACAAAGATTATTGAAGCCAAAAATAAACTGATAAATAGTTTGAAGTCAAACTCGGCTAACAGGTTTCTCCGTTCCACGAGTTAACGTCGTCCTGAAGACGTGAAAATGATCTGAATAACGTTGTATGTACAGTAGAACGGGAACGGCGTTAAGATTACTCTTGGGACTAAAAATTATTCGTTTTCTTTGTTGTGTGAGGAAAATTCTATTGTATTAAGGACGTTGACCTTGACGTTCGCGTTGTATTTGCTTAAGCTCCCTAATAAAAGTTCGAGGAGAACTGTCGGGGTTATTCAGGCTAAACTTTTCGCGTTAATGAGGGTAAATGGTTTGTAAATAGTGGGGATTGGACTTGTGATATGCATAAGGAAACACCGAAACGAGCCACCATTTTGTAACAACGTTTTGGTGTTTATAAAATTTGGTTTGGTCGTTTGGAAAGGTAATTATTAAGCCGCGCGTTCAGGATCTCGGCATGCAGCCGAAATAGTTGTCCACAGAAGCACTGATAGCAATATAAAACAACTTTCTTCTTCCAAGGATCTATTTTCCTTCATGGAGCACAATGAAAAAGCGGCTCTTTGCCGTTTACACGGTACCGGACGAATATTTATCCGGATTCGTGTCAAAAATTTGAACGGATATATAGGTGGGTCTCGTGTGAACGCGAGGTCTATCCAGACGAATTTTCATCAAGAAAAACATTCGTCTGGTCTCGTGTAAACAGGGCCTTTAGCGCTGCATAGGCGGCGCTGGGGATTGGGACGGACAGTGAAAGGAGCGTCTGCAGTCGCCCATTGTTATTTTTCGTGTATAGCGCGTTCGCCGGCGAACGCTCGCAATCTATTGGTTGACAGGCTAATGACCTATCAATCAAAGAGAGTTTGAATATCCAGCTGCAGACGCTGGCGAAGAGTTCGAAGAGCGTTGCGAAAATGCATGTGCCTTGCATAGTAGAAGGAAACGAGTTCAAAATAAACTGAGATTGAGAAGAGAGTGGCCATAAGGCAGCTGCATGTGCATCCGAAGGAAAATGTGATTCGCTGGTTTCCCAACTGTTAATTACGGTAAGATTTTCACGCAAGATGTGGCCCCTTCGGCTTAAACGGCGAGTATTAAACCTGAACCAAGAATGCACTGATACACATACTCATTCATAACTGTACTATTTTAGTTAATTCTAGATACGTGTTTTTTAAACGGAGTAAATATTCGAATAACTTTGAAATTGACAACTTCCAAAAATACACTGTTTTATTTAGGGCGGCACGAAAAAATAACAATAGGCGCCTGCTGGCGCTCCCTTTCCGGATCACCCCAGCACCGGCTACGCAGGCTATAACGGGGCCTAAGCGTAACTGAGCCAAAGAAATCAAGAACTACAAAAGTGCAATATATATATATATATAATATATATATATATATATATATATATATATATATATATATATATATATATATATATATATATACTATAGACGATGTAGTGAAAACCGTTGGCAGAGTGCTCAATGGAAATCCAGAGCATATTATACAAGCCTGTTAAAGTTCTTTTGAAAATTCAAACTATATAGTCATTGCCATTGCTGAGCAAGCTAGCTTCTCTAAGCCTATATCGACGTTGCCCTAACTGAACTCAGATGGTATATAGACACTAGACTTGGATCTAGACTATAGGGGAGCACGGGTGGCGTGTGCTGTTAGGGCGCTGCCTCTCACCAATAGTTAAGCCCGGTTGGATGGGGTTAGTACTTGGATGGGTGACCGTTTGGGAACAACCCCGTTCTCGAGCTTGGACCATGTGAGTAGACTGTAGCGTTTTAGTTGGTCTCTCCTGTGCTCCGAGGGTTTTTCACCGGGTTCTCCGGTTTTCCTCCCTCAAAATCAACACCATCTGGGATAGGAGTGGCGCCCACCCCTGCCTTAGGGTAGCAGCTAAACGAAAGAGGGGCCTTCGGCTCCTCCGACTGCGGTCGACCTGTATGTATGTAGACTTGGATCAAGTCTGTCTCTCGAGGGGACGTTTACTCCTCGCGCGGCGCGCTCGACATCCCCTCGAGAGACAGACTTGATCCAAGTCTAGGTAGATCGACACGTTACTAGATTACATATGAATTACTGATTTGGTGTTTCATTTTTGTTTTATTTTCCTGATATTTAGCATATATACCCTAGAAATCTAGCTGGTAGATCAGTTCAATTATATTTCTGATAGCCGCAGCGTATAGTCCCACTTTAATACACGTCTTTCAGCTATTCGGTTGCGACGACATAGAGGAAATTTTATTGTCTTACTCGAACTGATATATTAACAATATGGCATTGCATTTAAATTATTTAAGTATGAATAATTAAATATTTTAATTTTTCTATACCAGCTATAAAAAAAGATGAAAATTTCCAAGGTTTATATAAAGAGGTGTACCTAAAATAATATTTACTAAAGCAATATACCATTCTATATTTTGTTTTATCTTAGAGCGCGGTTGGATCTATGTTAATTGCATTATTCATAGTTCGGACAATGTATTTGTCAGTGCATGTGCTTCATTGGAACGCGCGTGTTGGATTAAGAAAAAATAAGTATATTTCAATGAAGTTTGGGCTGATTTACGTTTAATTCAATCATGAGATAATAATATATAGGTTGCATGCAGTTGTTGAAAGTCAATCAGTTCATGCTATAGGCTATATATTGTGGGGTTAATTCTCAACAAGAACGACGTTTCAGATAGTTATATTAGTTTTGCACTGACCTAAAATACAATTATTTTTTAAGGATTTTGTTATAATTACAAAATATAAGATTCTATAAATACATAACAACCAAACTTGTTTTTTTAAATTAAAACTTTATTTTTGTACGCGTTTCGGAGTCTTACTCCATTAGGTCAAGACTCCGAAACGTCGTACAAAAATAAACTTTTAATTAAAAAAAAACAAAAACCTTGGTCGTTGGTATTTATAGAATCTTATATTCACAATGAGGCTCAGAAACAGTTCGATATACTATCCATTTTAATTACGAAATAGGAAATAAGATTCTGCAATGGATGTGTATATATAGAACCAGTGAATCTAAATACTTTAATATTTATTCATACAGCTTAATAAGAAGCGATATATTTTCGTTATTAAATTCAAGACAAAGCATAAACCAAAAATAAACATCTTGAAACTCAAAATATTATGAGCTAAAACAAGAGAAAAAAAAAACACGTTTCATTTGTCTTGTTTTACGGCTCATATTTTGAGTTTCGAGATATTTATCTTTGGTTGTATTTCTTCAAATTGTCGGCTGGATGTGGTTTTTAAGCTGAACTACAACAAGTATATATTATTCCGTATATTGTTATTTTAGTCCGTGTGCATGCTAATATGAATTGTGCTGCAGGTATATATATACTGTAGTGCAACAATTAGAACCTAAATGTACCTTGGGCGTCACAATTATAAGCCTCAGCAACTAGGCGCTGGCAGTCGAAAGTAGTATTGTCACTAAGTAACATACGGACCGTGCAGTAAATATATTAAGAGAAAATTCTAGGTAAAATATATACTGACCTTATCTAAGAAAAAGTCAAATTCGGTAGAATCGGGAATTGCAAGCCTCCGTCGCTCCAAAGCGTATATTATTATATCGGTGGGCTAGCATGAGAACGTCAATCTCTCAGTTGGTGGTACGTGTTAAACCTGTAAATTGAGATTATATAGACAAAAGGACTAAGAATATTTAATATATTTAAATTTAAATATGAATATAATTACGTCAATATTATATAGGCTAATATAAGCTGAAAAAATAAACAATAATTCTAGCAACCTACATGTTGCATATCAATTAGTACACACAATTAATACGCATCATAATTTTGCTCTGCCATCGAAATATATAGCTCAATAGTTAGTTTTTTCAAGATCTGTTCGGAAATCTGAAAGCTACGGACACGCGATTTAGTGATGCATGCATGCATGCGGTCACTTGGAAGTTTTAAAATCCTAACAATTCAAACTTTCCGAAATTCTCTGTTTTATTGCTCATTCACTCATTTCGCCGTATTATATATTGGTCTTGTTTTTTACATTACCTGACTGATGAAAATAATCTAGTTTAATCACCGATGCCTGAAACTTAGTTTGTTCATCATATATATAGGTGATATCCGTCGTTTTTTAGCAAAACTGAAATAGTTTAGACCAAACTAGGAGGATGCTGTGTCTGATTTACAGCATACTTTGTCTAATTCATGGTTTTTATCTGACGTCATGGCGGTCATATTGGTGCACCGAAACAATTTTAGAGCAATGTAGTTAACCTATATAACAACTACGGCACGTCTAATCGATGCACGACTAATCTATATATACATAGCTTGCTATAGTAATAAAATGTAGGTCGTCTATGTATAATTATAATCGGAATATTTATACAAAATGATGGGATAAGACAAAGTATAGATATCTGTGTTTGTACATTAACTTTCACAAAATATACACACCTTTTTCCCGCCTCCTCCCCCCCCCCCTCCTCCTTAAAAGTTTAATCCCCTCTTGAATTTCTATGCGGTTCATCTACTTGCTCAGATTGAGCGAAGTAAGTTTATCCTAAACCTTGACTTCTAATTTATGAATGATCTTTTCTTTGCTCGAAATGGGACAAAATATTTGTGGGTTCTCGCGTGGACGTAGCCTCTATCGGGTTTCGAAATCGGCCGAGAGGCTGCACGCTATCACCGGGTGATGTGTGTCAAAATTAAATAACACATTTGGCAACGGTCGTGTAACATTTGGCTATCGGTTCTAACTGTTTCATGGCAACAACAAGACGTTTGTTGGCAATAACAAAACATTCAATTCAATGACAAAAATATCGTTTGACAACAATAAAACATTAATTGGGCTATCAGAACACACAACAATTCGGCAACAACATATTGTTATTTAGTAACCTCGCTAAACCCGAGAGAAGACGAGAAAAATAAAGGCCTGAGGAAATAAAACCGTCGGGACTCCGTCCATCTCATGGACGGGAGCTCTGATTGGCTGACTAATTGAAGAAAGGATTTTGATTGGTTGCTCAACCGTGGAACACAGAACAAGATGAAAGCCGTGAAATGAACAACTATTTCTGTGGGATGAAATCAAAACATACGCTTTGTTCTTTTGACAGCACATATCAATCATATCTCGTTAATTTTTAAAAATAACAAAGTGGGCGGAAGACGGTTTTAACAAGAGCTTCCTCAGCCCTTTATTTTTCTCGCCTTCTTGCTCGCCCGCGCCTCTTCGCCAGGCATTGGCAACGAACGTTTCATTTGGCAACAACAATCCCGTGATGCAAATCGGGCGTCGATGTGAGCGATTTTTCAGTAAACATGGCGGAAAATGAGAGAGATTCTTCGCGTACGGCGACAGCTGAAATTCAGTCATCTTTGGTACAGGCTAGAGATATTAATGTGCAACTACTGGATGGTGTAGGTACTTCGCCTCAAAATTCAAGAACTGCATGTCACAACCAACAACCGGAGAGGGCATCCAACAACCGAGCAATCGAGGAGCATCGTCGTCTGTTTGGGTTTTCTGGGCAATCTATCGGTACTTGTAGTATACAACACAATCTAATGGCATTTGGCATCGTGCTCCGTTGCAATACAGTGTGCTACCTCAGTCAATAACATTTGTAAACGAGTTGTAAGAGCAGTTCGTACCTCATTTTCAAAATCTTGTAAAACGTGAACAGAGGGTCTTGAGTTTGGGGCGCGAGAACCTCGATCTCCTAGGGCGTCCGGCGGCATGCCCTCCCGGAAAATTTTGGATTTCTAGGGTCTCAAATTTAAGAGTAGTCTGAAAGCCATAAATTACATAATTTTGTTGAAATCAAACCAGAACGTAGAATACGACGTCAGAATATCTTTAGATTTATTTATAAACAAGTCGTATAGTATTGTAATTTAAGTATAGCATATGCATGCCTGCTAAATATATAACGCATTACTTGTTTACTCACTTGGCCTTAAAACAATGTAACCTCCCCCCCCCCCCCCCCCCCCCCCCCCCTACAAGTTTCTCAACGAATTTAAACTTTTCCGAGAACGGTCTTGGAGGCTATTGGGCGACTCGACCCCTCCCCCCTCTTGGCTACACCAGTGGTTGTTGCCAAATGAAACGTTCCTTGCCAAATAACGATATGTCGTTGCCAAATATGTCGTTGTGTGTTCTGATAGCCCAATTAATGCCTTATCGTTGCCAAACGATATTTTTGTCATTGAATGTTTTGTTATTGCCAACAAACGTCTTGTTGTTACCATGAAATAGTTATAAATACGGACGCCCTTTTCTATAACATTTGCATACTGTGTATATCATGTGGTACGGCCCATGCATCAAAGGATTGATTAATATATATGCTTTTATTATAACTCCTATATGTTAGTTATACTACAGTGTGTATCAAAAAAACCTGAACCCTTAGAAAACAACCTATTGTAGTAGTTTGAAAGCCCTAAAAGCGCTGCGTTATAAATTAATCAGCACAATAAGTTAAACGAAGCGAAAAAGCTTTTAAATACTTTCACCATGCATACACTTCAAGTTATCTTAATTTCCCAGGTGTAAAAGACCGTGTATAAATTACGCATCTGTGGGTTCAGCGAAGTGCTTACTGCTTAGGGCTTTCAAACTACTACAATAGGTTGTTTTGTAGGGGTTCAGGTTTTTTTTATACACACTGTATAGCACAGGCGGTATTATAATTTCTTTTTGTAGTCAATTCAAAGAACGATTTTCGTGAGGTAAAATCAGCCCACCGGGCCAACCCGCCTCATACGAACAGCCCCTAATATTGGCTGTCAAGACGTTTGCATGTAGTGAGTGCATGTGCATGTCATCATATAAAGTAAATACTAATAAAGCGTCTGTATCTCAATGCTTGCATGGCTACATATATGGTATGCATGTCTCACAAGCATTATAGTACGAACTGTGTTACAGTTTATTTGAATTATTATATGTATGAACTTTATCTGTATATATAGACTTGGTATATAGGTCAAATTATAATTTATTTATACCATTAATGTATAGATTGACTGCCGAGAAAGTGGCAGACAAAAATCTCTCTAATGAATGAATGCGTTCATCCGCACGCGGGTAAGTAAGTTATGCAGAATGATATCCAAATATAAAACTTTTCATTAATCAAACCACTGCTAAGTTTGGCTTTCGCTAATTCAGTCACTTAATTTAACTTATGCCATCTTGGATTTGCCCTCTTTCTATCACTGAGGCTTTTTTTAAGTCGGGTAAAGCGTATACGCGCGGGTGCAATTGTATAGTGGCCAATTCGACACCGTCTTCTCCAAAAATAAGGGATTTGCTCGTTTGCACCGCCATTTTGGAGTCTCGTGAACAGAGAACCCGCTTTCGAAAAAACTTTCCTTTTACGAGTCCGCAATCTCTACACCTTATATATAGTTATGAATTTGACTGAGAACCATTTGTTTGGCCACCATCTTTGGCATTTTTGGTGAAGGAAAATTTCGAGTGTAAGAAAATATACAAAAGACCAAACCGGAATTGTTGCCAAAATGCAACATCAAGGTCCCCCGCCCACACACACACTTTTCAGGTGCTTCCGCGGCCTCTGCCTACATAATTCTTTCCGGCTTAAAAAACAATTTCGTACGTTTATGACGTAAACACCATGTTGAAGATTGACCCGTGTATGTCCAAGCTGTTAAATGCAGCAAGAAATTTTACGAAAACGTCAAGTATACTGCAACGTGTCACAATTTGTTTTAATTTGTTTCTCCTTCATGAATTATTAAATTGTTTATAATTTTGCCTATTCCCACAGGGATATTGAGATAAGTATACGGACTTGAAAAAAATTAAAGCCGAAAATTGAAAAGAATTTGACGTCAGTGGCGCCGGAAATTTGCGTATTCAGTCTTTATTAAAACTGTTTGTGAAGAGTATATGAAGTACAGTGGTATGTATTTGTAGTTGAGTACCAGCATTGAATCAGAAGAGATATCCATACCCTGATATCCAACTTACATTTCCCATCTTAATTGTTGAAGAAATTATTGATTATATATATATATACAATATATTTATTTTAAAAACAAAATGGTACGTTTATCTAAGCAAATATAACGTTATGATCTTGATGATATAAACGTATTCATATAAAGTTTATTATTATATGAGTTTGTTTTTTTATAATACACCACTAAGTAAGAGTTAATTACCGAGAACCGAGGCATATTAAGCCAATATACTTCCCGAGGCGCGTACTCGGCTTTATATAGCTACAGATAAAGATCGTGCATTTATAATGCATGAGCATACAATTTAATTTAATTGAATTCAGTTTGTATGGGAGATAAAGACTTATGGATAATAATCGATAATCTCACATGTGCTGGATTATCATGCTACATATATACAAGGTTAGTGGAGGGGGATGGTTTGGAAGCTCCATTGTCTTTCAAGATTATGCAATGGTCATGTTATTATGTTCATGTTGGAGGAAGGCAGTTGGTTGAAGAAAGGAATTTATATGGAGACTACACAACGAACAAAGGACTTACAACACGTGACGACGAAGGACTGCACTAATTAAACCCGAACGTTGCTATTGGATGACTGCTTCATTATACAGAAAATACAATACGTTCAGGGTCCGTGAAATTAGACAAATTGAACAAAACCATAGAACAATATATGACTTTTGCCGAGTCAGTTCCAAACCATCTCCCTCCACTAAATATGATCATAGTTAATAGAAAATAGACATGGTTTGGAAGCTCACAAAAGTCATTGTTTTATGTTTTTGTTCAGGTTTATGGAAATTTTTGCACTTTCACGGTTACTGAACATATTGTGTTTTCTGTATAATGAAGTAATCGTCCAATAGCAACGTTTGGGTTCAATCACTCAACTGTACTGTTTAAATATTAATAAACCCGCTAAAACAAAGGATTTGGCACCTTCATGTACCTTTCAACATGAATCGTAGCTTGATTGTTAACCGCTTTGAAGTTTTCCGGGTTTCCAAACCATGTCTATTTTCTATTAACTATGATATGATATATAGTATATATAAGAGTTTACTGCTCTTGCTCTATATTTATGGTTATGGAGAAATAGGAGAATCAGTAAACAGGCCAATAAAAACTCGTTCGATTTGCTCACTCATCGGAGATATCGTAGTCAACCCTCGAAATAAATGTTATATTTACGCACATGTATATTTAAGTATGAGTCAATGAGAAAAATCTTATCTAAACACACGGTATTTTTACGCGTAAAAAATATCAGTTCAACAATTCAATGAAAATTTTGTTTGTTTATCTTCTTTTAGTGCAGTAAAAATTAAGCCTGTTTGTGTGATCAACCTGCAGATAGCGTGGCTCAAGCAGATTAGAACTATAATCTTAGATTAAATGTTAATCTGTTGGGTTTTTGTACTATAACTTTCTGGCTGCATGCACTGCATCTGCGTACGTATACCGCGGTATTTTACTTCAAACGTCAGAGAATACAACCTCGATTCATACAAGATCTGTAAAAAAACTTCCTTGGCAGAATTTTGTTCAACGATTTTTCACTAGTCTTTTGAACAAACCGCACATGGAATTTATCTTCGAAGACTTCGAATGTTCAATCTGCCACGACTCACGCCTTATATCCACGAGTGACAGACTAATATAATTCAACATGCGAAGATAAATTCCATATCATCGAACCACCGTGTATATCTCTGTTTATTAATATTATGTCATGGGACCGGAAAGCTTTAGGACGATGTTAGTATACGTGCTAGTAAAACTTTAATTAACTGAAAGGAGTGAAATTTTTATTTACAACTAACCAAAGTAGGCATTTTTTAGAAGTAATCACTTTTCCATGCAAAAAGAGAGAGCATTACGAGGGGTATCATCAACTGAGATCAGGGCAAATTGTCAACACATGCAAAAGAGAGTCGAGTTTCACAAGTATTCTCAGTGAAGTGGAACTACGTACTGAAGTATACTCTCAAATAACTTAATATAGTATTTCAAAGGAACTTAGGACTCCACGTTGATAAGAACAATGAATGAACATTTGAAATAATACTATAAGATGATTCCGGTTTCCTTAAAACGAAACCGTCGGCATTGAACAATAAGCAGACATGACAATGAGCACAATGTATAATATTGGTAGTGAAACTAAAGTGTAGAAAATATAGAAAATGTCTCATGTGGTAACAAAAGTAGTGGCTAATTCAATTATTAAGTAAATACATTACCGTTAATGACCAAATGTAGTTCTTTCTTTTTGTTTGCTTTGTATTATTACTCCACATGTCAATGCGCGGTTGCGTTAATGGAAATAATTGTTCTCAGCGAGAGTATACGCAGCTTAAGTGTTTCGTTTCGTCCTGACAGATTAGGTTTTATATTGTATGATATGGATCATTTTCACTCGTGTGATCGTTGGCCCCGTTGGGGTGGTGAAACAATACGAAATATTCGAATAAAAATAGAGTTAAATTCCCATAGGATAAAGATTGCGCATGGCCGCCATCCGCCGTGACGTCAGATGAAAAACCTTAACAAACAATGCATCATGGGTGATATGAATGGCAGACGAGTACGGATATATATCACGCGTGGGTTCACAAAAATATACCCCTGTTCCGAACAAATGGGAAAACCCACTTGCGCGTCATAAGTGGTGTAATCGGTTTGATTATATTTCCTGTTTTCTCACATGAAAAGTTTGAA
Source organism: Paragorgia papillata (assembly GCA_035771165.1). Taxonomy (NCBI): domain Eukaryota; kingdom Metazoa; phylum Cnidaria; class Anthozoa; order Scleralcyonacea; family Coralliidae; genus Paragorgia; species Paragorgia papillata. Next base: position 4,111,757 of record JAWNZC010000348.1, read on the forward strand.
CAAATTGGTGTTCTAAAAAAACCCTTAACTAAACTTTAAAATTAACTAAACTTTAAAATTAAATTTTAACCAGTCTAAATCTACCTTCTGGTTTTGTGGTAAAGATAATATCAAAGAATGGTAAAGAATGTTGTATATTTTCAATTTCCGTTTCACTTTATAAAGTTTACAACGCATCATACACGAAGAGCTATAAGCGTCACATTCGTTTAGTTGTTAATTTTTTTAATAAAACTCTTCTTTTGTACCTCACGCTTCTTGACTCGAGTGGAATATAGAGAATTACAGAATAGAGCGGCTGTGTTGTTTGGCGGCTCGTGATTGAACTATTCCATACAACACGTCCGCGAATGTTGTAAACACCTTGTGAAATGAACGAATGATTAAAAAATCCCCCGCCTCCCGCCTCCCCCGCCCAACATTTTAGGTAGGTGGGCCGGAATATATATTTTGGTTTAACTCTGGTTTTCAGCAACCTTGCAAACGCTTTATCACAATTCCTCGATGGGTTACCCTAAAAAATCGTTTTAAATGCCAAACTTTGGATAATGTGAAATTCTACATAAAGTTAGAGCCATTACCTTCAAGTATAACATCACATTTTTGTGTTGTTCGATGTTTAAAACCAATATTTTAAGCAACCCGTGTGAGGAATCGTGATAAAGCGTTTGCAAGTTGCTGCTTGAATTCGTCAATCAAAATTGCAATGTTGCATTGCAATGTTGCGTATCAATATTGCAAAGTCGTACACAAGTTCTCTTGGTTCTTCTCCCGGTTTGACTACAACAATTGTTTGAGACTTGAAGTAGTTAGCTACATATAAAATAAAACATTGCCACTGGTGAAAATAAATTCAATGTAAATATTAATTTTTAACGTTTTGCTGACACCCAAAAATCAACACTCCCCTCCCACCAAAATGTTACTTTGCTCTAGCTTTCGCCTCCCCCCCCCCCCCCCCCCAAATATTACAGATCTTCCTACGCCACTGGATATGTATGAGACGTGTTTTTTGAAATTGGATTGGCTGGAACGCTTATAAATTAGTAATCATTTTTGCAAACCAAGAATAAGGAATAAAACAAATCTGCATGAAATCCAATTGTAACTTATATATATAAGGGGGGAAACATATAGTAACTTGTGTCACTTATTTATTTTTGTACTCTATACATTATTTTGCGCGCTCTTACACACTGAATTTACCTACCCCTTATAGAATGTTTAACTTCTAGATCAGATGGTGGTCAGAAAATAAGATTATTAAAATATTGATAAGTATTGTAAGTTTATATGGCAGACATCCGTACTCAACCCATCATTATTCAAATACATCAAACGCCAACTTCCAATCACTATATAATCTCCAAAGTAAATTTTATGGATTCATTGTACTAATTTACAGCGGCGCCAAAAGGCTATCAAGCTTTTCGCATGTTCATGAAGCTATATCTTGAACCGACATCATTCAAAAAACGCCTTCATAATTACCTATAGAGCGTTTTCAGCTGACGTCACGGCGGCAATATTGGTGTACCAAAACAATGAAATGGCGGCCATATTGGTGTATGGTATGGGAATTAGCTCTTTCTTATTCAAATATTTCGTATTGTTTCACCACCCCAATGGGGCCACCGATCACGTGAGTGAAAACGCTCTATAGTCGAAAAACACATGTTCTCAATAAACTCGAGATCCAAATTAACCAAATTCCCCGTAGGGATCAGCTCTTAACATTTCCCTTATCATTTGCCTTTTTATAGTCGAGGACCCCCACTACACAATGGTTTTGACTCCAGATTATAATAGGCTGATACCCATAGAACATTGCTAGGTGAGTCGTGCTACATAGAGGGGGTGGGTGGTCCTTTAGTTAGTACTTACATTGACAGACTTAAAGTCAGTGCACATGAAACGAAATTTAAAATTAAGTTTGTCTTATTTGAAAGAACACTTAAAATGATAGAGTAACATCTTTTGCAGTTTTTCGTTTCCTAGCTTACTTCGTTGTTGAGATATTTCAGTTTGTTTGAAATATAGATTAAACAACTTGACGTCACATGTGCATAATGAGTTATCAGAGAAAGTTATATATCTTTGCTATTATCAAACATACTGTAATCACTAGTACTTGAAAATTCTACATGTTTGGCGTTGTGAGAGAAACACACGCACATACTTCCTTTCAATTAAGTTTGGTCTGATAATAGCAAAGATATATAACCTTCTCTGATAACTCATTATGCACATGTGAACTCAAGTTGTTTAATTTACATTTCAAATAAACTGAAATATCTCAACAACGAAGCAAGGAAACGAAAAACTGCAAAAGATGTTACTCTATCATTTTAAGTGTTCTTTCAAATAAGACAAACTTAATTTTCGTTTCACTGCACGAAAAGGTGGATTTACTCATATTTGCGACGAGGTAAATGTATAGCAAATATAATATTTATTGAAATTTGTTGTATGGCAAACAAGGGGAAGCCCGTATTTGTTACATATTTGCTAAATGCTGATCGGAGTAAATACGGGCTTCCCTGCGTTTACCTTGCAGCAAATTCGAGTGAATATTATATTTGCTACATATTTACACTTTAACAAATATAGATAAACCTAATTTTTCGTGCAGTGTTTCATGTGCACTTTAAGTCTGTCAATGTAAGGACCACCCACAATTTCTGCGGAGTACGACTGACCTAGCAATGTTCTATGGGTATCAGCCTATTATAATCTGGAGTCAAAACTATTGTGTAGTGGGGTTGCTGGTCGACATTTTCTTGCTTAATGGGCCCAAAACTAGCCTGCGTGCAGACGCTCTAGGGCTCTAGGGGGATTCCAAACAAGGGGGGATTTAGGGGATTTTCCGAACGTCTATGGCGTAGGCTAGCCCAAAACCGGCCCTTTTAGTATTTTACTCTGTCTAACGCCAGATTATTTTACTTTGTCTAACGCAAAACGATTTTACTCGTCAAAGGGAAACCTCCAGTGGCGAAAGGGTTCAATGCTTCAAAACCTTGAGGGTTCCTACAATGAGAAATGTTGACAGGCAGAGCATATATATACAGCAATGGCAACGGCACCGCGATGGTAAGCGGAACATGTTAAGCTATAAAAGGATGTCTGTGACATTTATCCGTACTTGAAGAAGGGACAATGCCCCGAAACGTACATATATATATACAGGGGCGGCGCGCTAAGGTATTAAAGGTATTAGTCTAATACCTTTTTTTCTCCAGATTGAAATGAATTGTAAAATAATATAATTATTCCAAGAACAGAGACGGATGGAAGAAAACAACATCTTTGTTTTTGATTGTTTGATTTCAATTCCGCAGTACAGTACCGTCCTCGCTGATGCGCGCAACAACCTTAGCGACTTTAGCGACAAGTGTTTGAAAGGCTTAGACCTCGAGGTATTAGAATCTCAAAACTAATACCTTGGCTTGACTTGACAAGAAACGCGGATTTTCGGTGTTAAATTTCACCACAGGTGGTACAATATTTATATTTTAAAGTCAGACGCTTTACTATTTCGATTTAAAACTGCTTTTATTTCGCAGCGAGAAGTCTGCAATTCTTTTCACTTCATTTCATTAACAATATATAAATAACATCTCAATATATAAATCATCCATGTAGTATCGGCTGTATCGCCTATTTCACAAGGAAAAGCTCCCAACACTGGAGTTCAACACTTCAATAATATGGAAATAAAGAGCAATTATTTATAACAATTTTGAAGCTTTGATATGGTGACTAGAACTTATCTGACGAAAGGAAAACCTTCTTGAATCCATATTTAACAAAAAAAAGGCATAAGTCCTCCTTCAAAGGTAAGAACGATGCGAATATTTGTATATCTAACAACGCAACCCTACAAGGTATTAGTTTTGCGATTCTAATACCTTGGCCGCCTGCGTTCGCAAAACCAGGCAGACGTTGCGCTGGTCATATGTATTGTCGGCGCATCACGCAAGCTACTGTATTCACACGTGCAGCGCATCACGCAAGCTACTGTATTCACACGTGCAGCGCATCAGTACCGCTACAATACTATTAGTCACATCACAGTCTCAGACAGATTTAATTCAATGGATGTTTCCGTTAATTTGGTCGTGAAGTCATCGAACCGCGTAAAATGCTTAGCATTTAGATCTTCATCTCGCTTGATTTTTTTCAAAAAATATCTTCTGTAGAATGCTGGAAATTGCATTTCAGAGCCTCTAGATTTCAATGGTGGATACCCCCAGACCCCCCTACGATATATACCACAACGGCGCAACTAATACCAAAAAAGTTACGCTCCGCGCCACCCCTGTATATATATATATATGTACTTTAGGTTAAATAAAGTGTCTATTATGCTATATATATATATATATATATGCTATATATATATATATATATATATATATATGCTATATTTAAGAAATAAAAAAACATTTTCCGTGTTTCTATATATAGAGTTATAGAAACACGAGTGAAAGTTTGGGAGAATGAGAAATTTCAGAAATTACAATTACTATTTCTAGTACTTCCAAACTTCCACAAGTGTTTCTATAATCCTATAGGAACACGGAAAAATGCTTTCTATTTCCTTTATAAAATACCCCATCAAAAATAGATTAAACGTTAAAATTAATCCAAATAATAAAAATCTTTAATCATTACAATATATATAGAGTAGATATATAAATCGTCTGAAATAGACAACAGACATGTTGACTATAGTAAACTAGATTAAAGAACAAATTAATTTTCTGCGGAAAGAAATACAATGGAAGAAACTGCTTCGTTGTTTAAAGGTTCTATATTGCAGCTGTCTTCAAGTATAATAATTAATGACAAAAGATATTGCGCAGGCATGGTTTTCATACATATATACAAAAAGTATATTGCACATGCGAGTTAAGCCGGAAAAGAAACGATAAGAAAAAATTCGAGAAAAAAGAGAAGAAAAATTCCTAAAACTGGTTTACGAGTGGTGTCATGGAGTAGGCGTTAGTGAAGCCTCACTTAACATGCAGAACATGTTTTCATAAATAACAAGAAAGAAAGACCTAGCTATAAGTGCGGAATGACTTGTTAAGATAAAAAAAAAAACATGTTAAGGATGCAATGTGCTGAATACTGTTAAATATATGATTTTAAAATACAATATGTATGTAGTAATGAACCTAGCTTATAACGGTAAACACGTGTGTCTAGTGCGTGGGTATAGTGCCTCGAAACGTAGAAATTAAAAGTAGAATTAAACGTAGAAATTTAAATCAAAAGAGTTTTTCTTAAAGTTTATAAATGTTCTATAACTCGAATTGTATGTGTATGTGTGTGTGTATGTTTGTGTGTGCATGTGTGTGTGTATGTGTGTGTAATCGTTTTGATGAAAGGAACAGCATTTTTTCTCTGATGAAGGCCTGAGTCATCAGGTCGAAAGCCATGCACAAATTCTCGCTACTATTTGAACTGCATATATAGTAATTATGAAACGTATATAGCAAGCTTATGGAAATATAAAAAAAAAACTAGTTTTAGCACAATACTAAATCTAATAGTTTGGTGCGTGATGTTCTATTGTAAACGGAATAAATACCTGGAAGTTTCCCGATTTTTAGTCTTTGGAAAAATCCTTTTGCGCGCCGAGTATAGGTCGCTGTAACGCCGTTCTGGTGACAAAGCACAGTGCCGGATGATCGATGCATCTGTGTTTTCATACGTAATTATAGAGACACTCGAGGTAGTTTGGGAGAACTAGTCAAATTTTCGTGGAACCACTCGCCTTCAGTATACGCAGTTCGTGCGTGTACTACGATTCCTCCTACTCCCAAACTTCCACTTTTGTTTCTATAGAACGATAAAAAAATACGAAAATTTTTAAAATAATTTACAGAACTGTCGGAAATAGCGTTTTTACTTTTAGTAATGTTTTCAAACCGTAAATTCTCCTTACTGTCAAAATGGCATATTCGAAGGTGAATATAATGTGCAGGCATTGTCTTTCTAGGTTTTTCATACTGTTGTAGAAACACAGCTTTTAACCAATCACTGCCTGCGTTTTCAAAAAGAAAATTAACAATTAAGTAAAATAATATTTTATTGGTTTCAATCATATATTTATATGATGAGGCGAACATCTTATGTAAGATTATAAAATTCTCATTTCAAGTTATGCGGTATATGTAAATATAGGAAACAGCTGCTGTTTAGTCATATATACTGGTAGCTAGTCCATTACGGTGTCGTCTACACACTTACTACTTCGAATTAAACTTTGCTTAATAAGTAAATATACACTGAAACCTGAAAGGAAGGACAAGATTAAATAAAGCTATAGATCGTTTTCATCTGACGTCACGGCGGCCATATTGGTCTACCAAAACAATGAAATGGCGGCCATATTGGTGTACGGTATGGGAATTAGCTCTTTCTTATTCAAATATTTCGTATTGTTTCACCACCCCAACGGGGCCACCGATCACGTGAGTGAAAACGATCTATAGATTTAATTTAAATAATATTAATGCGAAAGTAAAAATAAAACTCGAGTGAACTTTTTTTTTCCCAAGACATAAAATTCAACATATATCAGTTCAAAAATGGAATTTTTGTTTCCATAGAAATAGCATATATGTAGAAATATTTCAATAATTAACAAATGTTATCTCTATGCATAATTTAAAAGCTTTTAAATGTTGGGGGAAAAAGCTTTTACTTTGTCGGCAAATTGAAAGCCATTTGTTATTTTGCATAACGCGGCGATGACCAACTATTAGGATATTACACTCCACTCTTTCGATTGCCAGACTTGATGAAAACTAAAAAGTTATACCTTAGTAACAACTTAAAATACAAGATTTCTGTAAAAAGAAACTTTGATCTTCAATTTGGGGAGCGTTCGTTTGGGACTATTCCGGAATATAGGAATACAGTGGAACCCCGCTATCTCGAACTAGAGAATAGTTCGAGATAGCGAGAACTAGAGAATATAGTTCGAGATCAGAGGCTCTGGAAGCAGCGGGTGTCCAGGTGTCTGGACACCCGCACTTTCTGGACTGTGGATGTCCTACATAAGAAGGACACCCACAATATTTTAGCAAATTTTAAAGAAATTGGTGTTGTTATTTTTGTTGGTTTTACGCGAAGTGCATCTTTTCGTTTTTTTATACATAATAATACCTTTTTTTTATAATATTTTTTTTAAAGTTCTTGAAGTTGTTGTGAACTTGTGATGTTATCTTGTATGTTATGTATATATACTATATAGTTATTAGTTATCTATTATATTCTCTTATCTGTTTATGGCATTCTGCGAGACGCAGGACACCCGCAACTTTGAAAAGCTTCCAGAGCCCCTGTTCGAGCGAGAGTTCGAGATAACAGGGTCAATTATACAGTAAAACAGTGAAGAAATATGTTGAAGGGAAATCAACTCTTGTTCGAAATAGCGAGCTAGGTTTTTGGGATAACTGAGTTCGAGGTAACGAGGTTCTACTGCATGTAGAGAAACAAAAAATCGGATATATACAGAACCCTTAGTTTTGACTACAAGTACTGATTTTTTACATGCTATTATTTTTTATTGAAAGACAGGCACGTTATACAAATTAACAACTGGCCAAGCTCAAACTGTTTGTAAATTTGAAAACAGAATTACTTGTGTTTGCTTGTACATACTATGTCATGTATTTGTTAATAGATTAAGTATTCTTTAACTTTCTTTGAAGTAGCCGAATGTTTGATATTTCTGCATGTACTGGTAGATATATAAAATTGGTTGCCTCTTCCAGAATATACTAAGTACTTACAATAACAACCGCCAGTGAAAAATCAACAATCGGACTTTATCGAATACTAGAGTGAAGGCGTAAAATTAATTACTTTGCACTAATTGTTTAGTTACTTGAAGTAAAGAATATATTTTGATTATAAGATAAGTAAACACTATTCTGTGGACAAAATGTTTTACTATAGTAACTAAAACACATTCATAATACTTTACTTTCAGGAACCGAGTAACAAAGATATTTTACATTTATTTGGCGTGCATATGTTGTTTTGCATGCGAGTAGCACATCAAGCGAAAATGAAATGGTGTTAAATTCCTGTTAATATATTCGTCTTTGTTCTTTTTTTCAATAATCTCATATAACAATCTTAAAAGTAAAATAACAGCTGGTATATATTCTTATGTTATTTTGCATTTGTTTAGCATGTGTCGCTTTGTCGCTTTGCATGTGACTAAAATGTCGTTGAATTCCTGTTAATTTATCCGTTTTTGAAGTTTTTGTCAAATCCCGTTTTACACTTACAACAAAATGACCGCTGGTCTATTCTATTATTCCAAAGGAAACTGTACTGTACATTTTTATTATGTATTTTATTACTGACTAGCTTTAGTTTACTCTGTCACTCAGTTTACTAAAATAATACAAATCCACCGTTATTACAGTCATGGTAAAAAATAATATCGTAGCAGACATGATTGCAACCTCGTTCCCAGGGCCTTTTTGAAATTGGGAGTGCGGGAAAAGGCCCTTGCATCGGCTAGTCACAGCACCCAGAAATACTGGGTGTAATAAATTAGCAATTTAGTTTATCAAAATCATTCTGAGTAATGGCAGTCCTGTTGGAGACATTCATTGTAATGGCAGTCCCATTGGTCCCGGTGGTGGTCCGTTAAAGGTAATTGATCGTAACTGGCACAAAACTATCCATAATTACGAAATAAAAGTAGTGTGCTGCGTAGGCAGTGTTGAAATACAAATCGAAGTATAGTAAGGTTTGACTGTACTGCCGAAATTATTGAACGTAGTTTCTAACATTTCGAGCGAAGGCCCTTCGTCAGGCCCTTCGTCAGGGCCTTCGTCAAGGGCCTTCGCTCGAAACGTTAGAACTACGTTCAATAATGTCGGCGGTACTCGAACCTTACTATATTTCGATTTGTATGCATAATTATATTTCCCGAGAAATGTTTAAGAAACGTGATCACCCAATGAAGATGCACAGTGCACCAGCCGATGCCAGGACCTTTTCCTGCCCTCCCAATTTCAAAAAGGCCCTGGGAACGAGGTTGATATGATTGCTGGGTTATTGTAGAGTTCTATAACAAACGGAGTCAATATTATTAAAGTATTTTACAAGTAATATTTGGCATTTAACTCGATTAAACTATATGTTCTAAGGATTTTCGATGCCAGATAGAAAATTTCTCAAACTGAATTGGCTAACTGTTGGGGTTTCTTCAGTCTTCAGATTGAAATACTGAATGATTTAAGGAGGTCATAATTCAAGGCTCTAATTCGGACTTGATCGTGTTTTTCAAGTGCAATTTTTTTTACATTTTAAAGTAACCATGAAAGAAGTGAAAAATTCGTTGGCATTTTTATTGTTTTAATCGACAGAGGAACATCAAATTTTGCTATTGCTAGTTCGTTGGTGAAAATTGGGGTTTCGTGAAAAGTAAAATTGCTAACGAATTGTTCACATCATTGACACTTTAAACTAAAAGCATTGGTATATGACCGGTCACGACAAAAAGCTTTTTTAACGCTATTTGACCGACATTCATAAAATGTCGTTGTTTATTAATTAAACCAAACTTAACCAAAACCTTAGACTACTGCCTGCTTACACTATCGTCATGATATACTACTACATGCTAACACTATTATTATGATATACTACTACATGCTTATACTATTTTTATGATATACTACTACATGCTTGCACTATTGCCATGATATACTATATGCTAACACTATTGTCATGATATACTACTTCATGCTAACACTATTGTTATGATATAGTATACTACTGCATGCTTACACTATTGTCATGATATACTACTGCATGCTAACACTATTGTCATGAAATACTACTGCGTGCTAACACTTTCGTCATGATAAACTACTGCCTGCTTACACTATCGTTATGATATACTACAAACATGCTTACACTATTGTTGATATACTACTGTATTGTTATGGTATACTACTACATGCTTACACTATTGTTATGATATTTAGCATGTTGACTAGTTTTCATTAGCTGGAAAAGAACTCGAAGTGCTAACCATTGCCAAATTTATATGGCTACTTTTTTCAATACGCAAAGCGGTTCGATCATTTTTGCTGAGTCCTGATGGACCTTTGCTGACATATTTTGAATTCGCCATGTTAGTCCGTGATGAGGTTTTGAGGCAGAGCATCCGCTGAAACAGATGTTTGAAGGCTTTGCTGTACTCTCGATCAAAGCAAGCATAAATGATGGGATTGGACAAACTGTTGAAAGATGGAAGAATGATCCCACAGACTTCGCCGAGTATGTAAATATTTTTTACGCCCAATGTAATCATGTACTTCTGTTTATAACTCATTAGAAGTGAAATTGTGAAGAATGGACCCCAGCAAAGTATAAACGTGCAAACCACAAGACAAAGTATTCGAATGATTTTCAAATCTTGCAGAAACGCATTTCCCCGCTTTAAGGCACTAGCCACAGAGAATGATTGACCCAGTCTACCATTTCTAGCCATGTTTTGTCTTTTGTGCTTTTGTCTTTTGTGTAATATGTACATTGCGACCGTTATCAATGCAGGCAAGAAAAAAGAGACACCAGCTGCAATAGTAAAATAGATCTTGTTGTCATTGATACATCCCAGCCCTACAATCACTTCAATACCACGACTACTGCCATAGGAGAATATTCCAAGTGCTGCAAAAGTGGCAGAAATCAACCAAATGAAGCAAATCACTATAATAGATCGTGAAGTGGTCATCTGTGACTTGTACTGGAGAGGTTTGCTTATCTTGTGATAACGATCAATACTGATAAATGTGAGTGTAAAAATTGACGCTGCTTCCGCAAAAACGTCAATCCACGCCCAAAATCGGCAAAGATGAACTGATACAAGCACTCTAGAGTTAAAATGCAGATATAACCGAATTGGGACGGAGAAAATTCCAACCAAGATGTCTGCCACAGCAAGACACGCAATTAAATATTTATTGGGTTGATGAAACGCTTGCCAAGTCGCGATCAGCACCAAAGCATTCCCTAATACAGTTAATATAACCATTGAAATTAATATAACTGTTAGAGAGACCCTCATTGCGGTTGTATTGAGGGCTGGCAAAGACTGTTCATTGTGTGTTGCTGGTGCTGAAGCGTTACCAGTCGTGTTTTCTGATGGCTCCATACTTTGAGAAAGAGAGAAATAAAAAAAAATCATATGTTATGCATTTTTTATTACATATTTAGTTTATATATATTTTTATACAAAATAAAATATAACTTGACGTAATACGATAGGACAGCACAGGTTACGTCATAGTAACGTTACGGTTATAGTAATGTTAGTTATAGAAATGTTATGGATCGTATAGTTCGGTGTAACGGACGTCAATTAAACGACGTCAGAAATGTTTGATCCATGTCTTGGCAGGCTCAAAAAATTTATGCCAAAGAAAAGCCCGTTTGCTTATACGTTCTCACATATTTTTTGGTGATCGTTTATGTAAACATGCATGTAGTCAAAACGTATTTTTTCTTGGTATAAACTAAACGTCTCCCCCTCTCTAAACTATATAGTCTCCCTCGCAGCACTAAACGTCCGGATTAAATATGTTGTTAGCGCTGTGGATGCCGACTTACCTTTCTTAATATTTCTTCTTGTAAAATGCTTGAACTCAGCTTCCAAAAAACTTTTAGCTAACTCGTACAGAGAAAAAAGCTGTTACTTAGGTGACCTATAAAAAGCAACTAAAATTAAGTTTGTTTGCGATTCTGCTCGTCATTTTTACTGTACTAACATATAATATGATTGTATAGTACAAAAATATATATTACTGTTTATACTGCATGCATGATACCAATCATGTATAGTTATGTGAATGTATATAACAACGTTATATCAGAGTGTTTTTCCTATAACTACTGTTTCAAACTAAATAGACAAAACAGTAAATAGTTTTCAATTGTATAAAATACGTATCCGTTTTCCCACTGTATGCAACATGCTGTATGTATAAAATTGCACCAAAGTTCATAGTATTTTCGAGTTTATCTTAAACTATTTTGAAATACCTTATATATGATGCAGGGGTATATAAATTATTCCACGAAATAGCAATATTTTATTTAACCAAAAATCCAATCGAAATATATTATCACTCCTTCCAACGATTCCTTTGCAGCACTGTCGTAGTAAGTTGACTTTTAAATTATTATATATCAGGGCAGACATTATATCGACAGACATTACCGGATCTATAATTTCTGTTAATGCGTCAAATATTATCAACGAGATAATGAAGTAGACGTTGTGGATATACGAATTAACAATTATATCAAAGTCAAGGTGATTATCAGAGCGGAATATATTTAGCAAACCAACTACCGACTGAGCTTAAAGTGCATGACTTATTATTAGTAATATAGTTTCAGAAGTGAATAGCCAAGAAAGTTGAAATAAACTTGCTCTTCTCAATTGCTTGCTCTTTCGCGGACGATTTCATTAAACCATGAAATTGAGTCCTTTTTTATCTGAAAACAATTTCAAAACAGCATCTCAATTTTAAACTTGTGCATACATGTATACTGCACATTACGAAAATTCTGTAAAAACTTCAAAATTGCTCGATATCTTTTTTTACTTAATTCAAACTCGACGGACAGTTTTCAAAAACACCGCTTCGACCAATTAAAAAGCTACTTTTTTGGGAGGCACGGGTGGAACAAGCTGTTAGCGCGCTGCCTCTCACCGCTGAAGTTAAGCCCGGTCAAAAGGGGTTAGTACTCGGATGGGTGACCACATTAGCTTCATGTGAGTAGACTCTCAAATTTTTTTTAACCAAAAAATATTTTACATTTTAATAAATTATGAATGGTGTACATATAACATCAACCTATAGTAAATAACTGTTTGTAAAACGTTTTATTTAATATCAATTATCATTGATTCTTTTTAGTTTAGGTCTGGGATAGGATATTGAATTTTGAGCTTCTGGGATAGGACTGGGTCAGGATTTTGAGGTCAGGACGGCACATCCCTACCCAGAAATTACCAGAGCACCCCACCCCCGGCCCAATAACTGATAAAGCTTCAAATCAGTTTTCTATTGCAAATCAGAAAACTAATAAGCAAACTTCTTATCTTGCAAGCTTATTAAATTAACACATTAGATCTAAAAACCGTTTTAGATCGACATATTTTAGTTGGCGCCAATTTACCTATACACAAATTGCTCAAACACTAATTGTTTTTATCTTTTTATATTTTACACTTCTCGCTGGCTCTAAGGGCCTGTTCACATGAGGCGAGTTATCTCGGGGGGTATAGGGATAACTCGGGGGCCACGGTCAAAGTTGGCCCTGTTTCACATGATAAAACGAACCTTCCCGAGTTATCCCAGGCCCCCGAGATAACCCTAGCTTCAAGACCAATTACGCATGCGTAATTGTAGAAAAAATTGTAGAAAAGTTGACCCTACCCCCCGAGATAACTCGGGTGAAAGCGTTCACATGGAGGTAGGGATAACTCGGGGGCTAGGGTTACCCTATCGCTCCGACCGAGTTATCCCTATCCCCCGAGTTATCTCGGTCTCATGTGAACGGTTTACTTTTTTAACAGGGAAATAAACTAACACCGAGTTATCTCGGGGGATAGGGATAACCCTACCCCCCGAGATAACTCGCCTCATGTGAACAGGCTCTAAGATTACTTTTTTACAGTCAAAATGGAAATACCGTCCAACTTCTACTTCTGTAGTTTGTTGTGTATTACTGTATTTCTGTAGTCGGTACTGAAGCGTATGGAAATTTTTTTGTCGAAAAATGTGAATAAAAAGGATAATTTAGCTTTCATGTGGTTTAATTATATACGAATGTTTCTCCCAAATCAATACCAACAAACAAATGTAAATCAAGATGATAAGCGACTTTTATCACTAGATTTTTCTCACGTTTCTGTATATAGCGGTTACAGAAAACAGTAATATACAACAAACTAGTGGGAAGGTATTTCCATTTTGACTGTAAAAAACTGATTTTAGTGAGGAAAATGCATGGAACTTATTTAAAACCTCTGTCATGTTGTTTACTTGTTTCAGTCTCCTCTTTTATGACATTCAGTGTTATTTTATATAAAGGCTCGTAGTTTACACAGGCGATTTTTGCTGCGATTTTTCTCCTCCTCATTGATGCCATCGAATGGATTGACTTACGAATGCATTGGACGTTTGTACAAAACTATAGTGGTTCAATACAATCGTGAGACATCCATTCAATCGCATGCGTCAGAATGAGAAATATCGCAGCAAAATTAAAATCGGCTGCGTAAACGAGCCTTGATATTTGCAGGTGAACGACAGAGACGCAAATATAGATGATTATTGAAAATTTGTCGGAAACTTTACAAGTCCTTGTTATATATATTATTTCAGTTTTAGCTAGTTTTATTAGCTTATTAAATAAACTATAGGCAAAATGTTTTTTGGACTAAGTTAAATTTAAAATTGGCGTTGCCGTTGGTGTAATTTGTGTAGACAAGACTAGAGACTGCGTGGCGACAAAGAAATGTTGAAAAAAGAATCATTATCTTGTTCATGCTTTTATAAAGGCATGCAGGCTGGAGGTGGAAAAGTTTATTTGTTTAGCTGCATTTAAGTTTGAAATCCGTTTTAAAACTTCCACTATATCTCTCAACTCTCCCAAAAGAATTTTGTTCAGTGTCAGTTATTGAGAATTTATACCGTCGATTGCATCTAAGGATGAACACTGTTGATAAAAAACATTACCTCCGCCAGCGTCAAACGTCAACGTTTCCCACGAGCAATTGACAGGTTTCTTTTAGCTCAACCAATCACGCTTAACGAATCTCAAGGTGATTGGTTGAGCTAAAAGAAACCTGTCAAATGCCATCGATGGTATTTGGATAATAATATTCTTGGTAATTTGCCAGAATGGTTTGGCATGCAGCTTTCTAAGATTGTTCACTTGTCGATGGGCTCTATATAGCGCTAGAATGTTGGATGGGAAATCTTTCTGTATCTATAGTTAATTCTTCAGCTTGTATGATTATAACTTAATTAAAGTATTGCTTGTGAAGTTATACTATATTATTTCAAGGATTTTTGGCGCCGTAATTTCAACTCATGTAAATAAGGTCTTACAAAGTAAATGTAAATGTCTTTGACAAGCATCAATCTCTTAAAGGTGGTGTACAGTCCGTTCTGCGCATGTACGAAACTAATGTTTACTTAATTTACAAAAATAATACTAATATTTTATTCAAGATTGTAAGCTTTTCTTGGTTCCCATTCATTACTTGTACCCAAAACAAAACATTTTCAGGAGAAATAGAAATCCGAAGAGATGTCCTCGCCGAATCGCTTGGTTTTCTGCCATGTTGTTCCTAACGGTTTACATTTTGCTGAGTACTTCATGTAATTATCTACGAATGTCATGTTTTGGGGACCACATTGCGCTCATGCGCAGAACGGACTGTACGTCACCTTTAATATCTTGATAAGGCAGACTTAAAGTACTGAAATTATTTTAAAATTATTATTAAAGTGAGGAATATAATCTTTTCAACCAAACATTATATACGGCTGGAAGAAATTTGAAAAAGTTAGCATTCTGAACACTTAAGCCCAGACCTTTTGCCGCTTGCCGATAATGCTCTTTTTAATCTTATGTATACTCATATATACACATGCACGCTTACAAGTTTGTTTGATGCGTCTTTTAGTGTAATATTTACTACTTTTATTGACACAGCATGACGTCTGTACAAATAAAACATCGGACCAAATATACGTTTCGCCGTTTCGGATTCATCTTTCTCGTGTAAACAACAAAACTAAGATATTTGGATTTATCCTGTGGATTCAATCATTTTTGTTTTTCTGTACTGATAAAACGAGGATGAATCATGCATGCATGTAGGAATAATCGATGAACATTAATATATGCATGCAGTCATGCATGTTAATAGCGATATATGGTCAGTATGGCCGAAAGAGACTGTTTTGCCAAGAACTATAATGTGCAAACTGTGTTTTTCGATAGTATAGTATTGTAGATATGTTTCGATATCATATCATATCAGGTTGCACTCTGTATCTTTGGCTTTCAGTAATTGAAAAAGAGCGTCTCAGTTAATTGTTATTGCACCGATTAACTGAACTGATTAGCTTTTATCCTCGTCAGAGAGTCTGCCGACAACAATTAAGGCCCCATTTACTACACTACAGTGTGTATAAAAAAACCCTGAACCCTTAGAAAACAACCTATTGTAGTAGTTTGAAAGCCCTAAGTACTTCGCTGAACCCACAGATGCGTAAAACACACGGTCTTATACACCTGGGAAATTAAGATAACTTGAAGTGTATGTATGGTGAAAGTATTTAAAAGCTTTTTCGCTTCGTTTAACTTATTGTGCTGATTAATTTATAACGCAGCGCTTTTAGGGCTTTCAAACTACTACAATAGGTTTTTTCTAAGGGTTCAGGTTTTTTTGATACACACTGTCGGCAAAAGTATCCGGCCGGATTCGATTGTTTTTCATCCTCATGGGAATAAAAAACAATTGAATCCGGATACTTTTGCTCTAGTGTGGACGGTTGTTAATGTATCTAAAAAGATATAACTATAGATAAGCGACATATATACGCAGTGCAATGCAGAAAGGGGAAACGTTATAATAAGGGAACCGAAGAGCGAGCATTGTTGAATGCATGGAGAAGCAAACGAACGCTGGTGTAAATAGTGAAATAAAAGTAGCGTGCTGCGTAGGCAGTCTAGAAACAACAATCGAAATATAGTAAGGTTAGATATACTGCCGAAACA
The DNA here is from genome assembly GCA_035771165.1 of Paragorgia papillata. Classification (NCBI taxonomy): domain Eukaryota; kingdom Metazoa; phylum Cnidaria; class Anthozoa; order Scleralcyonacea; family Coralliidae; genus Paragorgia; species Paragorgia papillata. Next base: position 4,128,611 of record JAWNZC010000348.1, read on the forward strand.
GAGAACGTAGGAGTCTAACGTTTCGAGCGAAGGCCCTTGCGACGTTCTCTGTTTCGGTAGTATATCTAACCTTACTATATTTCGATTGCTGGTATAAATATGTGGCTTTCTTGTTTTTTTTGCATAATTGTCGAATGGATGCATGTTTCATGTTTTTAAGGCTAAAGTACTTCTGAAAACAACTTCCATATATCAAGACAGTTATATACGGACGATGCATGATAGCGGTTTATACTATATTGCTCAAAATCCGCAGTTGTGAATATACCCGTGAGTCATGAATTCATAGATGAATTAGACTTGCGATTTAAATTAGTTAATATAGCTTATTTTAAACTAGGCTATAATAATTAAGGCTTATTTTTTTCACCGTAATAGTCTGTTTAAATTAATATTCTCGACTTATTTTAGCCGTGCATGGCTTTTAAAAATAATAGTAAAAATAATAGTTTATTTTTATCCTTCATGTTTCAACATATATTAAAAGACAAGCGCATAGAATTCAAAGTTGGCTAATATTAGTCATAATCCCCTTGCATGTGCTTCATCAAGTACCACGCATATCTGCTCTGAAACAGGCTAAAACAACAGTCAGTTATGCATGACATGCATGAACGCCTATAGTATATATATATATACAGTATAGGCCGTCATACTAAGGGACGGTGCTTTAGCATGGATACCACAAAAAATTCGTCTCGATCGTGACAATAATCTTTGTGAACGTCTGATTGCCTGCATGGTTGTGTGTGGTGTGTTTCCTTCTTGTTGTGGCAGTCTGAATGTTCTTGGGTAGAAAGAAGTTCGGTCGGGGAAGATGTTGAAGAGAGTCGATCGATGTGATGTATATAGCTTGGAGAAGATTGAATCTTCTGACAGAAATTATATTTATGATATTAGAATTGTTTATATGTCATGGGTACCTTAACACGAACCCGGGTTGGTTTCCAAGACACGTTCACCTGGGTACGAGATTGGACACAAATTAGCATATTGCTGACACTTTACGCGAACACGTACGGGTCAAGTCCACCCGTGTTTACATGAAGAAATTGATCAAATTTCCGCACCTTCGCACCTCTCCAACCCGGGTCGACCCGGTTGACCCGCGGCTATATCGTGTAAATGCTAACAGGAGTTTATTCGTATAGACGGGTTGGCGAGCTAACCTGCATGGGCTCGTGTAAAGGCGCCCTAAGTGTTGTATAGTTGGTACACTGTTAAACTCAGTTATTAAAGTTATAACTGTATATTTCCGCATAATTAGGACCTGCCCTGGCATAAATCATGACCTAAAATTAGTTACCGCAAGTATACATATATGTTTGTTGTAGATGTTGTCTGTTGAAACAGAAAAGCACACACGAGGGTTAGCAATGACACAGCTGCTTAGCCCTTTACCGCCTAAATAAATTTGGAAAATGAGCCAAAAATATATTGCCAAAGTTACTTCATAGCAATGATGGTAAACATTCAACGTGGAAAATATTACTCTTTTAGTGTAAAAGTTAAAGTAGATCCCGAAAATATACTATACCATGATTGTTTGCGTGTATTTAGCAAACTATATAGTCACGCGTCGGTTATAGAAAATAAATGCTTTCTATAAAATGCACTTTAATGTATATGCACGTCACGCAAACATTTTTCCATTGAGCACCAACACGTTTGGGATTTTCGCTGATATATTCCTAACTTTCTATACTTATTTTTTATCGGTTATTCTTCTTGTTTTGTTTTAGAAGCAAAATTTTGTTTTGTTTTGTTCTTCAAAAAACAACTGTGTCTATACTGAAAGTTAATATAATACTATAATCATATGTAATTATATCAGTTTTATATATACATACTGTACACTATAACTATACCTTAAACCGCGTATATCATAGCTGGATATTGCATTCATCGGTTATAGAAAACCAAAATCATGCAAAAGCTAAACAAACCCTTCAATTTTTTGAACCATTTTTTGAATTTTTTAAAGATTGATATATATGAAATTGTGTAGATGCTATATCTATAAATTATCAAAAGTAAAAAAATCCGAACCCTTTTCTTATAATTTTTTACAAAACCTTTATAAATGTTTTTATGTAAACCTGTATACTGTAAAAACCTCATATAGGCATTGCTTCCGGGAGCGAGGACATGCAATTGAAACAACCTGAAAGTAACTTGTGTAGTATTTTTTCATAGAGAAAACAATATAACAAGTTTATTTAGGTTTTCTACACTAGTATATATAATATGTGGCAAAAATCTTTCCATGGTTCCAAACTGTTGGAGGGAAAATTTGTGTTCTTGAGCACCACATGCACACGTGACACTCCCGTCTTTAAAGCATTCACGGAGCTACGACAACTGTAGGAAAACTGTGTCACTAACTGTTGTTCATGTATGATAATTATTTTTCTCGCAAAAGTAACTGTGACTCACTCACATTTTGCAATGTGCCAGGATGCATAGTGTAAAAAATCATACTGAACAATTAAAAAGAGCCTCATTTAAAATGACGCGCCATGTCCTTTCAGAGTTGGTGTCACCGTCTCCCAGCTGTTACCACGCGTTTTCCCAAGTGTGTTAAATCTATTTATCATCAATGACTAAACAATGCTGTAACAATACAACAAATATCCATGAATGAACGTTACTGCATGTTAACAAAACTGTTCACACACTAGTGACACTTTATATAGAATATCCTTAAAGTCTGGTTTGGCCGACAACGTGGGTGGAGTTGTATATTTGGTATGTAGCGTTTAGGCGTAAATTATGTTTTTAATTTTATTTATTGGGGTAAAACAAAATGGTCTTTAGACATGCATAATGGTATAGAATTGTATGTATTTGACAAATGTTTTGGGTGTATTTACGCCCTAAACGTTAATAGCAGCAGCATGCATTATGATACGTGCATGCATATAAAATATACATATATATTTATTAAATTTCTATACAATATTTTGTATTACAAGCTTTGCTACTGTTTCAACATCTTTTGTTAATAATTCTAACAACACAATTTAAATTAAATATGTGAATTATTTTGTCAGTTTCATTGTACTCAAACACAAGCCTTTTGCAAGCGTTTCGCGGTACTTTCAGCTGTCCAGTTCAGTAAACTCCTTCAAAACACGCCGGTATATAAATGTCTGAACATTTCCCTGTATGCACAACACGCATCAAGAAGCAAAGGTGGGAACATGGCAAAAGTAGTGCTTCTAATTCTCTTTTCTGTATTTCTTTCTCATGGGTTGGCGCAATCAGGTAACAACTTACATAACTGTGTGTGTGTATATATATATATATATATATATATATATATATATATATAGTTCAATCTACAGACACGGTGTTTCGCTGTACAACAGCTCATCAGTGTAGCTTGGAACAATCTGAATATATATATATATATATATGGCAATATCTATCTTAGGCCTATAATATCTTCTATAAATGCTTATAACTATAAATTATAGCTAAATATTTATGCTCCATTCTTAGTTCTCTCATACCTAGCGATCAAACCACCACAGACTCTTTCTCTTTTGTTGAAGATTTCATAAACTTTATATATATATATATATATTATATATATATATATATATATATATATATATATAATCGAAATATAGTACGGTTAGATATACTGCCGAAACAGAGAACGTATATTATAGGAATCTAACGTTTCGGCAAAGGGCCTTCGCTCGATTGTTGTTTCTACACTGCCTACACAGCACGCTATACTTATAAATGCATGTGTATATATATATATATATATATATATATATATATATATATATATGCATTTATTTACTTTCTACACGCATATAAGATATTTTCTATGTGGGAGCAGTGTCGCTGTTTGTAGCGTTTTCTTATACAATGCTTTCAGTGTCATTGCGTATTAAGCTGTTTTATACTTGAAAACATTTCTTATCAAGAAGATACTTGGCAAAATGCCAAACTACTCTCTTGAAATTAAACACTTTCTAGGATGGTTAAAAATACATTTGCAGCTCCACCAGTATGATCATTTTTACTCACGTAATCGGTTGCCCCATTAGGGGTGGTGAAACAATACGAAACGTACGTTTGAATAAGAATAGAGCTACATTTTTGTAGGGTAAAGAGATGAAAACGATCTATTGATCAATAATGCATGTTCGTACGATTTTTGTATGTTTTGTAAATACTCACTATATAGTTTTGTCTTTGACTTATATCAAATTGAGCATGTTTTACTTCTTGTAAAAAAATCACTTAGTTTCATGAGCTGCTGATGGGCATTTGCGCTTTTCTAAAACCACTTGTTTGTATATATCTCCTAATTCTTAATTTCTGAAATTAAATAATACATTATACGCGTCTCAATTAATTAGCGACTTATTTTCTCAAATTTTTAAATGATCCAATATCAACTTTTATATGTGGCATCGGTGGCACCCTAAAATATTATATAATAGCGTTATTGCAACGAGGCAAATCGACATGAGAATAATTTTATGAAGCTAAAAATTAGCAGTGAACTGTTCCGCAGTTTTTGTGCAGCAGATTTTGTAGAAATGTGCTCTCAAACAAAACTTTAAATAAATTATATGTTTACTCTGTCTAAAGATGACTTTAAAATAAAGACAAAAAAATACAGTCTTACTATATAGTTTCGTCATTGACTCATATCTGATTATATTTGATTTAATTTGACCAGATTTGATTTATTTTGATTTGATTTGATTTAACTTAATTTTAATCTTGATCTTAATCTTATTCCTAAGCCTAATCCTAATCTCGATCTTTGATTTGAATTTGAATTTTGATTTTGATTTTAATTTTAATTTTAATTTTAATTTTAATTTTAATTTTAATTTTAATTTTAATTTTAATTTTAATTTTAATTTTAATTTTAATTTTAATTTTAATTTTAATTTTAATTTTAATTTTAATTTTAATTTTAATTTTAATTTTAATTTTAATTTTAATTTTAATTTTAATTTTAATTTTAATTTTAATTTTAATTTTAATTTTAATTTTAATTTTAATTTTTATTTGATTTGATGTATTTTTAGTAAACTGCAACTTTAACCAAAGAAACAAATGTTCGTTCAAGGACAGTAAAGATGATAAGTTTGATTGGACTCTTAAGTCTGGATCTACACCTAGTGGTGGCACAGGACCTTCAAGTGATGTTTCTGGATCAGGTAAAATTTGTTTAGGGGAAATATGTATTGTGCACTGATGACGTATCAACCTGAGTTTAAGAAACTGGACTACTTTATTATCTATTACGCTGTTTGTTTTGTTTTGTAATTTATTGCAAATCCTGATCTCTATATTTTCACAGTCTGTAAATGGCTTAAAAATACAGATATTAAAGATCGTTTTCACTGTGATAGTTTCGCACAGAGGCGGAGCAGGCAAAAATAATCCCTGCTGACAGGAAAGAGACCTCTGCCAACATCCGACGCTTTGTTTCATGTAGCCACTGTCCATGATCTTGGACGTGTCAAACCAGTTTTGAAAACAGGTTTGGTACAACACACATTCTGATTGGCTACTGAGCGTGCTTACGCAATGGCCAACGAGTTGGTTACGTAGTAGCGCTAGAGTGTAACAATTAACGTTCCTGAGGCAGTTGTTTATCTCTTTACTTACTATTTAAAACATTATTTCCGTAAAGAAATAAGAATACTTTGTCACAGAGTCGGTATAAAGTTGTTTACAGTGCTTGGAAAGTTATAAGACGACTCACAGAATTGGTGAAACACTCGGCTATAGCCTCGTGTTGTCCACGCATATCTCGTGTTTCTGAACTTCGTTGTCAAGGTAATTTCGCACATGCGCGACAGAAAAAGCGTCGGATGCTGGCAGATGTCTCTTTCCTGTAGAGACTTTTGCCAGCAGGGAAGCAAAAATATACCAAGAGAAAGAATTTGAGAGCAATAGAGCGTTTAGTAGTCTGAACTATAGGGAAAATATAATGTCAAATATTTGCTTGATTAACACAGGGGCCCCTTGTTGGTTGACCACTTTGGTGAACTATCATGGAGGCCAACAAAAAAGGCGCCAATTGAAATTGTGCGAAAGAAATAGCTTTGTGTTCGATTGTTCAATATTATCGCGATATTTTTACTTGTGAGTATCGTATTGTGGGTACAATGTTGTAGAACGATATAGAGAGAGAAGACAGTGCATGACCATGACCATGACCATGCGGACATACGGATTTTATTTTCCAGTGCTGGTAATATCTCTCACAAGGGAGCGATGAGTGGAAAAAAGAAATTTGAACATATATCACCAACTCTGAAAAAGCTAAAATGGCTACCTGTTGCTGACGTACTTAAGGTCTTCGTTAAGGTTTTCAGGGTCATTTCTGTAAAGCGCTCTCAATTCGTCAGAATTTATGCCACAAAATAAAATAGATATCGTTAGAAAGCTATGAAGTTGTAGAATACAATGGTGTCTTTGGTTTCGCGTTAAACACAAACCGTTAATAGCTGTGAGTGTTTTAATTAAAACCAGAGAGCTTCACTTGGGGCGACTTAAGAACAAAGCGTTTCATTTTGTTCAAAAAAAATTTTCGCAGTTCGATTCCGAGATAAATATCCAGCAAAACGGTGTCAGCATTTTTTTATTTATTGCCTGGTTTCGAATTTGTGACTTATTTTGTCCGAATGTTGGTCGAAAAACAGCATTTTTAACTTTGGTCGTCAATAAAATCGGCAAAACTCGACATATCAAAAAACGCTGACACCGTTTTGCCGGAAATTTATCTAAATTATCCGGAATCAAACTACGAAAAAAGATTTTGAACAAAATGAAACGCTTTTTACTCGAGTCGCCCCGAGTGAAGCCTTCTGGTTTTAATTAAAAAATTCACAACTATTAACGGTTTGTGTTTATCGCGAAACCAAAGACACCCTTGTATTCTACAAATTAATAGCTTTCTAACGATATCTATTTTATTTTTGTGGCATAAATTCTGACGAATAGAGAGCGCTTTACAGAAATGACCCTGAAAACCTATACGAAGACCTTAAGATGAAAGACGTGTTAATGATTTATAAATGTATGAATAACTTGGCTCCACCTTACCTTTGTTCTAAGTTTTTAGATATGTACAACCAAAGACACAATTATGTTACTACGTTTTCATCATCTCGTAAGATCAAACTACCTTTATGTAGAACGTTCCCAGGTCAAGTCCGAGAAATCAAACTATGGAATTATATTATAGATAATGGGATTAAGATGACAAATTTAGCGATTTTTAAGAAACATTTAAAAACGTTTTTAATGGAAACTTTTTTAGATCAATAATAAGTTAGGATTTATAGTTATATAATATACTTTATTAGATTAAATTGTATAATAATAAGCATGTATAAGTAACCAAAATTATTTTAATTTTTCATGTAATCGTTCACTGAAAAGCTCTTTTCTACCACTACCACTACCACTACCACTACCACTACCACTACCACTACCACTACCACTACCACTACCACTACCACTACCACTGCCACTACCACTACCACTACCACTACCACTACCACTACCACTACCACTACCACAGCCACTGCCACTACCACTACCACTACCACTACCACTGCCACTACCACTACCACTACCACTACCACTACCACTGCCACTGCCACTGCCACTGCCACTGCCACTGCCACTACCACTACCACTACCACTGCCACTACCACTGCCACTGCCACTGCCACTACCACTACCACTACCACTGCCACTACCACTGCCACTGCCACTACAACTGCCATTACCACTGCCACTGCCACTACCACTACCACTACTACTACTACCACTACCACTACCACTACCACTACTACTACTACCACTACCACTACCACTACCACTACCACTACCACTACCACTACCACTGCCACTGCCACTGCCACTGTCATTACCACTGCCACTGCCACTACCACTAACACTACCACTACTACTACTACCACTACCACTACCACTACCACTACCACTACCACTACCACTACCACTACCACTGCCACTGCCATTACCACTGCCACTGCCACTACCACTACCACTACCACTGCCACTGCCACTGCCATTACCACTGCCACTGCCACTGCCATTACCACTGCCACTGCCATTACCACTGCCACTGCCACTGCCATTACCACTGCCATGCACTTCCACTTCCACTACCACTGCCACTGCCACTACCACTACCACTACCACTACCACTACCACTACCACTACCACTACCACTACCACTACCACTACCACTGCCACTGCCATTACCACTGCCATGCACTTCCACTTCCACTGCCACTGCCACTGCCACTACCACTACTACTACCACTACCACTACCACTACCACTACCACTACCACTACCACTACCACTACCACTACCACTACCACTACCACTACCACTACCACTACCAGTGCCACTGCCACTACCACTACCACTACCACTGCCATGCACTTCCACTTCCACTGCCACTGCCACTGCCACCACGACTAGTACCACTGCCACTACCACTACTACTACTACTAGCAAAGCGAACGAGTGAGATATTACCAACACGAGAAGACAAAATCCATATGACCAAGCGGTTATGTGATATTCTGTTTATTTCATAAACATATAACGACCTAAAATTATTGTTTATTTTCACTGCACTTAAATAAGATAATCTTGAACTGATATCTTTACGTGTAAAAAATATCGTATTTTTTCGTGTGTTTAAATACGTTTTTTCTCAGTGGCCGAAAACTCTGTAGTCACACTGGAGTTTATGAAATACATCGAGAAGGCTCCTTTATAATTTCATGGCTTTTTAAAAAAGAAAATGAAATGAATATCGTCTTACTCGGTTTTCTCAAACCAATCCTCCAATAAAACGCTCACATCTTTCATTGTACAAACTCATGAATGTACAAACGTTTGGAGGCAGTGTTTTTGCGTGTAATCTATTTATACATGCAAGAGTTGAAAAACAATGCATGCATGCATGCAAAAATATTTGAAACAATTTATTTAAAAAAACTGGGTAATATTCAACACTTGAATACTGGACATGAATACTTAATATACACTGAACATGTACTTGATATACTTCATTTGCAAACGATAATTCAAAAATATTAATACTTTATTTCACTTTTAGGATATTACATATACACCGAGGCATCCAATCCACGCCGTTCAGGAGATAATGCTAGAATTTCTACTCCATACTTGTCAGGACCCCAGTGCTTAAAGTTTTATTATCACATGAGGGGACAGTCCATGGGTACACTAAAAGTGGTTACAAATAACGATGAAATTTTTAAAGTAACCGGAAACCAAGGATCCCAATGGGTGAAAACAGAGGTGGAAATAGACGAAAGTGGAACTTACAAGGTAAAGTTGAGAAACTGATCACTTCTTTCATGTTCATCATGCTTTATTTATTAAATATATAAGTTAGACAGACTATATATTATATAAGTAAATTGCTGCCTGAGATGTGTTATGCATACATGTGTCAATCATTCAATGTGTCATATACAAAAAAACATAGGGAGGAAACCACTAATATTTTAGACAACAAAATACTGCATAGCGTTTTAAAGTTTCTATTGAGTGGAAACACGAGGGTACAGCCGAGTGCGTTTACACAAAGGATAAAGGACTGGGGCTAATCATCCTTACTCGCAGCCAGGCCGTGTCGAGGCATATCAAAGGCGTTCCTGGCAGCCGCCATACGACACAGTTCAGACCACGGATCACAGCTAAGATGTTAGGTGTTGATATTATGGAGGGAGGAAAACCGGAGAACCTGGCGAAAAACCCTCGAAGCACAGGAGAGATCACAACTCTACTCACATGAGTTCCAAGCTCGACAACGGGGTGATTCCCAAGCGGTCACCCATCCAAGTGCTAACCCCGTCTTAGCCTGGTACCCTGGCTCAATTTCAAAATAAATATGGGCCAGGTAACCACTAAAGACTTTTGCTTTCCTATTGGTTGAATTTTCGCGCGTTTTTATTGGCTATGAGTAAAACTGCAATCGTCATAAGTGGATTTAGCCCTGATGACGCGAGAATGAAATTAGTGGTTACCTGGCCCATATTATTTACAGCTTAAAATTATAATTGAACTGCCTGTAAATATAACAAAGCCACAATACGATAGAATGCCGTCTGTCTATTATTAAGCATTTTAAATGAAAATATTAAGGTTTACTCTAGTTAAAATATGCATCAAAAATTCCAAGCAAAGCAAAGTACTCAGTATTTGCGACGCCAGTTTCTTTGAAACAACACAGAAAACATCAAAACAAAGATCAACAACGTTTACCTCGAACACTCGATTGTGGCTTAGGAACGTTTGTAAGACGATAAAATCATTTGAAACGTCAACATAGTCATCTGAATGTGAGAATATGAAGAATTTGAAGAAAAGTTCACTTAAAAACCTCAGTAAATCAAGCATACTCACGCCATTCGTGATCGGTAGAAAAAACTAAAACAACAAAATTGTCGTTCAAATTGGCAATTGAATAAGAAAGCAAAAACAACACATATAACGGATTGTTCTTGAAGCTGTTCAAAACACTCACAGCACGTGATAACTTAAGATAAAACATTCCTGTTTGTGTTTTAAACATTACATAAACATCGTTACCGGTATATGTTGACAATATGATGATGTTATTCTTTGTTTCCTATGTTTAAAGTTGCCAACTTATATACGCTTACGGAATTTGTCAACGTAAGTATATATACCTAGGTTTTGCGGGACATGAAGCAAATGCTGTACTGGGCCTGAAATAGTGTTCTTTATTTTTCAAGTAGATCGCTGCATAACTAAATTAATTCTACGCTATTTTATGCTACACTTGTCCATGCCTATATAGCTCACTTGTCTTCTGTTTTTTTTCATTCGTGTTATTTCTATTTCTTTTATAAAATAAACTAGGTGACCTTTGAAGGTATTATTGGCAGTAATTACCATAGTGATATCGCGATTGATGAAATTACTTTTACTCCTGGACTTTGCAGTGGTGGTCCTCCACCAACTCAACCACCCCAACCACCACAGCCACCACAGCCAGGTAAGTCACGATTTTCTAGCATCAGGAAATGTGTGGAAAGAGTTTAAGATGCACTGCACGCGTAAAAATATACAACAATAAACATCTTTAAGCTGCATGGCTAACAGGTTTTAACATACACATACCGTGCTGGTCGCCACGGAAGAAATCTGTTGGCTTAGCCATGCAACATCATTGATACTGGCATGCATGTTTGTTTAAGCTTGGTTTTCACTAGCGACGGAAGTATCGGAAGCGGAGTCGGAAGCGGAAGCGGAGACGTAATAACGTAGCTATCCGAAACAGCTTCAGAGAGCTTTTCGTTTATATCGTTTATACCCGCCATGTTTTTTTGCTCTGAATCTGTATTTTCAGAGCCTGGAAACGAGCATTGTGATTGGTTGGCTCATCCGATTCCGCTTCAGTTTCAAACAGTATAGTTTTCACTAGATCGTAAGCGGCGGAATCATAAGCGCAATCGGGAAAAGAAGGAAACGTTCTGATCCTTCCGATTCTGTCTTGCGGTTCCGCTTCCGACTCCGTTTACCGGTTTTTACTTGATCGTAACGCTTCTTACGATTCCGATTACTACTCCGCTTCTGACTCCGACGCTAGTGAAAACCGAGCTTTAGTTATGATATCAATTTCTTATATGCATGTTCGCCTCTTCCATTGATGATGTTTTGGGACGATGCAAGCGCTGTGATGAAGAATGATAAAAAGTTTAATAGTTTTTCAATAGTTTAATCTTTTTCGACCTACTTTAAATGTGTTTTGTTTTTCCGACAGGTTCATGTGGTAAAAGATACCTTAGTAGTACAAAAGTAGTAAGTGGTCAAACTGCTCGCCCTCACAGCTGGCCTTGGCAAGTTACACTGAGAACAGCTAGTAGTGGATTTCATTTTTGTGGCGGATCTTTAATCAGCGACCAGTGGGTTCTTACAGCAGCCCATTGTCTGAAAAACCGAGCACCTTCTTATCTTAAAGTTAGACTAGGTTAGTTTTAATAAAACACTGAAGTATTTACTTTATCATTTTACTAAACTGCATGTTTCTACTAATTTATTTTTTTGATTGCAACGATTTCCTTTAGGAGAACACAATTTCGACGCTAGTGAAGCAAATGAGGTTGACAGAACTGTTGAAAGAATAATTGTTCATCCCAATTATGCCCGTTTAAATAATGATGTTGGTATGTTTTTTACTGGTGGCTACTTTAATAGTATAATATTTGTTAGACCCAAGGCAATTATTGTTCAATTGAGTGATTTTAACTGGCATTTAAAATCAAATATAAAAGTAGGATCTATTCAAGAACAGTTTAAACATTAAGTATTAAGATGAAATTGTACGAAAAAGTTCAGTGTTCTTTACCGAATTGAACGAGCGATTTTAACACTTTGAAGCCTGACGACGAGTCTTTAAGGTTTATTCTGACTAACGTCAGACGATTTTATTCAGTACAGGGTCCAGGTTTCAAAGTGTTAATTGTTGGTTTTCATTTGACGTCACGGCGGCCATATTGGTTCACCGAAATGCACGCGGGTATTCTGCAATTTCAATTTTAGGTTTTTAGTTTAAAGTGGCACTACGACGAAAAAATCGTGAGTCTAGTATTAATACCAGTAAATTATAATTTCTAAATGAGGAATACCGGCGTTTTCAGTTTCTCAAAATATTGTCTCGTTCTCGAGATATTTACGTTTCTGAAACATGTAAATTAGGTGCCTCGTGACGTCATTTTCTCACAGGCAAAAATAAGATTTACAAAATGAGTAATATATCTGAAACTATGAAGTAGAAATAATTCAAACTTTGCACAAGGATAGTTATGAGGAAAATACACTCCAACGTTCACATTATGTTGTTTCCATGGATACCGTTTGCAAACAGGCGCTTTTCAATTGTAAAACAAAAATGTTTAGCATTGACATAAATATTTGTAGACACACAGATATTGTATTTCGAATGTTGCAATTAACATATTCTTTTGAAAAGAAACATAAAATTAATATTTAAAATTTTTAGTAAAGAGGCTCGTGTTTCTAAACGGTTTCCGTAGCAACAACATGATGCGCACAGTGAAGTGCACTTTTATGATAATTATACTTGTGCAAAGTTTGAATTATTTCTACTTCTTAGTTTCAGATTTATTACTCATTTTGTAAATCTTATTTTTGCCTGTGTGAGTAAATGACGTCACGAGGCACCTAATTAACATGTTTCAGAAACTTAAATATCTCGAGAACGAGACAATATTTTGAGAAACTGAAAACGCCGGTATTCCTCATTTGGAAATTATAGTTTACTGGTTTCGATACTAGTAGATTCACCATTTTTTCGTCGTAGTGCCACTTTAAACAGTGCTCAACGCCAATGGCCGTTTTTATACTGCAGACGCATTTTAATATGCGACGTACAAATATTTTTAGTGCGTTTTTTAATTCCTCTCTCGTATATAAAGACGGGCATCAGACACATTATGCGTCCACGCTCGTAATAATTTTGCATCAAAATCAAACGGTTATGTCATTCAGACAAGTAACTCTCATTACGACTTTAATATACATACTTAAAATGTGTGTTTTTACTTTCATTCAAGCTTTAATTAAGCTATCTAGAAAAGTGACACTTAAACCTCAACTAAGTCCTGTTTGTCTTCCAAACCATGGCGCAAGTGTCGACGAGGTTACTGGTCAAGAATGTTATGTAACAGGTAAAAAAATAATGCATAAAATACCAACTACATCAATTTAATTCTTCGAGATTTGTTTATTTAACTGCATGCTTGTTTAACCTGTTTTCCCATTTTTCTACCTTTTTCACCGTAGTGTTGTGACACAATGAATATTTATAAACACTTTCGTGGCAAACAATGTCTAAATATAATCGTTGTGATATTGGTAAAAGCAATAATTCTCGGACGTATAAGAATAGATTTATGAGAAATGTATCCTTTATACATCCAAGCATTATCACTTTTACTAATATGACAACGTTCATATTTAGACATTGTTGTCTCCATACAATCTCGTTCCCAGAGCCCACGTTCCCCTTGCCCAGCGTGCGGGTGACGAAAGGCTCTGGGATAATCCGTTTCACATCGATATTTCATTGGCTGATGAACATGATTACTCTTCTTCCGGATAACAAGAATCCTGTGATGACGTGAACGGATTATCCCAGAGCCTCTCGTTTCCGGGGAACGTGGGCTGAACGAGATTGGTCTCCATACTAAGCAACTGGATAGACCACAATACATTGCGAATTCAAGATGGCGCCGCTATTGGTGAAAAGGTCCGTTATAAACACAAGAACAAGGCTACAATCTTGGACAAAAAATCACGTCACCTTTTTACGCTAGATGGTTCTTAGAAAAATCCCCCTTCCCTCCCGTTCAATATTGATTTCTTGATTTTAAATTCAAGCTAGTGACTTTGCCTACTGTTTAGAATAACATTGATATAGGGGGAGAGAGCTGAGGTAAGAACACAAGGGAAGTTCCTAACTAAACATAAAAACATTAAATCTGCGATTGCGATAGTGTCGATGATGTTTTCTCAACAGGTTTTGTCCAAGATTGTAGAAAGGCTACTGAATTTGCCGCCATCTTTATCAATACGGAGTATATACACTATTAATGAATACCTAATATGCCATTTGCACGATGACGTGTCATAATGACGCGTTGTATGCTATTGGTTCCGAACGAACAAACAAACAAACAAACAAACAAACAAACAAACAAACAAACAAACAAACAAACAAACAAACAAACAAACAAACAAACAAACAAACAAACAAACAAACAAACAAACAAACAAACAAACAAACAAACAAACAAACAAACAAACAAACAAACAAACAAACAAACAAACAAACAAACAAACAAACAAACGAGCAATCGAATCAACAAACGAACGAACGAACGAACAAACAAACAAACAAACAAACAAACAAACAAACAAACAAACAAACAAACAAACAAACAAACAAACAAACAAACAAACAAACAAACAAACAAACAAACAAACAAACAAACAAACAAACGAGCAATCGAATCAACGAACGAACGAACGAACGAACGAACAAACAAACAAACAAACAAACAAACAAACAAACAAACAAACAAACAAACAAACAAACAAACAAACAAACAAACTCACAGGCAGAATATAAAGCGCTTCTAACTCGTTAGTGCTCCACAATTATTGTCCTGTTACTATTAACTAAGATCAAATTATCAAAAAGCAATAAATAGTGGGTTTTTAAAGGTAAAAATACGGGATTTAATATGAATTAATGTTGACCTATATTTTGGCAGGATGGGGAAGAACAGGAGCGAGTCGACCTGGAGCAAGAGTGTTACAAGAGGCCAGACTTCCTGTCATCTCTAGTTCAAAATGTAAACAACACATGGGTTCAGTTACACCACAAATGGTAAATATAACTAAACAATAAACATCCTTCGTAATAGCTTACTAAGCTTAGGTGGATTGCGTGTAATAGTATGTAGTGTCTGACGTGCAGTAGGTAGTGAAAAATATACAGTGTGTGGTGAGCAACATGCATCATCTTTAACAGAGGTTCGGTAGATGTTCGCCAAGCTCAATTGCTCAGAAAAGATTTCTTAGCCCCAGATAATGACCGGTTATAGACGCTCTAACCCTGTCTGGGACTCAGAAATCTTTTCTGAGTAATTGAGCTTGACGAACGTCTACCGAACGTTTGTTACATTGCACCAAGCTCGCAAACGTATATATACCACATGCACCACATGTATACGTACAACTTATCATATGCATCATCTTTATTAATTATTATATATTTTATAGGTTTGCGCTGGATTTGGTGGTTCTAGTACAGTAAGTGGGTGCATGGGTGATTCAGGTGGACCATTTGTATGTCGTGACAAATCAACTGACCGATGGTATCTCCATGGTGCTGTATCCTGGGGATCTCGGACATGCAGCGCTGGAAAAAATGAATTCACCGTTTTTGCACGAGTTTCGGAATTCGTCAATTGGATCAAACAATACGTTGGAACAGTAAATCCACCGCAAACTCCACGTCCTCCACCAACACCACGTCCCCCTCAAACACGTCCTCCTCAGACACCACCTCGACCATCAACTTCCAGACCAACGAACCCACCTCAATCATCAGGTACAGTAAATTTTAAATATAAATTATTCTATTATTTGTCAAGCGTAAAAATTAAAAATTGCGAAGAAATACAAATATCTTTGATGCGTCAGAAAATTATAACTTTAATTAAAAAAAAAGTTAGTACATAACGTCTACACGTGTGCGTTTTGTTTGAAATCGCCATTAATTTCGTTACGATTGCGCTTTTTGGCTATTTTTAAACAGAAACAAACCTTCTAAAGTGGTAATTTTAACGCCCTTTTCTTGTATTCGTGTAGACAGATAATAAAAGAAAGATATGACTGATGTCATCATTCTAACGTAGACAAGCAAAGCAAAACTTTTTGAATACGCTAACCGGTATGGACAAAACATTTTCCGCTCTCTTGAATTACAACAAATGGAACTACTGTGAAATTGTAACAGTTCGAGTTTCGACTCTATTTCAAAGTCATCTTCAGACAATGGACTTGTCACACAAGTGAAGTCGCACTTGTTTAAGGCCATGTAAAAAAATATCCCGGTTTATCATCAGCGCCCACATAAATTTTTCGTGCCGTATGAATTATTTTTTATTTTTTATTATTAATATAAAGTGTTATTTTGACTAAAATGAGCAAGTTTAACCACAACCATTTCCTGTCTGTCTTCAAAAGCAACATTGCATAGTGTACTATGTATATCATTTTCGTGGGAAAATGTTCATTTTTAGTCT
The DNA here is from genome assembly GCA_035771165.1 of Paragorgia papillata. Taxonomy (NCBI): domain Eukaryota; kingdom Metazoa; phylum Cnidaria; class Anthozoa; order Scleralcyonacea; family Coralliidae; genus Paragorgia; species Paragorgia papillata. The sequence goes on from JAWNZC010000348.1 coordinate 4,145,541, forward strand.
GTTTTTGTGTTTGTTTGTTTGTTTTCCCTCCAAAAAAATATGTGATTTATATGTATTATATATATTTTTATGTACTATTCAAAACATGAGCAGCAGATAAAACACGTACTGCGAATGTTTTAAAAACTATCCACATAATAAACTCACATAGAAATCAATATTGAAAATTGAAGTTGTCTGAGCCGCAAAATCGGAGAAAAAGTTCATCGAAAATAGCGAGCTTGTCTCTATCACATGCATGTAGAGACACGTCACGGTCATGATTTTCCTTTGTGGTTTCCTCATGAATTATTAATGAGTTTTTGAAATTATTAACCAAAACTTCGATTTTGAACGTAATATTCTTCCGTGCACTAATTTTAATTTTGCAGTAAGAAACTCAGTCATTTATATTAAACAGAATATCAATAATCTCTTTACATGCTGCTAACAGTGAAATGAACTTTTCTAACTAAAATATAAAAAAATTTAAAAAGGCACCCTAAACCGGCATATTTTTTTAAATGGCCTAAAAAAGACTTTGAAATAGAGTCGAAATATTACAATTTCACAATAGTTCCACTTGTTTTAACTCATATCTTGAGTTTTCAGGACGGCGTTATTTTTAGGAATATGTTTTGTTCTATACTTTTCAAGTTGTCGGCTGGTCTTGGTTTGTCTAACCGGCCGTGTTTTAGTAAGGTTTTCAAACAGTTGAGCCTTTAACGGCACAATTGAAGCTAAACGTACATGCACGTGTGGACAGAGTTAGTAGTTAATCCTTTTCATTTATGATTGAATGAATCAGTTTACATTTTTGGTTAACACTTCTAAATAATTTTCCAATTATTACGTGAACGATACCTTTTTCTATTTGTTGGACAAACTGAAATTAGTCTTGTTTTTCTTTTTAACGAAAAATGCAATTTTTATGTTGAAAATGTGTTATTATTAGAAAATATATATTTCTAAATAGGTTGTTAGCATTTGTTTCCTGCATTTGTGTAACATTTTGCGATCTTTCTACGTAAAACTAACTATAATAAAAAAATTATTAACATTTATAGTTTTATGTCCGAGCAAACTGTAAACAAGTACGCGAGTTGAATCATTATGCAACTCATTGCTGTGTTTTTATTAAAAGAAAATTATTCAGCTAATACTTATTCCAAATATATGATGATATATGATGATATAATATACAAATATGATGATATGATATGATATGATATGATATGATATGATGATATGATATGATATGATATATGTAATAGATAAAGCATGAGCAGCCGATCTGTATGTGATTTACAAGGCGAGCTGCAAGCGAGCCGTAGTAAATCAGATACAGATCGGCTGCGAATGCTTTATCGTACTTATCAAATAGCTATCTAAATAGCTATATGTTTTCAAACCATTTTTCAAGTTGGAGTGATTTCAGCTAAGTAAATTGAGGAAAAAGTTTATGTAAATCAGGACGAATCTGTAGGCGATTTACAAATATTGATTAAATATTCATTTCTTTTGAATTTTCTTCATGAATTTTTAATGATTTCATATGATATGATATGATGATATGATTTGATATGATATATATGATATGATATGATATGAATGATATGATGATACATGATATGGTATGGTATGGTATGGTATATGGTATGGCGCGCATGGTATGGTATGGTATGGTATGGTATGGTATGGTATGGTATGATGATATGATATGATATGATATGATATATATGATTGATATGATTGATTTTAATTGTATTTTAGTAAGATGCAACTTTGACAATGGCAATACTTGTTTGTTTACCGACGATAGAGTTGGAGATATATTTGATTGGACTATTGAATCTGGAGGAACACCCAGTCAGGATACTGGACCTTCTAACGATGTTTCCGGATCAGGTAAGGTTGGTCACATGTGTGTATTGTGCTCTGGTGATCACGTATGCTTTTTTAAAGAAAAAACCTTACCTATTTTAGCCGAATTTATAAGATTAAATTCAGCTGTCTGCCTTGCCTGACACTGGCAGTCAGTTGCAGTATGGCAAAGGTATAAAACTCAAAGCAAGCTATTTGTGAATGTTTCGAATAGAAAAATTGACGTTATATCTGAGAAAAGTAACTTTTCTTTAACTGACGACGAGGGAAGGTTTAGCGTAGTCGGGGATAGCGTTTAATTACTACAAGAACTCTACACATTCATGCGACCTTCCTAACCCAAAACACATGCACAACAAGTTTGGTAAGCACTAGCTCCCTTTATCTCTTCTTTAATATACTCTTTAATATATTGTGTTGAGAACCAAAACAATCATGTATAAAAACATCGATCATCTTTAAACAATCATGTATAAAAACATCGATCATCTTTAAACAGTCATATATAAAACATCGATCAGAAGAAAGAAATAAAAATAAAAGATATGTAACGTATAGTATATATAGTGCAATCAATTAACTTATTTACATCGACTCCCAACCCCAAATTCCTGCTGATGAGACCATGCACCACGCATAGAAGGTCGAAACGTGCGTCCAGGGTTGTGTCCTAAGATCCTGATTGCACTATATTAGACGTTACATATCTTTTATTTTCTTTCTTTCTTCTGATCGATGTTTTATACATGATTGTTTAAAGATGATCGATGTTTTTTTTTATACTGGCGGTAGTTAGTAAGATTGCAAAGTTTCATTTCAAAATTCGTTGAAGAAAAGGTGATATTTTACGTGTGGAGTTTGTATTTTGGAGCGCCGCCATTAAAATGGCAGAGCTTGAGGAGAATGAGTCGAGAAACCTTATGACGTCTTAGACTCAATAACAACAATGACCCTTTTGATCTTTTGTTTTTGTTGAGTCTATGACGTCATAAGCTTCCTTGACTCATTCTTTTCAAGCTCGGCCACTTAAAGCGCTGCGCTCCAAAATACAAACTTCACACGTAAAATATCACCTTTTCTTCAACGAATTTTGAAATCAAACTTTGCAATTTTATTAACTACCATATCCTCTTTAAGATTATGCAAAAACATTGTCCACAATATTTTCATCAGAGAACCACTTTAAGCAATATTTTTACACTGTCCAACAGTGTGGTTCGCGTCGCCATTTTATATACGTAACATAGCCGGAGGCTATAATTGTAGCAATAACTCTCTTTTACAACTATAACGCTATACTATCACACCGGCAATGTAGCTATCATTACCTACTCGAAAACTTATCATAAGAAAACGTGAAATTTTATCCAGAAAAACGTTGAAAATATTTTACTATCTCGTAACGACAGTAATTAAAACATTTCCTGTTAACACATTGACAAAGAATAGATCTGCTTTTGAAAAAAAAAAGTATTTCAAGTAACTGTCAATTTAACCAAAATGTGCTTTTTGATATATATATATTAATATGATTTCCAAGAAATTTATTTTTTGAGGAACTTTTATCTTTTTGAAATTTTCGATGAAAAGTGTTTCAATAAAATGCAAATCAAAAATGTTAGAAGGTTGGTGTACTGCTAAAATACTCATAAAGAACCATAGCATTGTTATTTTTTTCTAATGTTTTGAGGGGGAGCGCTATATATTTAGTTCGGATTTCGCTATAGATTTTCACCGAATTTAAGCAGTTTATTACAGAACCATCCTCAGAGAAACATGAGAAAATTTTTCATGATTTTCTAAAAAATTATAGATTCTAGAAAATCATGAAAAATTTTCTCATTAGCAGTTTAGCTGCATTTTTACTGAGCATTTGTAGCCCAAGTAGGTAATCAATTGTTGCACGTATTGCCCTTGCGGGTAAAACATTTAACCCTTTGAGACCTGAAAACGACTTTTATGAATTTACTCTGGCTAACTCCAGACGATTTTACTCGTCAACGGGAAAGTTCCAGGCTTTAAAGGGTTAATTTGTCTGAATGCCTAACGTAACTATATAACTAAACCGATAGTAGTGCGAGTTATAATCCAACAGAAATCCATATATATGACTGCAATGTTATTTGTTTTAACTTAGGCTCCTACGCATTCATCGAAACTTCAAAGCCACGAAGACAAAACGATAATGCTAAACTGACGAGTCCAGCTGTTTCGGGCACTCAGTGTGTTAAATTTAGTTATCATATGTATGGTTCGGGAATGGGAACTCTAACTGTGTTCCAGAAGACTCAGTCTTCGACTTCGGAAGTTTTCAAAATGACTGGTGACCAAGGCAACCAATGGAGATCAAAAGAAATTCAATTGAGTAGCAATGGCCGATACAACGTAAGTTTATTTATTTTTCGTCATTATTTATTGTACTGAATTTGAAAGTTTAAACTGAAACTGATTAATTCTTGCATTATGCTGGTAATAACTGTATTTCATTAGGGGCGGATCTAGTGAGGGGTAAAATGGGTTATAGGTTCCACCTAACTAAAAATAGCCGAGTTAAAATTCGCTTTGGCCTTCAAACACAATTTACTATCATTTACTATGGAATAACCTTTAAACATTCTTCTTATTTATCAAACTTATAGTAAATATATTTGGTATCCACGTTTAAAGTTAAGCTGGGTTGAACAGGTCCGTGTTTGGGAAGGTCACTTAGCTGTGTTCTGTAGTTTAATGATCCAGGGGGGTATCGTAATCTTCGAATAAATATCAATGCCCAGCAAAATATACGAAGTAGGGTAATGTTTCGTTGCTAAACGCAACATTTTCAGAGAATATGCTTCGTATATATTTTGCTGGGCATCGATATTTATTCCAAGATTCTGTAGTCTAATATGCATATATGTCGCATGGTGGATACCACGGGTTTTTGCAATTTAGCCACCTGCTGTAAGTAAAAGTGATGATAATTACGTGGAACACTGATTTATAACGATAATTTTTAACGCAACATGTTGCCGTAACAAATGGTATATGCTAAACGTACGAATGTCGTTTTGGCAGCATGGGTTGTGTCGTTAAAAATTGTTCCGTGTATAACGTACATCACCTTTAAGATGATGAGCTCGCGGTCATTTTTATTTTGTTTTTTTGTATTTAGGTTGTTTTTGAAGGTAAACGTGGACATAATTTTCTAAGCGACATTGCAATAGATGAAATATCCATCACCCCCGGTAAATGCTCGTCAGGTGGAACACCCCCAACTCCAGGACCCCCAACTCCAGGACCCCCAACTCCTGGACCTCCAACTCCAGCACCCCCAAGTCCCAGACCTCCATCAGGAAAATGTGGCGAAAAAGGCCGTGGTTTAAGTGACAATCCAAAAATTGTCGGTGGACAGCAAGCAACTCCCGGGGAGTGGCCGTGGCAAGTTGCTCTTCTACGGGGTAACTTCCCATTCTGTGGAGGTTCCCTTGTCTCTAATCAGTATGTTATAACTGCTGCTCACTGTGTGAAAGCAACCGACTGGAACCGTGTTAAGGTAATTTATTATATGATAATGGCGTCATTTTTTGCCATGTACGGGGCAATGAACGCAGGTTACGCAGCTTACATAAAGGCCGTTTTCGATTACGTGGGCTTTGCCCGCGCGGGCGGGGCGGGCTTTGAAAGTTGGAAATTTCCAACCTCCAACGCGAACTAAACAATGCACGCGCTCCGCCCGCGCGGAGATGATGGAAATCCTCCTTAGTGACTTGAATACACACCAAAATCCGTATTATGTTTTAAAGACGTAAAACCTGCTCAAATATGGTACTCAAACCATTTAATATATATTAGCCCGGGGCAATTAACTTGATTTATGCGTAGTTGGGAAAATAAGGGTTAATCAATGGTCACGAATGCGATAAAGGATTTATCATCGCGACCGAAGTGTTTTTAGACAAACTCTGTGATAACGAACTCAGTATCTCAGTTTTCGTAGCCAACCTTGAACTAAATAGGTTAGTTACCTCAACCTCGGTAAGTACGTAAGTTATCACTGACGTAGTTACCTCGGGTTCGGTAACTAACCTATACGTAATGTATTTACAGATTCGCGTTGGTGAACACGAACTGGGAAAAACTGAAGGACACGAACAAGATATCAGTATTGCCAGAAACGGAATCACCGTTCATCCAAACTACAACAGGAGAACAACCGACTACGACGTTGCTATCATAAAATTTTCTAGAGCTATCCAACACACACAAAGAATAAAGCCTGTCTGCATTAACAGCGGCACTGATTTTACTGGTAAACTATCATTTCTTAATATAGATTATTTTTGTGGAAACATCACGTAAAATATTTATTTGTGTTTCCACAAAAATAATCTATATTACATTATCGCCATGAAAACTTTCAAAGAATTGATTATCATTTCTTAACCGGCGTGAAAGCCTATAGATAAGCCGAACGTATTCCATATATATGGAAAGTAGGTGAGTTATTAGTCAATGTCCAGAATAACTGAAGTACTTCATGTAGGTCTGACCCAAACACAAACCCTAACTCAGAAATTAGAGCATATTGGACATGGACTGTTTACCGGTTCGTCTTTTAATTCGAATTTTAGTTTTGCTGGCCTATGGCCCAAAGGCACGTGTGGCCCAAAGGGCAGGTGTCCCCAGCGCCCATTTAACGCCAAAAGTCATCGAAATGAGCAAAATATTGGATTGAAATATTTAATACCAATGATGATACACTGTGAAAAAATGCGATTTCATACCGTTCTATTTTCATCAAAAGTGCTTTCAAAATGCAGGATATTTTTCACAAAATACTCGGCAGGTCGGATTATTTTTCTTTCTCTTTTCAAAATATATTTTAGCCCGCCGGTCTGAGCCTACCCTGGTCCCAGAGGTTTTCCCTCCCGTAATTTAATTATAGCGGTAAGACGAGAGAGAAGAGATTTTTTCTCTCCTTTCCTGTCTTACCGCTATGAAATTTCGGGAGAAAACGTCTGGAACCAGGGTAATCTGAGCCTGTCTATCGATCGGTCTTAACAGTTCGAAATCACTATTAATTTGTTGTTTAACGGAATTGTATTATTTTCTTGTCAATACTTTGGAACAAAGATTGTTTTGATGACAAGTGTTGCGTTTTTCTGCCAAGTTACATGTAAATATTTATTGCAATGAAATAGACGCGTAGGCGCCACTGTTCAAGATACTGTTCACTGTACTGTCTTTCATTTTCTTCTAAATGTCCACTAAAATTATTATAATAGTAATACAGTTGATATTCTTGGGCATAAATATGTTTTTGGCCCTAGCTTCTCAGAGCTAATTTTAACCTTCGCCTGCGGCTCGGCTAAAATGAGCCTCTGAGTCGGGCCAAAAACATATTTATGCCCGCGAACATAAGGGACCGATTACATGGAGATTTTCAACCCGGACTGAAATAAGCGTGTGGACGATGTCGATCGTTCATTACGCAGCCACAAAACAAAAATTCGTCGACTTCTTATACGTGTTATTGATTAAAATTTTGGTTTCAGGCCAGGTTGAAATCGCTCATGTAATCGCAATAAAAACTCAGCCCTCCTAACCGTGCTGAAAGTCTCCATGTAATCGACCCCTAAGGTTAAGTTATTTATTTGGTTTGTTATTTAGGCCAACGTTGTTACATCACCGGATGGGGAAGACTTAGTAGCGGAGGAAGCTCTCCTAAAGTTTTACATGAAGCTCAAGTTCCTATCGTGACAAGGAAGGATTGTCAAATCGCTTATGGTGTAAGCAGAATTACCGATAGAATGATTTGTGCAGGATATCCTCAAGGTGGAACAGACACTTGCCAAGGCGATAGTGGTGGTAAGAAAACCAGACAAAATTGATCTTACGATATGGAGTATTTAATAATCGGAGGAAGATTACGGTCAAATTTAGCAAACGTTTAGGTCAAGTTTCTTTTAAAATATACTGTAGGTTCGTTTGATCCAACACTCGTCAGTGTTCGTTCTCCGATGTCTAAATACATCCAAGCTGGTTAAAAAAATACTCAGCTTTGTCTCGTACATTCAACCTGCTTAGCTGTATTTAAAGGTCAACTAAACCTTTTGAAGTTATATTTTCTTCTGAAAGGATTGTCATCTAACTTAGCAAAAGTAAAGAAAAAATGAATTTCGAGGTAAAGAAAATAATTTATCAGCGAAGCCTTCTAAAAGGCTACGTTTACACGGTACTGGACGAATTCGAGACCGGTCTCGAATTCGTCCTATTTCGCCGTGTAAACAGGTGGAACCGTACTAATTTGAGAACGGTTCTGAATTTGTCTTCCGTGTAAACAGGCGGAACCGTACTAATTTGAGACCGGTTCCGAATTCGTCTGGTTACCGTGTAAACGGGGTCTAATGTCTTCTTGAAGCATGACCGTGTTTCTAGGAGAATGGGTACTCCATTGTCTTTGACGTCAAACCGGTAAAACACACCAATCACCTTGTTTGTTACCGGTATGACATCACAGGGTACTAGTACCAGCCTTTATTTCGACGGTCGTCGTTCACACAAGTTCAGCAAAAGGAGCAAAAACTCAAACTTAGACAGTTTTACTTTATTAAAGTGGAACCGAGTGACTGCATTCGATTATTTCTTCGGTTTTAGATTGAACTTTTCCGACTTTAATGGAAAATAGAATAACCTGGAAACGTATATAGTTGCCCTTTAAAATCGGAGGACAAACACTGACTTGTGTTGGATATATTACGTTTTGACCATGCAGGGGCGTCGCTAGAGGGATCACTTGATGGGGGACGAGTCTCAACTCCTCTCTTTAAGACCAATTTTGAGATTTCAGATTTAGTGACTGAAATATCTCAAATACCTGAGAATTTTTGCAATACACAACAATTCAGACACGACAGAACTATTTTTTGTCCAGGCACTTTACTAAATATATTTGCAATTAACGTGTAGTAACATAATACTTTGTCAATTTGTTCTCCAAATTATCTTGGTACCATACTGGTTTGATAAAAAGTTTTTGAAAAAAATAATTTTAGATTTTCTTAAAAGTGCACTCATAATTCAGGAAATGCTATTACAAAGACCAAACTTTTACAATTCCTTTCCCCCAAATTGTCATATATTTTTTTCTGTCTTCTAAATGTTGAATAGTTATTATCTGCAGACTGTAGTTTTCTGAATCTAGTTCATATAGTGTTAGTATAATTGGTAACATTACTTGCCTCTTTCATATACTATATAGGTCCTATGGTATGCAAACATAGTGATGGATCATGGCATTTGACCGGAATCACAAGCTGGGGAAGGGGATGTGCATCGCCACGCTATTATGGCGTTTACGCCCATGTTGGTAATCTTTATTCCTGGATCAACCAAATAACTGGATTGTAATTCAAACGGTATTGCAAAAGAAAAATGATCACACTGAATTTTAATTCATAGTGAGATATGTTTGCTGTAAAATTGAAGTAAACAAATAAAGAAATTAAACTAAACTTTATTTGTTAGATATTTTATTGAAAATATTGTATAGCGTAATAAGTTTGATTTGAAAGCAAAAGAAAAAAGGTTGAGGCGCGTATTTAGCGCGTTTTTAAGTTATTAGCTATATCTTGTGTCATAAATGACAAAGATGCATAGCGCACGAAATATACCATGCCAGTTCCCATGCCACGTTTGATACCATGCTTGCATGCATGCATGTACGCCGGCTTTTCTCATCGGAACTATTAAAAAACCATCGATTATTTCGGCTGTTTCTTGGCAAGTTTCTTTGTCAGATAAAATTTGAAACCGAAAGAACACAGACAGACAATGTTCCTTTTCTTTCTTACTGGGTTTTTGCTGCTCTCTGAAGCAACAAAAGGAACGCCAATAATCGAAATGAACAAAGAAGGGCGATGATACAGTAAAGGTTTTCATTGAAATCATCCTAAGGAGATAAAATAGGAAAAGAGTGAGGTGTTTTTTTATAGACAACAGTAAAACGCGAATAAAAATAGATAAAAAGATAAACTGCAGTAAGTACATCAAACAAAGCTACGGTTGGTTCAAGGTTGGAGTACAGGGAAACTGAGTAAACCTAAGAGCCTATAAACCTTGTACAATTTTGAGTTTTTTACTTTTCGGCTATATAGATTGGGACACAAAAATCGTTAAATAAATGAGAATAGGTTTTGATCCGAAACGTTATTTAATACCAGACTCTTTTTAAGGTAGCAAACCTTAAACCTAAACTGATATAGACAAAAAAAGTTTATTTAAATTTTGTAACGAATAAATCACTTTCTACCAGTGCAGGGCTAAATAATCGAATTGAGATGTTTTTTACGTAAAAATTAGATTTTTGTGGAACAAATTATTTTATTAACTTAATTACGTTAACCCTTTTGCCTTTGTCTTGGCTAATTAGTTCCACCTGAGAGCTTACGACAGTGGCGCAACTAGGCGCCCGTGGGATTGATTACTTCGGGGGCCTTTTCCGATTTAGTGACCGCATTTCTATTGGGTTTCGTGGGCATGCTCCCCTGGAAAATTTTTGCATCTAGAGTGCAATGGCATTTCCTGCACTTTTAGGGCACTTTTGAGCAAAATCTAATCACTCACAAGATTCAATATCTGTTAAAGTGACATGGGCAGATTATTTCAATAGATTCATAACTGCATTCATTCCATCCGCATAGCCTGCGCGCACACATTTTACCCAATCTCCACGGATTGGGTAAAAAGTCAGTGCACACTGCAGCACATGCTAATAAGGTAAATACCCTCTACCCCCAAAAGGCAAAAACCACGTTATGTTGATGTTTTATGTCAGCAGTCTGAAACAACACAACATAACGACATAGTTGGAAGGCATGATAATAATAATAATATCATGACATGATAATAATAATGACGTCACAAAATGCATGGAGCCCCTAATTAATTCCTTTTGCTCGGGGCCCGTGGGGTTTTGCTTACGAGACAAAAGAAAATGTCGCTTCGCGCGACATTTTTCGCCAAGTGGAAATCCAGCTTAAGGTAAGCATTTTTCATTATAAATAAATGATAGAATAAAAATGATTTAGTCGTACATTGGCTGCCAACACAGTGTTGTATAGTATTATAGTATTGTCTTTTCTTGGCTGACGTAAAGATTTAGCCAAACCACCTAAAATCTGAATAGCTGAGTTAAAGACGATTAAATTGATGTATTATGGTCTTATGTTGTGATATAATTCATTTTTTAATTTGTAAATTTCCAAAATAAGTGAAGACCACACGCTGTGGCGCACCATGGGGGTCGTCACAGTAGGCGGTCTTCAAATAGCAATATAATATTTGTGTTTTATTGTATTGCCTTGATTTTTTCAATTTAAATTTGTGAAATGTTGCTGTTCATTTTATTAATACAAAGTTTGTTGGTAAAATAATTTATTGTCTAAATAGTTACCTTTTTGTTAAAAATTAATTAGTAAAAATTAGCATAATTAGCATAAAATAGCATAATTTGCAAAATGTGTTGTCCGACAAGACCCGACAACCTAAAATTTGAATAGTAGAGGTAAAGACAATTCAAATTATATATCGTGGTATTATTTTTGTGGTATAATGCCATGTTAATTCACAAATTGGTAAAGTCTGCTTCATTCGGAAACAAATGATGCGGTAGAGAAACAAAATACTTTAGGTCGGGTTTTTTCGGTCAATTTTTTCACCAAAATGGTGTTTTTGAACTAGTTTTAAACATTGGGTAAATGGAAGTAATGCAGAAAGCTTGTTTGTTAGGATCGACAAGGATATTGAGGAACATACTAGATACCTGAGGCCATGGGAAATGGCCTGATATCCCGTAAACAAGTCACACAACTCATCAAATGTCAAGTAAGATAATAATAATAATAATAATAATAATAATAATAATAATAATAATAATAATAATAATAATAATGATAATAATAATTAACATATTCCTTACCGCGTCTAACTGAAAACGTTCCAAAATCATTTCTCCTGTTATATTTCCTTTGAGATTGATTTAAAAATAAATAAAATTCATTCATTCGTCATATCTACCAGCTTTTCAACCTTTATACAAATCCTTGGACAAGTTGACTAGTTAAGTCATTAATTTATTCCTTTGTATAATATTACGTGTTTGGCTTACACTTTCCCCCTTCCCCCTCTCTCCCCCTTCTCCCCCCACCCTCCGTTTCCTCCCTCCTAATTTTTCCTTCTTTTCTCATTGTTTGACAGCTCATTGGACAACACTGGGTCTAGGTAGAGAGACAGACACATGATGAAAACTATGTTGTGTAAAACATACCTGGCATGCCCGTATATCCATCCCATTGATTGACCATGAAATTTTCAAAACCGTAGTTGAACCACGAAATGTATCTCAACCATATGAAATAATCTGGAATAGTGCTGCAAGAAAATAAATAAAATTAGCTTATATTAAAACAATATGGTCAAAAGTAAGGTTAACATGTACAAAACAAAAATAAAATAAAGCTTTGTGCATATTTATTCTTCTTAAATGTATGCGCATGTGGCCGACCATAGTTTTGATTTGTTATCAGAGTATGCGTGCGTTGTAAAAAGTGTAACATTGTAAACCAAATATGATATCAAGTAGTACGGAAGTCAGTAGAAAAGTATAATTAAACAGTTACGCATCTATGGAGTCAATTGAGAGTAATACAGTTACATAGGCTAATTTAAACATATCATTAGTATGTTCCAATGGCATGCAAATAGACTTACTCGTTATTTATGAAAAACCCTCCAAAGAGAAGAAGTGGTAACATTATAACAGGACCAAGGGCAGTGGCAGTTTCAACCGAAGATGATAAGGTAGAGACCACGTAACCTAAAAGTTAAAATTTATTGCCACAATTAATTATAATTAAACAGGCAAGTGTCGAGAAAGTCGATACTTAGAAACCATAGGGCACTTAATAAAAAAATTAAACTTCCTCCAAAAAAAGTAACAAGAAGGCACTGAGAAACTGCATACTTCCCCCAACACAAGTTATTAAAGATGTTTAAAAAGAAAACGGGCCATCCCGCTAACCAGGCTGGCTTACGAGACCTGCACATGTATGATTGAATAAAATGCTTGATTGCACTCGTACCGGAATTATTCAAAAACGTTTGCATAAAATAAAAATAATGATCGCAATCAAACAATTGTCTTCATTCTCTATTAATAACACCAAGATGTTATGTTTTCATCTCTGTCTGTCTGTCTGTCTGTCTGTCTGTCTGTTTGTCTGTTTCGTTGTTTCGTCGTTTCGTCGTTCCTTTGTTTCTTTTTTTGTTTGTTTGTTTGTTTGTTTGTTTGTTTGTTTGTTTGTTTGTTTGTTTGTTTGTTTGTTTTTTGTTTGTTTGTTTTTTGTTTGTTTGTTTCTTGTTTGTTTTTTGTTTGTTGGTTTGTTTATTTATTTGGGGTTTTTTTGTTTGTTTGTTTGTTTGTTTGTTTGTTTGTTTGTTTGTATTTTTCCCCAGGATATCTCACAAAGTATATGCACAGGTTTTCATGAAAGTTCAATTTTGTTAAAAATTGGATGAAAATTTAAATTAAAAAGATGCTAACCCATATAGTGTAACCGCGTTAGTTTACTCCGTTTCTGTAAATAACTTATATGTACCTACCAAACGAAGCTGCAGTGTTTATAATTAATACAGCAAGTGCAACAGCGGTGAAGAAAGCTCCGGCAGTATCAAGTAAGCCTTTAAAAAGACAAACAATGTTAAGTATAAAAGACAACAGTAAAAAAATACACAGATATATAAACATTTACACAGTGCAATTTTTTAATTTCGTGAAACTGCAAGAGAAGTATCACGAGGGGTGTTACACGGTGCAGATGTGTATGATTCGTGAAATTTAACACGCAACTGCGTTCAGTGTGTGAGGCTAACATGATCTTATGCTTCTCGCCCGCTGTGCAAAACCCGTAAGGCTCTGAGAACGATTTTACTAGTCGCTTGTAATATCACGCGCCTTGCATGGGCGTCTCATGTGATTTAACGAAACGTAGTACGGCACATATATAATAAGAACATTCATGCTGATGACATATATAGCGCTACATGGTTACGTAATTAAACGCAGCCTGTAGACGCAAAACACAACAAAAATATAACATCTAACTAATTTTTACCTAAATTTCCCTCGAACCCCAATTCATTCATTGGCATTGCTTATTTGCTTACATTACATTACATTACATTACATTACATTACATTACATTACATCACATTACATTACATCACATTACATCACATTACATCACATTGCATCACATTGCATCACATTGCATTACATTGCATTACATTGCATTGCATTGCATTGCATTACATTGCATTACATTGCATTACATTGCATTACATTGCATTGCATTACATTACATTGCGTATGCATGAGCATGCGCACAAGGTGTTGCCCACCAATTGTGGTCAATTATAGCATTCATTGGCAGCGGCATGAGTCTCCCACTCAAAAATACCAAAGTACAAACTGACAGGGCTAGGGCAACCTCGTTTGTTTTAATTTACCTGCCATCCAGTAAATAATAGAAATGAACAGGATAGCGGCCAAGGAGAATACTGGTATCTGTGCAGGAAAAAGTTACGTAATTATTATTAAGTTACATATGATTCCAGTTATTAGGCGAATCGTATTAATGTTAGCATGATCACTGTGTTCTTGCGAGCACAAATTAACAATTCTTGGTTTTCATCTGACGTCACGGCGGCCATATTGGTGCACAGAAACAATGAAATGGCGGCCATATTGGTGCACAATCCTTATCCTATGGGAATTTAAATCTATTCTTATTCAAATATTTCGTATTGTTTTACCACCCCCAACGGGGCCACCGATCATGCACGTGAGTGAAAACGATGCATTGATTTGAATCCTTATAGTCCTTACAAGAAAAAAAATAATTTGATGGCACCATGCATGTAATTTAATTGTAATTATTTTTTAAAATTGGCTTAAAAATAGCTACACATGATTGTTTATCATGCTTATCAAAGTTAACTTTTAAAAAACCTATCATCCGATACGATATTTCCACAAGAAACAATGTTTATTATACACGCATTATTAGGGATAAGTGATTTGTTCCTATAGGCTAGCGCTAGGTCTGAGCAACTGGGGATGTCTGGGAATCATTCATAATAATACCTTAATTAACCAGGCAAATTTTTAAAAGGTCTTCACTCATTGACGAGTAAAATTAATAAGTTGCCAATAATGGTAACAGTGCTTGGTATAAAGGGTTAAATACACCCTAAAAGGCTTTTTAGTACAAATTAATGACAGTATATGCTAAATAAATTAACCACAGTATACAAATGAACTATACAGTATACTACAATCGAAATATTGATATATTAAAGGTTAGATATATAGACTACTACGTTCTCTGTTTTGGCAGTATATCTAACCTTACTATATTTCGATTGTTGTTTCAACACTGCCTACGCAGCACACTGCTTTTATTTCGCTATACAGTATACTACTCGCTCAGAGTCGAAGGAGGGAGTCTACGAACAACAAAATACATCACAAAAGAAACCACTAAAAAGAGAAAGTTTGCGAATTCCGTTCTGATTTAGGTTGACCTGTAGCAAAATAAGTGAAACAATTATAAATACCTCGGCTATAGTCTTGGCAAGAAAATAAGTGTCGGCCCGATACATTCCGTTCTTATGCTCTCTTAAAAATACAGGAACTTCGACAGGAAACACCTAAAAACCAACGAAAAAAAGATAGAAAAAAGATATTTAGCCAACTCTAGAAATTTGATAAAACGCACAATATTTCAAAGCATATCGAGTACAAGCAAACACTTTGTATAGTCGCATATGTCACCCGGCACTTCGCTACTGCACGAGTGCATTTATATATATAATCATAAAGAGTCCAAACCAGTTTAGGTACGATTGGGGTGAAGTATTTGGAACAAATGTTCTTCGTTAAAAAAATAGATTGAATTATAAAAAAACGTGTTTTACATAGCCGTCAGACAAAATGTCAAATCACAAAATTTCAAATGACTTTCAGTTTGGCCGGTTAGATTAATAGAGTTTAAAAGAAGCTATTATAGTATTTATTGAATCTATTATAGTATTTATTGAATGTAAATGTTCTTTGAGCTATTTTACACAGAAAAATTTCTGAGTTTTCAAGACAAGAGACAAAGGATCAGCCAACAAATTTTTCTACATCTTAATAAGTCTTTCTGGCCTCGTGTTTGCGTATCTGTAATTAAAAAGAGATCTTGTCTTCATAACGACGTCAGAAAAGCTCACTTAGATGTAAATAGAGGAATATTTAAAGCAAAGGGCTGTATGAAAGTGGTATATATAAAAATAGTAACTAATTACTATTTAACTAATTACTATTACTAGTCACTAATGCGGATAAGAGACGCTTCCTTTTATCCCTCGAAGATCGTTTTTAGTTGTAGTAACGCGGTTCGAATAAAAACCTATAAATCAAAAACTCCGGTTCTGTTCCTTTCCTAAAAATTATTAAAAGTGGACAACATCAAAAAATCTCTAACAACATTCAGAAGCAGATCTTCGAAGATTGTGTATAAACGCTTATATTTTTTTTAATTATTCAAAAATTTTCGAAGGAACTCTGTCGTTGCATTTAAGGTGTTACTTTATCATTTTAAGCCACTCCGCCATTTAATTTTCATTTCATAGATACTATAAGAAAGCTTCAATAATTTGGTTACTCTTTATCATCTAAATGTGCTTATTTGACGATGTTCGTCAATAATCTTACAAGTAACCTTATTAACTATATTTATACTCGACTTGCATACTTACAAAAATAACACCTTGAAGGCTAGTAATTGATAAATAAGTGACTGTGAAAAAAAGGAGTCCTGAAAAATTTTGGATGTTTTCTTCGTTGTAATCCAGACGTAAGTACATGAGACCTACCACAATTCCAAGAATCTTAATGAGAGAAAAAAATATAACAAAAATAAATTTAAAATGTGCATCCGCAATTGACAATTATGTACTAACGTGACGATGAAAAAACAAATGAAGATCTTGATAATCTTCATAGGCGTAGCAGGCGGGGTGTGTGCGGGGGGGGGGGGGGGGGGGGGGCAATTACCCGTCCAAAATATTTGAAGGGGAAAAAATGATGGGAAAAAAAATAAAGATCTTGATAATCTATTCATCTTCACTATCAAATAAAATTAAAAAACGATGAATGCTTAAAAGAGAACTTCAGTCAAAAAATAAATTATTTTTAAAAAGAGTTCCTTCAATGTAGTGTTGAAAATGTTACAGTCAAACCGGATGTTCTTTCCCAGGCGACCTTGCAATATTGATAGCAACATTGCAATATTGATAGCAACATTGCAATATTGATAGCGACCTTAGCAACATTGCACTTACAAGTTGCTAAAAATTCGCATTTTAAATATCGAACTTCACATAATATGAAGTTCTACTGAAAGTCAGAACAACTAACTCTAAGTAAACTTCATGTTATGTGAAGTTCCATGTTTAAAATGCGAATTTTTAGCAACTTGCCAAGGAGTCGCCGTGTATCGTTAGTAAGTCAACATTGCAATGTTGCTGTCAATATTGCAAGGCTAGGTCGCGCGGTAAAGAACATCCGGTTTGACTGTAAAAGTTTTACAATATCTACTTTCGTACTCGAGAATGACGTTTTCGTTCTTGAATTTTATGCCGCCGTTTTGAATTTGTGGAACAGCTTACTTTTGATGTACATCAAAATCCTCTTATTAGTCTGGTCAAAATTGTCGGTATGACGTCAAAGCTGCAAAGAAAAGTCCGCTGTACATCAAAATTGACCTGTCATTCAAACTCAAAATGGCGGCATATAATACGAGAATGAGAACGTCATTTCTTGATTACAAGCTGATATCGTGGAACTATCAACGTTTCCAAACATGACATTTACGTAACTTTCATTTTTGACTGAAGTTCTCCTGTAAAAAATGGTTCATGGTTATAGGCGTGATTCGTCAAGTTATGACTGTACTCAGAAAGATGGGAAAGTACAAAAAAACAGAAGTCGCTCGATCACGTCCTAACCCTAGTAACCAAGTACATTCATACGCCAAACTAGAAACGTCTTAGTTTACGACAATCACTCCTTTCTTCTTGCAGAAAGATCAAGTTATTTTACACTTACTAAGGACTGCATTATTCTTATGACTGAAACCAGTTTATCACGCTTAGCACTTAATATTGATCGACGAAACAAAACTACAAACTGTTTCCACCATCCAGCTTGGTAGCTACACCAAAATAAGACAAAAATTGTTTATACTTGTAAATGTTAAAACGATTCAAATCTATAAGAGTAATGTATATTTGGCATGCATTTTAAGACCAAACCAAAATCATTTGCAAAAATCCAACATTAAGGGCTTCCGCTGTGCTCTGACAACCAAGTTACGCATAGGTACGTATCAGAATTGGGCTGGTACGCCTATATATGAAGCTACAAAAACCGTTGCCAAGAGCTAGTAACGATTTCTGTATATATGTTTTTGATCTCTCCACATTAAAATTAAACTACAAAACTCGTGCTGTAAAATAAAAATCTTATTAACCTCGCTTGGGTCTTTATGTGAGCGAGCCATAAGAACGTCTACGAAGGGGACTAGGCCTGTCTTTACGGTAAAATTGGTATTGCGTCTCTTAAACCTTTATTTAAGCAATGAAAACTTTAGATATATTCATCAATATGTTCCAAGATGGTTCGTCTGACTCAGACGGGGTTTGCTATAACCCGGGCGATGATCGAGGATGAGCATGAAATCGTTTTGGTCAGCGGTCGTCAAGATCTGAGAATCTCTGCTTAGAACGCTATGTATCTATCGATTTTATATGGTATACTATATAAACTTCTAATATCACTGCCCACCGGCCAATCTCGAGAATAAGATCCGATTCTCCTTATTATTAATAAATCTCAAACGAAAAAAATATCTTCGATATTAATAATTAGCCTTGCTGCAGCAGAAGCCAAATAATCGTATGAATATACATAGCCCGCGGGCTAATAAAAATATACACAAATTACCTATTTTAAAACGTACCCCCTCCCAAAAGTTATCACTTCTGAATATAATCCCAGAAAAAGGTTTTTAAAAAATAAGTTTAAAGCTTATTATCAAAGTTTTTCGAATTTTTTCTAATACTATGATTGTCCGAATGTTTTGATTCCTTTTTGAGGCCTCTACTTTTCTTGCATCTGCTCATGGGCGTATACGGTCACATTGCGCAGAAGCGGACCTAAATTCTGACAAATTTTAATTTTGCAAGACTGACATTAATTTTCCAATTACTTTGCCGTTAGGGCTATATCTCTTCCAACCTGGTACACCTATAAACCTCCGTGCCAAACGCTTTTCTTACGCAGAATGTCCAAGGGTGCCGGAAATCTGGGCAGGGCTTGGGGAGGGGGAAAGTGCCAGTGGCTGATATCTCCAAAAGTATTTACGCTATTGAAATAAAACTAGGTAGGCTTATAGAACAATCACAAACATTTAAGGAGGCATTTGCCCCCGGCCCCAGATTCTGACCGGCCCAAAAAAATGAGTGAATAAAAAAATTATGCAGTTTCTCTTTGAAAGTCCGAATTAGCCTGAGAAAATCACACGCTATCTCAGCCACGGGCCCCCTTTTGCTTGAAAGCGGGAGGGGAGTGGCGCCTGAGGCAGCCTAAGTACGAACCTCCGATGATCCCATCAACCTACGCTTTCAGTTCAGGTGAGAAAAAAAAAGTGTACGTGATCAAACAATCATCTGAGCTTTTCATGATTTTTTTATTTTACTTGATTTACCCCTCGGAATTAATTAATTACACTTTTTGAAGGAAAATCTCGAAAAATTTCTTAAATTAAAATTAATTTCAACAGAAAAGCAGTTAAATAGTCTCTAGAAAAATTAAGCAATTCTAGGTTTGTGTAAAATCTAACTATATAATATCAAAAAATTATTTTTTTAATGACCGGCATGAATTAAAAGTTTTAGGTTATTATAGTTCCACGTTTTTTGTGCAGAAAGTCATTCCAAGAAAAAATCCACCGCCAATTTAATTTAAAGTAACCTTTGAAATGTTCAATAACGCACATGCATGCAAACATATGCAACAAACTTTTTTTATATATTTTTACCGAAAACACACCCAGTGGATCGATGACGTGTAATTGGCACGCGTCCCGTGCACAAAATTTGTTGTCGACCTTATTTTTTTTAAATTTTATCATCTTTTTTTCCAGTTTGGGATAAAAAGTTTTCTTTCGCGTGTTTGTAAATTTAAACTTTAAAAATATGGGTCATAACTCATATGACACTGTGAATATTGCGACTGACAATTAGAATTAAGCTTCAACGCCAATCTCCGGTTCACACAAAAGAAGGGCTTTCCCCAGCACTCTTTAAATTTAGTATTCTTGTTTCTCGTGTGATTTTTTTTATGCAGACGTCTCGAGAATATTTTTTGACATCTGTTCTAGAAAACAGACTTAACAGTTGTTTTTTGAAGGACGAATTGTCTAGACGTGTCACACGAATCTTCATATAATCCAGTGTTCGAACACTTTACGGTTTCCGTTGATGTTATGTAGTTAATATGACTTCTGACCAAAAAGATTTCATGCTCATCCTCGATCATCGCCCGGGTTATAGCAAACCCCGACTCAGACTCGGTGGAAGAAATGTTGGTGTTCCGACTGTGACGCAAATGTGACGTAAATCTATCAATTAGAGCCCAGGCCCAAGAAAACGGTCTAACTTTCAAAATGGCGCGATTTGGGCTGATTTGGCCAACTTCGGAGCACTGTTAATGGGCGAGCATTTAATATTTTTGAGAAAAAATTTCGGGAAACATTTTCTTTTAACCTAAGTTATTTAAATATGTAAAGATCCCACAGACCATAGAGGCACTTTAATATGAAACACATACCGAGGTCCAGAAATTATAACTTGCGCAAAAGAATTCTACAAAAAATTTAAAAAGAAACTCTGCAAATGTTTGTCTACGTATAAGCCAGTACCAAATAAACAAACACACATTAAATAAAATACACAACGCTTTCAGTTATACAGTTACATTTGTGGAAACCATTGGACAGGAATGAGATGGGGAATTTCCTCAGACAACAACAATATTTCCCCCTTTTCTATAGTGAACACGGATGGCGCTGTTAGCGCGTTTCCTCTCCACTGCAGTCCAAAGTAAAGCGCGGTAGGACGGGATTAGTACTTAGATGGGTGACCGCCTGGGAATTACCCCGTTGTCAAGCATGGAACACATGTGAGTAGACTTATAGTTGGTCTCTCCTGTGTTTCCAGGGTTTTTCGCCGGGTTCTCCGGTTTTCCTCCCTCGGTAAAATCTACACCTAGATCTTAGCTGCGATCCGTAGCTACATATCAATGTGTCGTATGGCGGCTGCCCGGAGCGCCTTGAATTGCCTTCGACTCGGCCACGTGGATCTGCGTCCTTAGCAATTCAGCCACTGGCTTCCCCCCAGTCCTTTTCCTTTCTTTCTGCGACTTTGTATATTAATAATTGGTTAATTTATAGTAAAAATATGATGGCAGTTTTATTAACTTACAACACGTTGTAATTTCTTTTCCTTTCTTGCGACCTGATTTTCTTTCCACTCTTGATGTTTGTCACAAAGAAACTGTACAAAGGAAGAAAAAGAAAAGGATGAAAACGAAAAAAGGGGGGAAGAAGAAGAAGAAGAAGAAGAAGAAGAAGAAGAAGAAGAAGAAGAAGAAGAAGAAGAAGAAGAAGAAGAAGAAGAAGAAGAAGAAGAAGAAGAAGAACTGATGACTGGTTCATAAGCGGAAAGTGTCTCCTGTATCCGGCAATTACATCGACTCTGGCGAGCAGCTCATGCCTCTGTTTGATCATGCGCGACATTCCTCTCGTAGTGACTTTACGCAAAGCCAATATGTAGTTTTATTATAGGATGCACTACTTCATGTAAAATTGCGCATTTTGATTGAATTGAGTTTTTTCACTGACGTTTGTTACTTTCCCATCCGTGACGTTGCATCATTGCGTCGCAAAATTCACAATCAGGTTTGTGATCACAAAAACGCCTAAATATTAATAATATGAGTAACACGTAGATTGCGGGTGTTCCTGCCTATTTTTTTTTTATTTTTCTTTCTACAATATAATAAATTAACTAGTTTCTTAATTTTTTTTGTACTGAAGGTCGTAAGGCTGAGGAACAACCAAGGATAAAGTTAATTATCCATAAAAAATTAAAAGAAAAAAATTAGAATTAATAGGAAAAGTTTAAGAGAAGTATGAAATAAAAAACAATTAAGAGGAATAAACCAAATTTTACGTCGATTTTCTCTTAAAATATAGATTTGTTTAAAAGCGCGCGGCCAATATAAATACAGCAAAGCTCGGCTTAATATAACTCATCCTCATCTCGTGTTTTCATGTACTGCTTGGCGGTATTTATAAATCGGAGGAAAAACATTCACTCGTGTTGATATACTGCTTTTACAATATTGTTTTAATGTAAATAGTCAAATTTCGGTATTAAAAAATCTCGTAATTACAAGTGAGTGAATTAACACTCAGTTTATTACATTTTTAGTTTCTCTACAACGCATTGCCTGCGAGCAGGTTACCTTAATCCTTTCCATAGATTCCTCCTGTTCTTCAGGAATGACAGAAAGAATCTCAATAAAATGATCTGCAGGATTGTAATTAGGTGGACAAGGATATCCAATGCTAAATGAAAATTAATTAATTAATTAATTATATATATATATATATATATATATATATATATATATATATATATATATATATATATATATATATATATATATATATAAATATATATATATATATATATATATAATAAATTGCGTCTTATGCACGTTGTGATTGGTCAGTTACTGTGTTTATATCAGGCTATGCAAACACGGTTGTGACATCACGGCACATTTCTCCGGCAACTCACTCCCGTGTTTGCATCAGGCTTTATTATATAGATGCGAGTGTTTTACTAGAGAATATGCAGTGTCGTATTTTCCATATCCTCACTAGTGAAGATATCGATGACGTCATTAAGAATTTTAAAAGAAAATTACACGCTGGCTTGAAGATATGAATTTTATCTTCTCGTTGGTAAAAACGATATTTTACTCATTCGCTACGCTCATTCGTAAAATATTGTTTTCACCACTCGAAGATAAAATCAATATCTTCGCACCACCGTGTAATATCCTCTATATATAAACACGGGCGTCCATTTCGTATTTCTTAAATAAATAAATATATATTAATTATATTATATTTACTTTAAATATAACAACAAAAATATATATATATATATTTAACAAATAGATTACAATTTTCCATGTGTGTGTACTGTAATATATCACAGAAGACGTCACACCGTGTAAAGGACAACAGTCACACCACTCGGCTTCGTCTCGTGTCGTACTTTTATGTTGTTTACACACTGTGACGTCATCTGTGATCTATTACAGTACACACGCACGAAAAAATGTAATCTATTTGTTAAATATATATATATATATATATATATATAGTTCAATCTACAGACACGGTGTTTCGCTGTACAACAGCTCATCAGTGTAGCTTGGAACAATCTGAATGAATTTCATCAATTACATATACACATGCGATCGTCGGTGACAACCGCATGTGGGACAGCATCGGTGAAGTACATTCAGATAGCGTGAAGTGCGCATGGGCCCAGAGTGCTCAAACTTCCACAAGGGTAGTGAGCGTTGCATTATCACTAATAGGTACCCATGGCAACTTCACAGAGTGCTCAACAGCACCGAAGTGAAGGAGCGTACATAGTTCAATATATATATATATATATATACGTGGAAGTTTGAGCACTCTGGCCCATGCGCACTTCACGCTATCTGAATGTACTTCACCGATGCTGTCCCACATGCGGTTGTCGCCGACGATCGCATGTGTATAAGTAATTGATGAAATTCATTCAGATTGTTCCAAGCTACACTGATGAGCTGTTGTACAGCGAAACACCGTGTCTGTAGATTGAACTATATATATATATATATATATATATATATATATATATATTATATGTGCATATATATACATACATGTTGTCATGCACTGCTCCAATCCATACGTTGAGTTGTTATATTTAAACTGTGCATGCAGTTTTTGGTTTTCTTGCTTTGTTTTTGAGATACACGTAAGTATAGTGTTTTCAGCTTGAAGACAAGTTACTAAAGTTTCAGTTGTTTTTGCTGTACAAGCTGTCGTTTCAGTAACTAAATTTCAGATTGTTTGATTTATTGAATGTCACAGTTTAAGCAGCTTCCATTACAGTTGATTTCACATTACTTTACCGTCGTGTGTTGTGAAGGTTCGTTCGGAAGTCCAGAACTACGTTGCCATGGTTGACAATTATCCAATCAAATTGCGAACTTTGGATCAAAGCTCCATTTTGATTGGATAATTGTCAACCTTGTCAACGTATAGTTCCGACCTTCCAAACAAACTTCGCAACACAGAGCGGTAAAGTAATGTGAAATCAACTGTTATTACCCATTCTATATAAGTAATAATCGTAAATTACCCGTTAAAATATGGAAGTACATTTTCTCTTGGTCCAATGTACGCCAGACGACCATCGGTTAACAAAATTACGCTAAAAAGACATACATATCTTTGTGATAATTTTAGATTTTCAAACGATATTCTTATAGATATAAACATGTGCATATATAAGTTTAATTAAGAGAATGTTCTCGTCGCTACTTTCATGCACCAGTTGGCCGAAACTTAAGGCAGAACTAAAAATAAGCATTTCACCATAACAATTATTTACGAAAGACACATTCAAGAAAGAAATAACGCCAAATCGGATTATCCTTATTTTTAGCTCTGCATTGCCATATAAAAGAATAGTTAAGGCTGCTTGAAATTATTAATCCATGACAAAAATTCAAAAGAAATTAAGGTTAATCAATGCCTGCATGGTATAGTACAGAACACTAATTTTGAACCGATTAATTCAAACGTTATATTGTCTATAAATTATACAGAACTGATTAATGTACTGAATCATGCATCTGACGAGAAGGCTGTAATGATAGCACTCCCATACAAGATGGAGTGGCAAGCATTGAACAATATAATCAACAAATATTGTTTAGCCAGATAATATTTATAACATATTCTAAGGATTTTGGGTGAAGGAAAATTCGAGTGTAGAATACATACATTTTAAGACCAAACCGGGATCAGTTGCGAAAAATGCAACTACACAGGCCTTCCGGCAGGAATTGAACCCACGACCTTGCGATTCTAGTGGAATTTAATGCTCTGACCACTGAGCCACGGAGGGCGTTGCCGAGAGCTTGATCGCGAGTTCTGTATATATAATAAGGTGGTAATGCCAGGAGAGAATTGGGTATATTATAAGTAATATTTATAACAGTTTGGTTAAAATATAAAATGGTGAAGTAAAGGCGCAAGCGTAAAAGAGGAGTGCAAGAAGACTGCGTGGACTGCAAGACAAAAGTCACGTGCTTCTACATCGATACCAAAGATATGAAGATCAACACCATGGGAGGCTCCGCCAGTCCGCCTTTGCGGTCTAAGATGACTTCAAGTATACCCCATCCGATTACGCGAAGCACAAGCTTGGTAGGTATGGAAGTTTATCTGCCAAATGATCCTATAGGAGAATTAATTTCACTGTATGGACCCCTAAGTGCAAAGAACGGTCGAGCTACCCAAACTCGATGGCTGCTACACTCGTATGCCTCATGAGCAATGAGCATGGTACCGTCAAGTAGTTGTCGTCAGCTTCGGTAGCGTGTCGCGCGAGACTGGCAATGAGGGGAGCGGGGCGAGTTTTCATCTCAGCTCGCTTAGCTCGTATATTCGGCAGCTTGTCGCCAGCAATAACAAGCTAAACGACCTATATATTTGGGCTGCCTATGATGGTACTGGATGTAACTTGGAAGGGTTTCATAACTGCTTTTAGCATCGGCTATCTCTCACTACTGAAGTCAGACCTGGCCGAGTAAGGTTACTACTCGGATGCAGGGTGACTACCTTAGCTTCATGTAAGTAGAGTTGTTGCTTCTCTCCTGTGCCTCGAGGGTTTTTCACCAGGTCTTCAGCTTCCCTCCCTACACAAAATCAACACCATAGTCTCCCTAACTAATTCTAGGAACTAAGTTCCATCTAGGGTGACGGACATTGGTTTATCAATATCTAAATACTATTATAGGTTACCCTCGATAAATAACTGAAGTCGTTTTTTTCAGTATACTTCGGCTATAGCTACCACAGCTCACCACATCGTCTCCAACTAGCTGAGCACTGTGTGCGGCACCCGGAACTACTGCATGGCTCCATGCAAGCCGGCTTATCCTATTGGAGCCAAAAAATCATTGCGCTGCGGTGGGCAAATGTTGACGTACGTGGACCAACTTTAACGAGTAATCGACTTGATAAACTAATACTGAATCAACAATGTCGGGGTTTGCTATAACCCGGGCGATGATCGAGGATGAGCATGAAATCTTTTTGGTCAGAAGTCATATTAACTACATAACATCAACGGAAACCGTAAAGTGTTCGAACACTGGATTATATGAAGATTCGTGTGACACGTCTAGACAATTCGTCCTTCAAAAAACAACTGTTAAGTCTGTTTTCTAGAACAGATGTCAAAAAATATTCTCGAGACGTCTGCATAAAAAAAATCACACGAGAAACAAGAATACTAAATTTAAAGAGTGCTGGGGAAAGCCCTTCTTTTGTGTGAACCGGAGATTGGCGTTGAAGCTTAATTCTAATTGTCAGTCGCAATATTCACAGTGTCATATGAGTTATGACCCATATTTTTAAAGTTTAAATTTACAAACACGCGAAAGAAAACTTTTTATCCCAAACTGGAAAAAAAGATGATAAAATTTAAAAAAAATAAGGTCGACAACAAATTTTGTGCACGGGACGCGTGCCAATTACACGTCATCGATCCACTGGGTGTGTTTTCGGTAAAAATATATAAAAAAAGTTTGTTGTCTGGAATATATAAAAGAGTGCTTTTACATATTGGGAGCGTGAGAAAAACATATTTATGAGTGAAACGGAACCAATATTACTGCATATGTTTGCATGCATGTGCGTTATTGAACATTTCAAAGGTTACTTTAAATTAAATTGGCGGTGGATTTTTTCTTGGAATGACTTTCTGCACAAAAAACGTGGAACTATAATAACCTAAAACTTTTAATTCATGCCGGTCATTAAAAAAATAATTTTTTGATATTATATAGTTAGATTTTACACAAACCTAGAATTGCTTAATTTTTCTAGAGACTATTTAACTGCTTTTCTGTTGAAATTAATTTTAATTTAAGAAATTTTTCGAGATTTTCCTTCAAAAAGTGTAATTAATTAATTCCGAGGGGTAAATCAAGTAAAATAAAAAAATCATGAAAAGCTCAGATGATTGTTTGATCACGTACACTTTTTTTTTTCACCTGAACTGAAAGCGTAGGTTGATGGGATCATCGGAGGTTCGTACTTAGGCTGCCTCAGGCGCCACTCCCCTCCCGCTTTCAAGCAAAAGGGGGCCCGTGGCTGAGATAGCGTGTGATTTTCTCAGGCTAATTCGGACTTTCAAAGAGAAACTGCATAATTTTTTTATTCACTCATTTTTTTGGGCCGGTCAGAATCTGGGGCCGGGGGCAAATGCCTCCTTAAATGTTTGTGATTGTTCTATAAGCCTACCTAGTTTTATTTCAATAGCGTAAATACTTTTGGAGATATCAGCCACTGGCACTTTCCCCCTCCCCAAGCCCTGCCCAGATTTCCGGCACCCTTGGACATTCTGCGTAAGAAAAGCGTTTGGCACGGAGGTTTATAGGTGTACCAGGTTGGAAGAGATATAGCCCTAACGGCAAAGTAATTGGAAAATTAATGTCAGTCTTGCAAAATTAAAATTTGTCAGAATTTAGGTCCGCTTCTGCGCAATGTGACCGTATACGCCCATGAGCAGATGCAAGAAAAGTAGAGGCCTCAAAAAGGAATATATCAAAACATTCGGACAATCATAGTATTAGAAAAAATTCGAAAAACTTTGATAATAAGCTTTAAACTTATTTTTTAAAAACCTTTTTCTGGGATTATATTCAGAAGTGATAACTTTTGGGAGGGGGTACGTTTTAAAATAGGTAATTTGTGTATATTTTTATTAGCCCGCGGGCTATGTATATTCATACGATTATTTGGCTTCTGCTGCAGCAAGGCTAATTATTAATATCGAAGATATTTTTTTCGTTTGAGATTTATTAATAATAAGGAGAATCGGATCTTATTCTCGAGATTGGCCGGTGGGCAGTGATATTAGAAGTTTATATAGTATACCATATAAAATCGATAGATACATAGCGTTCTAAGCAGAGATTCTCAGATCTTGACGACCGCTGACCAAAACGATTTCATGCTCATCCTCGATCATCGCCCGGGTTATAGCAAACCCCAACAATGTCCTCAAACGTCTGCCTCCTCCACAGGCCCTATTGCATCATGGACAGGTCACACTGTTGAGAGGGCCTGCCAGATCCTGTAAACAAAATGGTGACTGATCCCATTATGCACAGCGAGACTAGGCCCTAGAGGCGATAGTTTTGAGAATTGAGAGGGCCTGCAATTATTTTCCAGCCGCTGTTCGACAAATGTACGTCCAAGTTCTTTAAACACTGTGACCCACCAGGAAATTCGGTCTAAACTTTCTTACAGATCATGACAATGAAGAAACCAATATGTTTCTTCAATATGACCTTCTGCCAATAATATTTTTAGCGACAAAAAGGAATTGAAGGGGAAAATATCTGCCGAACAAAACCAAATTCGACGGTCAGGAAAGTAACAGGTTTTTCGTATTGTTTTTTTGTTTATTAAGCTATCGAAGACTGTCAACTGACCAAGAGTTAGTGAGATTTAATTTTGTTAAATTGCAGGCTATAGTGTAGCGTAATTCAAGTTTCAGTTGTTGTATAAACCAAAGAGTCTCTGGGTAGACTAAAGTGTATTTTCGTTGATTATTCCGGCCGAAAGTTGACAAAGTTCAACCGTAATTGCTTTCTTCAACAATTCCTGCATTTTAAAGCTAGGATTCGTATGTCATAAGTCTTCAATGGCCTTCAAAATCTTCGGATATAGCCATGGCTATTAACAATGGTAGTTAATTATGCAAATTTATTCCGTGCCAAGTTTTGCCAAATTTTTTACAGGATCTTGCAGGCCCTAAATTCGGCGTGTGTGACCTGTCCATGATGCAATAGGGCCTGTGGAGGAGGCTGCTCAAACGTTAGGATAAAGGACTGGGGGCTAATAATCCATATTTGCAGCCAGTGGCTGAATTGCGAAGGACGCAGATCAACGTGCAGGCCGTGCTGGTCGAGGCATATCAAAGGCGCTCCAAGCAGCCGCCAACGACACAGTTCATACCACAGATCACAGCTAAGATGTTAGGTGTTGATTTTATGGAGGGAGGAAATTCAGGAAAACCGGAGAACCCGGCGAAAAACCCTCGAAGCACAGGAGAGATCAACTACAACTCTACTCACATGAGTCCAAGCCCGACAACGGGGTCATTCCCAAGCGGTCACCCATCCAAGTACTAACCCCGTCTAACCGGGCTTAACTTTTTGGTGAGAGGCAGCGCGCTAATAGCACACGCCACCCGTGCTCCCCTCAATAAAAGTTTATAAAGTATCTATGAGGTAAAAAATGTGTTCACTTGGCATTTTTGTTGTTTAATGTACAGAGGAGCATGGCAGGGGCATGCACGCACATGAAATTTCAAAAGAATCTGATGTATGTATAGTATAATGTGTTCGGCTAGCTGTCAACTCTCAAAATTTTCCATAGCTAGTGGGCTTCTTAGTAAAATTTGCCTTATGACGTACGCAAATCATGACATCAATGCTAAAACTCATTGTTCCTTACGTCATAAGGCATTGTTACCGAAACCCCACTTTTTCTCCAAAAACGAACTATATATAGCCATGGCAAAATTTGAAAGTGCATGAATAGCGCAAAGACTATACATTAGATTCTCTTAAAATTTCTGTGAATATTCCTACCAGCTGTTCTGTTCATTAAAACAATAAAATGTCAACGGATTTTTCACTCCATATAGACACTTTAAAGTTTGTCTCCTGCTTGTAATATCACTTATATAGAGAATAATACATGGATGTGCGGAAATATGAAATTTATTTCGAGTGTTGACCAGGACATCTCACGAGTGAGCGAAGCGAACGAGTGACATATCCTGGTCAACACGAGAAATAAATTTCATATTTCCAAGCATCCATGTATTGTTCTGTTTATTATATAAAAAATTGTCCTATTGCCTTGCAAAAATTGCATTAAACTATAATGCTGATTCAGCGATAATCGTCACATGTGCGATTATCATAAATAATCGCACATGTGAGATTATCACTTTTATTAGTGGTGGAAAAATCAATAAAGCACTCTATTTTATATAATAAATAGCTATATACTACATTACGTTCGACATACCTATCAAACATTTGATATACTTTTGAAGAAGGTTGATGAATTGTGGCCAGCACAGTTTTACCACGTTTTGTTAACTTCTGAAGTGTAGCCACCACAGACTGAGCCATAAACGCATCTAATCCTGACGTCGGTTCGTCAATAAACAGAAGCGCTGGATCGGTCAAGACCTAAAAGTTAATTATTTGAATGTTTTCATGGCGGTAATCGGTAATATAGATACGTTTTGTGGAAACACCACGCAAAAAAAGCTTAGCAAATAAATATTTCACCTGGTGTTTCCATAAAACTTATCTATATCTAAAAGTTAACCATTTAAAATGAACAATATGATATTCAACCAATAATTAAATTAATAGTGACCAGTCATGATCAACAGCAAACAGTCAACAGTCAACAATAAAAACTAAATAATAACCAATAAACATGGATAACTACTGTGTAAAATATATTTGTCAAGCTTTTGTCGTTGGTGGTTCGTTCATATAATAAGATATAAGAATATGATAATAGTCTGAGAATAAGTGAAATATGTTACAAAATATGCAAAATCTTAGATGTGGATATATGTTACATAAGAATAAAGATCAAGCTAGCTAAAATAAAAGTTCAACAAGTTCATTGTACTTTTCTCTGTCTCTACTGTTTAATTGACAACAACTGTAACAACAATTAAGAACTCGAACATGCCTTTGTTACAATTAATTAGTCACCTGAAACGACTCATATGGTATATCTTCTTCATTTTGTCTGGGGTACGTTTTGGGTTTTTTTATTTGGGAGATGGGCGTTTTTTTATTTTTGTCAGCCAAAAAATCGACGAATCAACACCTTGCCAGCGATCGCTGCTTATACAATCACTAATCAGGGTCCCAGAAGCTCTAGTATATTTTGCTAAATTTTGTCACAGCTGATCTTAAATGGCCCCGGTATACATAGGTACATGATAATATATTTATGTTCCAAACAACTGCTACAGTACTGAAAACATTTAAATTAAATCATTGTGTTAACTTAGCGAAAGCTATGAGAAGGGACTTCCTTATCAACTAGTACTAACCTCAGAAGCAAATGAAAGCCTTTTCTGTTCACCCCCAGAAATACCACGAACTCTTCCTGGGGTTCCGATCATTGTGTTTGAGCATTTTGTCAAACCCAGCTAAAAGTACGTCAGAAAAAAAAACTAGGAAGAAAAGAAAGAAAATGGGCGGAGGAAGTGTGCGTGAAACGAAAGAAGAAAGCAACGTGGACAGCTGAATAAATGGTTGGATAGATGAATGAATGAATGGAAGCAGGAAAACAAAGAGGGAGGGAGGAAGAAAGGAAGGAAGGAAGAAAGAAAGAAAGAAAGAAAGAAAGAAAGAAAGAAAGAAAGAAAGAAAGAAAGAAAGAAAGAAAGAAAGAAAGAAAGAAAGAAAGAAAGAAAGAAAGAAAGAAAGAAAGAAAGAAAGAAAGAAAGAAAGAAAGAAAGAAAGAAAGAAAGAAAGAAAGAAAGAAAGAAAGAAAGAAAGAAAGAAAGAAAGAAAGAAAGAAAGAAAGAAAGAAAGAAAGAAAGAAAGAAGAAAGAAAGAAAGAAAGAAAAGAAAGAAAGAAAGAAAGAAAGAAAGAAAGAAAGAAAGAAAGAAAGAAAGAAAGAAAGAAAGAAAGAAAGAAAGAAAGAAAGAAAGAAAGAAAGAAAGAAAGAAAGAAAGAAAGAAAGAAAGAAAGGGAGGAAGAAAAGAACCGAATGAATGAATGAACGAACGAACGAACGAATGAATTTAATTAGGAAGGAAGGAAGGAAGGAAGGAAGGAAGGAAGGAAGGAAGGAAGGAAGGAAGGAAGGAAGGAAAGAAAGAAAGAAAGAAGGAAGGCAGGAAGGAAGGAAGGAAGGAGGGAGGGAAGGAAAGGAAGGAAGGAAGGAAGGAAAAGAAGGGAAGGGAAGGAGGGAAAGAAGGAAGGAAATAATATGGATCAAGAATAGAGAAGGAGGGTGGGATGCCTTTTAATTTTAAAAAAATTGTAAAAATTAGTTAATGATTTATTAGTAACTAATTTACTGCACCTCTGCAATAGATTTTTCAACTCTCCTGATTCTTTCTTCAAACGGAATATGCTTTTCCATTCTAAGTACTGCCTAAACGTGACATACTATAAGAATCGCACTTTGTAAGAATAACAGGTTCCGATGTTTAATTACAAGGTACATGCATGTATATATTACATGAAGTGATTATAACCAACAAAATATTGATGAAACAAAAGGAAAAAATGAAACAAAGGGAAAATAAAGGAACTTTTTAATAAATATTGGAACACTTGATGCCACTAATTCGAAATCACTGGTAAAAAATTCACAAGTTTTCTACAACAATGTAGAAACTATGCATAGAATCCACTAAGAACGTTTTACTATTGTATTTTTGGGTTTTTTTTACTCTACCCATCATGGTTTGTAATATGACTGATTAACAACTAACAAGAAAGATTATTGTTTCAAATTTCAGTAAAGTCTAATATTTCAGACTAATTATTTTTATTGCGTCTTTGACAGTATCACAGTATCGTGTTTTAAATACAAACTTTAACGCATTAGAACAAAAAAAATCTAGAGATTTTTATAAAAAGAAAACTATAAATTTTGTTTGAAAAGATAAGCTTAACACGTATTAGTCTACAGTATTTGTGATATATAATTCTCAAAGGGGAAAAAATACAGAGGAAACTCATAACCAATCCGTGTCTTGATATATATATTCAAACACTTTGACCGAAAACAGCAGAAAAAAGAAGCGACTTGTTCATTAAACCACACACAACTCTTTGCGTAAACGGTGTTTCGTGTAAAACTATCAAAAGATAAGGCTTTAAAAACATCAACTTTGGTGGGAAGGAAGCAAAGAAGCTCTTGTCTATTTACATGTTAGTATGATAAAAAATGTTAAGCTGCTGTTAAAGCCTAAAGGTGATATCCAGCGCGTTCTGCGCATGATCTGCCATCTTTATTTTGATAGATAATTACATGAAGTACTCAGCTCAGTGTTCGAAGCAAGTTAACTTCGGCTGATTCTGGCAGCACATGAAGACTGGAGCATGGCAGAAAATTAAGCGATTCAACGAGGGTATCTCTTCGGATTTCTTCTATTTCTCCTAAAAATGTTTAGTTTCAGGTACAAGTAATGAAGAGGAAGCAAGAAGAGCTTACAATTTTGAATAAGGTATCAGTATATATTTTTGTAAATAAAGAAGTAAGTACAGCCGCCAGTAAGTACAGCCGCCATCTTTTACCCTGCGAGCAGAGCTTTCTTTTCCTTATTTCTTCGCTGAGAAAGAGGAAGAAAAGTAGGCTCTGCTGTATTCGTGTTTGGCTTCGTCCAAGATTTAGGACGAAGTAACCCGTTTAAGACCCGTTTAACCGGTTTTCGTTTTGTTTTCTTCTCTGTTTGGGACTGGGGTCGAGATTGTAACCAAGCAACTGACATGCATGCGCAATGGAAGCCAGTCACGAATACAGCAGAGCCTACTTTTCTTCCTCTCTCTCAGCGAAGAAATAAGGAAAAGAAGACTCTGCTCGCAGGGTATACCATCTTTGGAATAAGGTCTCTAATTCAGTTTGCCTAAAGTCCCTAATCAACTATCAATAATAACTGTAGTAAACTTACTTGGAACATAAGATGTTCTCGAACAGTTAATGTTCCTATAAACAAATCTTCTTGCTGGACATAAGCAGACATGTTGCTGATCTCATGATGAGAACTCACTGGCTTTCCATTCATAAACACAGTTCCCGAGACATTGACGCTAGATATGTTACGATATGACAGCACATTCAGTAATGTTGACTTTCCAGCTCCACTATCACAAAAAAATATAGCGTTGGTTTGAAATTTGTACTGTAAAATGCTTGACAACAAAAAAGGGCTTAGCTGCGTTGTTTTCGTGGTCACTGTCTTGTTGGTCTTGGACTTGGTTATCTTTGACCTCGTACTTATTGTTATGTTGTTTTCAAAACAGAATTATGAATAGCTTGAAAATTAGTTCTCTTATTTTCATCACGCATGAACCGGATTTAAATGCTAATACACAATTTATTTTTAGTAATGATTAGCTATTCTGCCGGATCGAGGCGGAAAAGCCAATAAAACTATAGCTTGGATAGATTGACTTCCCAATTTGTCTAAAAGAATAGAGTGAAATAGAATCCGACTTCGCCTTCTTGATATACTGTATATGTTCAAAACACTTTCACCAAAAGACTTTGTAACACCCGTTACAATTAACCTTTTGCCTAATTCACCGCCCTTTGCTAAATAAAATTGTGTTTTTTCAATTTTATTTTTATTTTATTTATTCGAGTTAGCCACAATAAAATTATTAAATCTCAAAAGTCATGTTGGAAAATAAACGATTCCAGATTTAATGATTAGGCAGATAAACGATCTGTACTTCATCTTGTTTGATAAAGCGAAGTGCTTAGGGCTTTCAAACTACTACAATAGGTTGTTTGAAAAGAATGCTAATTCATTTTCTAAGGGTTCGAATTTTTTTGATACACACTGTATAACCCACAAAGTGCTCTGCTAGAAACGTCATGCATCTCGTAGTTCAAAAATTCTCGGCACAGTGAGTTAGCTTGATCTAGCTTTTATGTTTAACCGTTATTTTAAAATAAACTGATTTTAAAAAACCGTCTAGAAAGCGTATTTATGACCACTTTTGTGATGTACTCAACCAGTACGTTAAACCGGTACGTTAAACCAGTATGTTAAACCGGAGACCTTGGGTTCGATTCCCGGTTGGGGCAGTCAGAAAACTTTTCTCTACAGTGGTGATTCGACTTCATTTGAAATTCTTCTTCTTCGCATAATATACACTGTTGAAGGACAACTTAATGTTTATAATTTTATTTTTGGTTCAATTTTCAAATATCACTTGTAGTGTAATATCCTTAATGGCACTCGCTATCACATGATTACCTATATAATATCACGGCCACCTCGGTTTTCATTGTTTCGGCACACGCACATTTAATATCGAAATAACCCGATGCATAAAGATGAGGTACGATTAGTAACTAATCATACCTAATGTTTATGCACAAGGTACGATTCCCGTGAACTTGCAAGAGGCAATATCATTGCCCAATGCAACGGGACCTTGCCTAAAACATTTCGAGTAGAGTACACTGGTAGCGCCCCCAATCGAGAAGTAGAGACAAGTGTTTGCCTATCTCGAAGTAGGTTCGCTGAACCCGCTTGTAGCGGCAGCGCCCTAAACGAAAGGCAAGCTTTCATTGTGTTACTGGTTTGTTATCTCAAGAATTTATTACAGTTTGCCTAGAACATAAAATGTGGGACTAATACTAAATCAATGCGCATGTCTTTACACTGTTGTTGTTTTTATAGACAACTATCTAATATTAGTTTATGTGCGTGAATTTGCATTAGGTCAATGGTAACCATCGAACCGATCATATATACATGTATTGTTATTTAAAAGCGCTTGTAATATATTTACAGATATATAGATATATAAATGGCTATTGCATTTCAAGTAAAGATAGTTACCGTAAAAAATTGTCAGCCTTTACACACACGATAGATGGCTACGTTTGGATGTCGGTTTTATGCCAGATACATTCCCTCGGGCTTCGCCCTCGGGACTTTTACTCTCCTTCTTCCTTGGTAACCGTAATATTATACTAAGTGATAGCATAAATAGTGGTTGATTAGTGCATGATTAAATGTCCCTCAAGCCTCGGGAGGTTTACTAAACCTCCCTCGGCTTTCGGGTACATTTAATCACTAATCAACGTATATGTTATATAAAAAGTATATAACTGAGCTTAATATATTAATTAAAACAAACCTGGAACCCATCAAAGCAACAAGCGATCCAGATACAATTTCACCAGATACTATTTAATCAAATATTAGAAAAAGAATTGATAAGGTGGAAATTATAACAAATAATATTAATAACTACATTAATTTATATCTAAATCATTCACCATTAAAAAATGTTATTCCTTTGTTGTGAAAAGCTTAGTCATGTAAACACTGACATAAGCCGTTTTATAAATTCACAAAAATTATACAAAAATCAATGATACAGGTAGTAGCTGGAATTACTGATGCATAAAATAGGACCATGCATATGTTTACTTGCCTCAGCCTAGTATCGTCGTTCCGAGGTACCAGTCTAATCATATATGTGCGGGCCTAGGTCTGACGTCACAGAACACCCATGCAGCAAATATTAAAACAGGAAGAGAGAGAGAGCTTGGGGCTAGGCTGTTCTTATACCCACCTTATACCCACAGAAAACATTTTTTTAAACAAGTAAATATGTGCAGTGTTCAAGTGTAGACTGTGTATTTTTCTTTTTGCAAAGGAATTTTTTGTTTTTAGAAGAGCTTTTTTAATTGCAACCCCCACAGGTGCACTGAATGAGTCACACGTACATGTGAGTTAGGAAGCGCTGAGTACAGGGCCTGGGTACAATGTTGAATCTTCTACTGCTGTCCAGGGCCACCAAAACGAGGGCGAGGAGAGTGTGGGGAGAAGGCAGGGAGGGGGTATGGAGGGGCAAGTTGAGATGTTCTGAAATTCTGTTCAGTTCATATAGTATGTTAATAATTAACACACCTCATCTATTTACTTTTATTATATGGGTTTCCTCTCCAAGGTCCATAGACCCTACCCCCCCCCCCCCACCCACACACACCACCACCAGGGGCCATAACGTGAATGCCAATTGCAC
Source organism: Paragorgia papillata (assembly GCA_035771165.1). Classification (NCBI taxonomy): domain Eukaryota; kingdom Metazoa; phylum Cnidaria; class Anthozoa; order Scleralcyonacea; family Coralliidae; genus Paragorgia; species Paragorgia papillata. The sequence goes on from JAWNZC010000348.1 coordinate 4,182,767, forward strand.
ATGTGTGTGTGTGTGTGTGTGTGTGTGTGTGTGTGGGAGGGAGGGGGACTAGGGTCTATGGAGCTTGGGCCTCTTCTGTGTATATACCTCCTATGCAGCAACAACTACCAGACACTTTATATAATAGGCCTCATCAAGATTAATACAGCACCTTTTATTGCTTAGACAGACAAGTTAACACTTATTTTCTTATAAAAATTGCTATTAGAAACATTAAACCTGATTAGTTTCAACTGACAACAATGAAGGTGCTAATTTGCACCCTCCCCCCCCCCTTCTCCCTCCACCACACACACACAGCCATACACCTATGCTGACACCTAGGAGACATTTGCAATTTAGTTCTTAATTGTTTAATCAAATGCCCTAGGGTTGGGCAACAAAGGAGTATCAATGCCCCATCCCCAGGCCAAAAAATGAAAAACAAATGCCCCACCACAGGGGATAAGGTTAATATTTGATATCTGTCAGAATAGGGAATTTAAGATTCAGTTTTTGCATTTAAAATAATATAATCAGTTTTTAAACTATGCATGGAAGGTGCATGACTACCCTAGCAATAGAGGTTTTGGAGAGGAGAGCCGCCTTTATATTTTCAGCTGTACCAAATACATGCCCTGCCCAATGCCTGGCCCCTGTGTCAAAATCTTGCAAAATTGATACATATTGTTCAGGAGGGTATGAGGATTGCAGGAATTAGATGATCATCACTGAATTCATCTAGGTGAGCCTTAATATGTCCAGTTATATCATAATTGACCGTACTGAAAAAGATGGCGACATGTACATTTAACCACAATCCTTTGCGTGCAGTAAATATTGTTTCTTGCAGAATTATCGGAAGATATGGTTTTTAAGACGATCAACTTTGGTAGAAATGAAGTTCTTGCTTACTTAATCCATTTAGCATGATAAACAATGTTTAGTTGTTATTTGAGCTGATTTGAGGTCGCAAAGCATTGTGGTTAAATGTACCGCCGCCATCTTTTTCGGCAACGTCAATTGCATTCTTTGTGGTCTCTGATTCGTGGCATCTGTGGCATTAAAGTCAAAATATTTTGGTAACCATGTACAATCATTAGTAATAACGAAGAAATAACACAAACAAAGCTCTTAGCGCTCTTCCAAAAGAACTCGAGACGCCATGTAGGACATTTAGGGGCCGAGTTGGCCCAGTTAACCGAGTTGGCCCGGCTAACCGAGTGGCCCGCTTCGTATATTTATCATCTCTTGTTTCAAAATTTCGATTACATGGCAACCGAGCTGGTCCGCCTTGCCGGGATCACGGTTGCTGCTTGCCGAGCCAACTCGGTTAAGTCGGTTAAGCGAGTTGAAAATTTCACCTTTTCCCCATGTAATTGGCATGTAGTTGGCCCTGGCAAAGCGGGCTGAAAAACTGTTTGACTCGTTCTGCCGCGCGTTTGTTTGTTTGTTTACTTGATTGTATGAATAAATATAGCTGAAATGAACTCAGATGGAGCATCAAAACAATGTTTGTGCGAAGACTTAATAAATTAATTAGTCTTCGTTAGTCAGGAGTTAGCCAAGACAATAACAATCTTTTTATTAACGATAGTTACAAAAAATTGCAGCGACATAAATAACAGTGTAAAACTGCAGTAAACTAACGTAACTTTGCCCAAATGAAGCAACAATTGCGAATTTCGGGTTGAAATCATCGACGTCAAACTCAAACTCATCCAGGTGTAGCGGTCTGAGATTGTCATCGTGCTGAGATTGTATATCGATTTGTGTAATCGAATGTTTAACGTCCAGAACAGTCAAACTTTTTGCCATCTAATGCTTGATTAATGAAAACTCCCAGTATAAACTTATGATATTGAAGTGGACTCTGCTGATAGTTGTCTTTTGCCGGCACAACATATATAATACCACAGGCCTAGGGCCAAACCTGGCCAAACTGAAACAAAACGACGAGTTACTATACAGTAGTGTTTGTCATCACAGATCCCGTATTCTCGCTGTATATATCAACCAAAACTATCGCTAATCTTCTTCTAAACTCTAGATATATTTAATCGAATGGAACGGTTGATACAAACATCTTAATTTGGTACGTCCGAAAAAGTCGTCACGCATTCTCACGAACGATTCCATATGATTTTTTGAAGTAAAAATACAATTATTCAACGCAAGTATTGGATTTTATCTTGACAGTTTCATATGATCAGCCACAAAAAAGTTTGATTATTCTGGTCATACGTCGATTTGACAAATCGATATACAATCTCACGGTGACAAGTCTCAGAGCGCCACACCGGCTGCTTACCGAGCTAGCCCACCTCGTGTAATCGCAATATAAATTTCACCCCAGCTTACCAGGCCAACTCGGTTAACCGGGCCTATTAGTCTGACGAACAGAGCTTATTAATTTATCAACGAATATTGTGTGCAGGTTTGATAATGGTGACTTCAGCTTACCATTTTTCAAGATATGAAAAACTTCTCCTTCGCTCACTTGTCGGCCAAAACATCCACGTTTTCCTTTATCGACAAATACATTGATACTCTCCCAAGACAAATTTACAGCTTCAGTTATCGTAGGCGACTCCACGCTTCCGTAACTTGTTGTAACAGCGGCAAACGGATTTTTGCTGTCTGCATGATTGCTTATTTCGTCTACTAGAAATATTAAATCAAATGTAGTTCTCAAGGACAAAATGTACTCCTTGCTTGCATGATCAAGCAGCAACGCCAAGACGAAGTACGCTCGTACAAATTATAACTATACATTATACAAGTATCAACTATATTTAATAATACAATGTACCTTTTGTAGGAGCCCCATAGTTATCCAACAATGGTTCCTCTAAACTTGGATCTATCTTGCCTTTATTCATTTCTTTACCACTCAATTTCAACAATTACTACCATATATTTATTGCTGCATTCACGAGTGTAGCTTCCTACTTTGAATTCATTATCCAGCGGTAATTGACATTATTACCATAAACAATTTGAACTATTAATAAGCTCAAAATTACTATAGTCATGTCACTTTACTCCGCTGCAGACGTTTTATGTGATTTGCTCCCCTCCCAGGGTCGATCTATAATTTTCTAAGCTCTATCCTCTGAAGCTCTACAATATGAATCAGTGATTAGAATTAGTCAAAACTGTACGTCGGCTAAAAAATGTCTGCTCGTGGACTGGTTAATCACTATGGTAATCCTGGCAGTAATCGATTTGTTGTCGAATCATGTGTCCTTCAAATTCAACATTGATCAACCATTAGTTAGCCTAAAAATCGAGTGTCAGTACGCAACCGTACTGTAATTCTTATTAGGGAATTTAATAATTAAGATTGAGACAACGGCTATACGGCAACGTGTATAAACAATAGAATTTTATGTCAATAAAATACAAAGAGCTTTTGGCACTTTGCAAATGACGGTCCCAAGAGCAATCTTCAAGCCGTTGTGACTTTTTTTACCTTTGTTGACAACGTAGATAAAGCATCTTTTAAGGGCTGTTACATGAGCCGGGCTAGCCCGGTTAACTGGGCTCACGCGATTGATTAGGATCTCACTGTGGATTTGAAACTCGCGTTAAAGTGTTTATGAAACGAAAATTAAGTTTGTCTTATTTGAAAGAACTTTTGAAATGACAAAGTAAGATCTTTTGCTGTTTTTTGTTTCCTTGCTTCGTTTATGAGATATTTCAGTTTGTTTTATATGTGAAACTAACCAGTGACATCACAAGGTGCATAATGACTTACTGGGAAAGGTTATATATCTTTTCTGTTATCAAACGGAATCACTTCAAAGCAATTATGTGTGCGTTTTTCCCTTACAACAACAGAAATATACATTTTCAACTGATTCCGTTTAGTAATAGCAAAGATATATAACCTTTCCCAGTAAGTCATTATGCACGCTGTGATGTCACTGGTTAGTTTCACATATAAAACAAACTGAAATATCTCATAAACGAAGCAAGGAAACAAAAAACAGCAAAAGATCTTACTTTGTCATTTCAAAAGTTCTTTCAAATAAGACAAACTTAATTTTTGTTCCATAAACACTTTAACTAAAGTGTACAAAGAAGAATTGGTTTAGTTTAGTTTAGTTTAGTTTAGTTTAGTTTAGTTTAGTTTAGTTTAGTTTAGTTTAGTTTAGTTTAGTTTAGTTCAGTTTAGTTTAGTTTAGATGTAAATGAAACCTAACGTTGATTAAAATCTATTTTTGTGGCCGAGGAAAGAATTTCGTGACACGAGTCAGCCCGGTTAGCCGGGCTAGCCCAGCTCATGTAAACAGCCCCTTATTCCTTACGCGGTTGTTGTAAAGACACCGCGAAACATATAGTCTGTGTACAGCCTGAATATACACCTGCATGTAATTCAGTCTGTGAAAACTCGCACGATAGCTTCTCGACCCACGCTGGGCTTCTCAGATCTGAGAAGTAGATTTTGAATGGTTTAATAATTCCTATGATTCATAATTGTTTATTTGATTGGATACTTGCTCTCACGAGAATTCGTAGAGAACCAATTGTAACTGGAATAAAACAAGGACCAACATTGACTGAGCAAGTCTTTTTCTTCGAAAATTAAAAAAAGAACGGGTCAGTGCAATTGCGTATCTTCAAATTTGAATGTATAAATATACGTACAGTTCCATTTAATACCACTTTTAAACTTCCTACCGTAGTTGTAGTCCGTTGTCTCAATCTTAACTTCCTATTCTGCATGTGCCGTACTACCCGCGTAACAAATCGGCTAGTAGTTAAGCTACTGTTACACGATGAGACTTTTCTTGCAACTTGCAACAAATTTACCCATTAAAAAAAATCGCAGGTTGCCTGGAGCGCAAACTCATTTTCCTCGAATATGTCATCGTCACGTTGATCCGCCATGTTTTTTGTTGGAGCGTTTGGCTCCATTCTCGAGTGCGCGCGGTATCCCGAAATTCTTACACCTGATTGGCTAGCCTTGAAAAAAATTGTGTTGCAAGTTGCAGGAAGGGTGTTACACGTTCAGCAACTTGCGACTGACTTTATTGCAAGTTGCAACAAAAAGTAGAACCCATCCAACTTTTCTTGCAACTTGCAACACGGCAAAAATAACAACATCGCAAGTTGCTACAGGGTGTTACACGTTTTTTTTTGCAACTTGCCACTTCCAACATTCAATTCAGTGATTTGTTGCAAGTTGCAAGAAAAATCGCATCGCGTAAAAGCACCTTTACCAAGTTACTGATAAATTAGCCTGCATTGGTGGGTGGGACATCCGTAGCGTAGGTTTCGCTAGTCTCATGAAAGCGATCTTTTTGATGAATAATAAAACAAACAATGTTTTAAACAAACGGAAAATACTCAAAAATGTTTTCGACAATCTGTGAACTTGTGTCGAATACTGCACCATCTATAACATCATACAAAACAATTTTCATTGCACTTTAGGAAATAATTGAACAATCTTTATTAGTTTGTCTGATCTTCCAAGTCAGAAGGACATATACTTTTGCGTGTAGGCGTTACTCTAATCCTAAAGTAATAAACTGATCAGTTGAAGATTGATAATTAATCATGTAATTCAACGATCAGTACATCGTAATACATCATAAAGTGGTAGCAGTGTCGAGCATGGGAGCAACCATGTGGTTGGTCACTTATAGCCAATCAGAAAACTTCGTTCATATTGGGTGTGGTATACTAGCCTGTGTCACAGCGCTAGCGATTGCTTGTTCTTGCATAAATTAAATCCCAAGTTTTGGGGGAAATAATTTATGTCACCTTAACAAATAATGACGTAGTTTTGTGGTCACTATACCCACTTTTACATGTTTAAAGCGACAAATACAAGGTAAATCGAGAGACAGTAGTTGGTTTGTAATATGTGTATGACACAGACGACAGCCCAATCATGCATATGTGAATTATATGATATCAGAATTGTAATACAGGGTTCAAAATAAATATTTTGGATTTAGATATTTTTGTAGGCCGTCTTGCATATGTACATTTATGGTACCGGCTATTTTGATATACAGGCTATTTGCCTGCTATGTGAGTCCATGAGAGGCCCACCCAGGAATTGTTTTAGTTAATAAGCTCGTATATTCAAAAAAGAATCTCATTTACTGTAGACGTCGCGCTAGGCTGTGAGACGTTAAGCCCTAATCAAACGAGAACGCAAGTCATCGCAAGTTGGCAGTCAGAATTTCTGTGGCGGTCGTTCGAACACCCAAATTAACAAAATAAAGGTTTCATGAGTGTTGTAAACAAGTTTTAACTTTGTCACGGTACATGATATTTTCGGGGAACTAATCAGAGCGGCTGACTGAGATAGCGTGACTACCAACTTGCGATGACTTGCGTTCTCGTTTGATTAGGGCTTTACACCACATTGGAAGTTACACTACGTTTTAAGACGTTATGCTACGTTATTAAAACTATGTTATACAACATCACGCTGTGTTGTAAGACGTTATATAATAAGCTTTGTTTAAAGACGTTACATTACGCTACGTTATAAGACGTCACACTTTCTTGTGAGACGTTTTCTACGTTCTATAACATTACGCCACGTTGTACGATGTTACGCTACATTATAAAACGTATACACTAGCCGGCTAGCGGCGTGAAAATGCCGGCTATAGCCGGCAGCCGGCCGCTATTTTGAACCCTGTAATATGTTGTGAGATGAATATAAAAACATTGTTCTCAACAACATTATCGATCTGAAAGTTTCCGTGATCGCTCGCTACTTTTAAAAGTATTGAAAGCTTTCCAGTTCTATCAACATGATAACGGAAAACCATGCACGGCTCAATTTGTACCGACGACGAAAACTGGCGATATTTTTGAAAACGCAACTTATATCTTTGCGTATTGGCTTTCCGTCCACACGTAAAGGCGATGAAACGGTCATCAAAAACGAAACTAGTTTTCGAAGACGGTCTCCACAGTGGAACTTTTTGAAAACGCCGTTTTCCTGTTCTCGTGTGGATTTTTTAGAAAACGTAGAAAAAATGTTGTGTTTTCAAACGAAAACGAATACATGTGGACAAGGCATATAAAGTCGCTTGAATTCTATCAATAATCTAATCAGTTAACCATCACCTCCAGGACTTTATTTGTGCCTCACTGCCCCCAAACAGTATTGCGTATTTGAAAACATGTATTTACACGAACAGTTTGCGCTTTATAAATAGAAAGCGATTTATACGCATAAACCACGTTTTGTTTTTGCAGTGTAAACAGCCCTGCAGGTAAATTGATAAATTAGAAACTTAAAAATTATATTAAATATCAAATACAATAGCGGAACTAAAACAAATTTCTTTAATTTTAGTTTGCTTTCTACTGATTATGAGAATTAATATATTCACAAAGAAAACTATTAACTTTTAATATAATTCAAGCTAACAAAACTGTACAACACAATTTTACAAAAGAAACAGAAGTCTTCAATCTTAGCTATATGCATGTAGCCCTGCGTGATTATGTAGGCGTCGAATGAAAATAAAGATAAAGTATAAGTACGTGCAACAAATTGCAGCAACTTGTCTTGCAACAATGTTGCGTTGCAAGTTGAGGCGTGATCAGTTGCATGCACGTATATTACAATCAGTTGCACATATTATATAAGCGCCCTGATCATAACTATATATATACAACATACTCGCTCTTCCAACGAACCTGCCGTGCAACAAATTCAGTCTGTGCACGTACATGTCGCAAGTTGAAGAGAAATGTTGCGAAAAGAGGAAATGACTATCAGAGCCCATCAATATACGTGTTTTACAAACAACTTGTATAAAAACTAATTGGTACAACAATACAAACTCACTATCATTCCGACGACATTCAATTATAATTTTCTTTTACTTTTGATTGGCCGAAAGACTTGCATCGCCGTTGTTAATGGTTGCAAAATATATAAAATGCATGGTAATTTATACCAAATCAAACGAAAACAGAACACTTGCAAAACACATTCTGTATTAAAGGCAAACTTGCGTTTGATAAAATTCTGCTCAACATACAGAAATAAGGATATGACTACTACAGTTCTATAAATAAACTGTCATGGCCAGTTTAGCGCAATAGTAGCAAAAATCTACTACAAAAATCAGTTATGTTTTCAGTTATGATTTCCATCTCATTGAATTTCTTTTTAAAACTTTTTGTTTGTGTCGCCCATATATATCCTGCCTAGTTTCCACTAGCCTGCGTCATAAAATGGATCTGCGTCGACGGGCACGGTACTGCGTGAAAAAGTTAATATCTGGAAACAAGGTTTAACAAATTCATATACATATATATGTTAAGACGACAAATTCAAACGTAATTACCCAATACTTTGTTTTAGTAGCATAACAAATGCTGGTCAAAACAGTCAGTCTGTCTACAGACCATTGACCTTGGAGCATCTATATGTAGATTGGTATCAACACTTGCATTTTCTCTGTATGGGCAACGCTGTTATTCTCACTGACTTTTACTTGCTCTACGATACAATAATAGAAACGCCAATATTCTGAATGCACAAAGAAGGCCGACCATAATGTAGATGTTACGGTTGAAATTGTCCTAAAAAATAAAAAGATAAAAAAGAGCAAAAGTGAGACAATTTGTTTGTCGTTGTGTCTCTGTGTGTTGATCATACCAGAATTACAATAAAATAGTGACAAAATAATCACTCATGTGAATTGAGGTAATGAGGTTGACCAAAGAAGCTCACAGACAGAGTTTTACCAAATTTTCATGTTTCTCGAAGGACCTTCGCTCGAAGCGTTAGACTCCTACGTTCTCTATATAAACAGACAGACATACATACATACATACCGACCGAGATAAAAACAAACCGAGATGAAAAGAAACCGAGATGAAAACATTATAGGCTCCTACAGGTGACGTAAATAAACACTTAAATTGACAAGATTATAAAGAATCTACCTCGTGTAACTGAAACTGTCTTAACACCTTCTCCCCAGTACTTATACAAGCATCTGTTCCATTCAGTTGGTCACATGCTGTGTAAAATAACAAAGAACAAAACAAAATCCACGCATCATTTAACCAACAATACCGGCCATCCGTTTGTTCCTCCATAATTATTAGTCTGCCTCTGCACTTGTTCACCAGTTAATTTGTCCAGATAGTAGTCCCGTTGTTTTTGCTTCTTTTATCTAGCCTGAGATACCGCCACCTCAAAAACAGCGTTAAAAAAACAAACGCTTCTTTCTCGTTTTTGGTCGTCTTTCTATCCTTTCGTACGCTGTTCTCTACTCCATCCTATCGTTCTTCCAATCTTCCATCTTTCTATCCTTGCTTGCATGTTTGTCTTTTTCACTCACTCACTCACTCCATCCCTCCGTCCTTTCTTCCTTCTTTCCATCCCTTTTCCTTTCCATCCAGGAGAGCACGGGTGGCATGTACTGTTAGCGCGATGCCTCTCACCAAAAGTTAAGCCCCGTTACACGGGGTTAGTACTTGGATGGGTAACGGCTTGGGAATGACCCCGTTGTAAACCTTGGAACTAATGTGAGTAGAGTTGTAGTTCGTCTCTCCTGTGCTTCGGGGTTTTCGGGGTAGTCATGTTCAGTTGGGGCATTTTGCCCTGTTTGACCACCAGTTGCTATAGGCAATAAAGTTATTAAATCTAAATCTGATCCCTCCTTTTTTCCTTCCTTCCTTCCTTTATAGTTTCCTTTCTTCCTTCCCACCTTCCTTCCCTCCCTCCGTCCTTCCTTTCTTCCTCTTCCCTCTCCTTCCCTCCAAACAGTGATATATTTAAGCCCTCCATCTTTCAAACCTCCCTTAACGTACCTATCCCTGTATACCCTTTCCATTGATTGATCATTAAATTTTCAAAACCGTAATTAAACCACGAAAGATACCTCAACCATATGAAGTAATCTGGAACAGTACTAAAGAAATAAAAAAAATTATAATAAAACATCAGCATGTTTTTCCTTTTATGGCAGACTCCTGCGTATAGTGTGATCTGGTAAATCTGATAAAAAGAGAGATTTAATGTTGTTACAGTTCAAAATAACTAAAACTAACACTAGTGTTAAAAACTGAAACTAAAGTTACTGTACTAACATTACAGTTACTATACCAGACTAAATACTATGTAAAGTTACTAGACTAACACCAGAGTAGTAAAGTTACTGACTGACACCAAAGTAGCAAAGTTACTAGACTAACACCAAAGTAGTAAAGTTACTAGACTAACACCAAAGCAGTAAAGTTACTAGACTAACACCAAAGTAGTAAAGTTACTAGACTAACACCAAAGCAGTAAAGTTACTAGACTGACACCAAAGCAGTAAAGTTACTAGACTAACACCAAAGTAGTAAAGTTACTAGACTAACACCAAAGTAGTAAAGTTACTGACTGACACCAAAGTAGTAAAGTTACTAAACTAACACCAAAGCAGTAACGTTACTAGACCAACACCAAAATAGTAAAGTTACTAGACTAACACCAAAGTAGTAAAGTTACTAGACTAACACCAAAGTTGTAAAGTTACTAGACTAACACCAAAGTTGTAAAGTTACTAGACTAACACCAATGTAGTAAAGTTACAAGACTAACACAAAAGTAGTAAAGTTACTAGACTAACACCAAAGTAGTAAAATTACTGACTAACACCAAAGTAGTAAAGTTACTAGACTAACACCAAAGTAGTAAAGTTGCTATACTAACACCAAAGTAATAAAGTTACTAGACTAACACCAAAGTAGTAAAGTTACTAGACTAACACCAAAGTAGTAAAGTTACTAGACTAACACCAAAGTAGTAAAGTTACTAGACTAACACCAAAGTAGTAAAGTTGCTAGACTAACACCAAAATAGTAAAGTTACTAGACTAACAACAAAATAGTAAAGTTACTAAACTAAAGGGCTGTTCACACGAGACCGGGTTATCTCGGGGGGTAGGGATAACTCGGGGGCTAGGGTCAAAGTTGACCCTATTTCACATCATAAAACGCAACTACCGAGTTGTCCCTGGCCCCCAAGAAACCCTAGCTTTATGTGAACGCTTCACCCCGAGTTATCCCGAGCAACAGCATAAATACGCATGCCTAAGTTGACCCTACCCCCAAGATAACTCGGGTGAAAGCGTTCACATGGAGGTAGGGATAACTCGGGAGGTAGGGTTACTCTATCGCTCCGACCGAGTTATCCCTATCCCCCGAGTTATCTCGGTCTCATGTGAACGGTTTACTTTTTTAACATGGAAATAAACTAACACCGAGTTATCTTGGGGGATAGGGATAACCCTACCCCCCGAGATAACTCGCCTCATGTGAACAGGCCCTTACACAAGAAAGTTGTAAAGTTACTAGACTAACACCAAAGTAGTAAAGTTACTAGACTAACACCAAAGCAGTAAAGTTACTAGACTGACACCAAAGCAGTAAAGTTACTAGACTAACACCAAAGTAGTAAAGTTACTAGACTAACACCAAAGTAGTAAAGTTACTGACTGACACCAAAGTAGTAAAGTTACTAAACTAACACCAAAGCAGTAACGTTACTAGACCAACACCAAAATAGTAAAGTTACTAGACTAACACCAAAGTAGTAAAGTTACTAGACTAACACCAAAGTTGTAAAGTTACTAGACTAACACCAAAGTTGTAAAGTTACTAGACTAACACCAAAGTAGTAAAGTTACAAGACTAACACAAAAGTAGTAAAGTTACTAGACTAACACCAAAGTAGTAAAATTACTGACTAACACCAAAGTAGTAAAGTTACTAGACTAACACCAAAGTAGTAAAGTTGCTATACTAACACCAAAGTAATAAAGTTACTAGACTAACACCAAATTAGTAAAGTTACTAGACTAACACCAAAGTAGTAAAGTTACTAGACTAACACCAAAGTAGTAAAGTTACTAGACTAACACCAAAGTAGTAAAGTTGCTAGACTAACACCAAAATAGTAAAGTTACTAGACTAACAACAAAATAGTAAAGTTACTAAACTAAAGGGCTGTTCACACGAGACCGGGTTATCTCGGGGGGTAGGGATAACTCGGGGGCTAGGGTCAAAGTTGACCCTATTTCACATCATAAAACGCAACTACCGAGTTGTCCCTGGCCCCCAAGAAACCCTAGCTTTATGTGAACGCTTCACCCCGAGTTATCCCGAGCAACAGCATAAATACGCATGCCTAAGTTGACCCTACCCCCAAGATAACTCGGGTGAAAGCGTTCACATGGAGGTAGGGATAACTCGGGAGGTAGGGTTACTCTATCGCTCCGACCGAGTTATCCCTATCCCCCGAGTTATCTCGGTCTCATGTGAACGGTTTACTTTTTTAACATGGAAATAAACTAACACCGAGTTATCTTGGGGGATAGGGATAACCCTACCCCCCGAGATAACTCGCCTCATGTGAACAGGCCCTTACACAAGAAAGTTGTAAAGTTACTAGACTAACACCAAAGTAGTAAAGTTACTAGACTAACACCAAAGTAGTAAAGTTACTAGACCAACACCAAAGTAGTAAAGTTACTAGACTAACACCAAAGTAGTAAAGTTACTAGACTAACACCAAAGTAGTAAAGTTACTAGACTAACACCAAAGTAGTAACGTTACTAGACTAACACCAAAGTAGTAAAGTCCAGAATAACAAAGAAATAGATAGAATTTGACGCGTTATAAAAAGCTGCTGTTCATCTACTAGTCGTTGTCACTCGTGCATTTGTATCGAATAAGCAGCTTAAGAATGAGAATAAATACTCGAAACAGTATCCGTCATATCGTTCGGGTTCGTATAGAGCATTTATAGGGCAAAAATTGTCCCATCTAGCTGGGATCCTGGTTAGGCGAGACAGAGCATTTATACGGCGAAAGTGTTCCGTCTAGCTGGCATCCCTGTTGAGCAAACCGGAATCCTGGTTAGGTGGGATGGGACAAAAACGTCCCGGCACTTTACTTCTTCTTACAAACAAAATGAAATAATAAAAAAAGAGGAAAATATAGTATCCCGTCGCGCCTTCAATGTAAGCAGCCACTACCCTATAGAGTTGCGATACTAAATGCATACTAACACTAGAGTTACCAACTGATGCATTTTACTCCGTTGCCCATGGGTAATACCCTTTCACCCCCAAACTTGCGGAGAGGTCTCGCCTTGACTAGTAAAATCATATCTGGCGTTAGACAGAGTAAAATAATAAGCCGGAGTGCGAATTGGCACTTGGAAAATTTTGCAGTGCAGTACGTGAAAGAATAGGCTAAGATTCTGACCATCGGGATTCCTCGCGGGCGCACCGAGAATCCAACGACTGGAATCTGACTGAGCCTAGTGAAAAACTCGCCCTTTTATCGTATGAGAATAACTTACTCGTTATTTAAGAAAAATCCTCCAAACAGAAGAAGCGGTAACATTATGAGAGGGCCAATGGTTGTTGCAGTTTCAAGCGAGGATGAAATCGTGGAAATTACGTAACCTGAAAAATAGTCCAGAACGTAAATTAATATTTCTTAAAACTTTGTAAAAAATATACGGGGCTAAATAATTTAATTACAGGAATTAACAGTGCCGTTCTATGAATTGAAACAAACTAATTTCAAAAATACTAATTTCAGCATGCCTTTCTTAAGTTTCGTCACTTCTCGTAAAAATTTAAAAGTCAAGCACACGTCATCACTAAATTAGTATTTGCATATGGATGGTTTATGACTTAAAACAATGATCGAAATTTCTTACTTTTCGATAGAGGAGTTAGTAATTTACAGTTTGTTTTTTTGAAAACAAAGTGGCGTTACTAATCGGCCACCATGCATATTGATTATAACCTAGAATGCTCTTGAAAAATGCACAGGTAAACCGTAACAATAAAATTTACCAAACAATAGCCTAATTTGCGCAAATTGTAATCATACGTTTCCCATGCATGCTAAATAATATGAATCAATTTGCATAAATAGAAATATCATAAAATAATTGTAATAAGATAAGATAAGATCTCTCGCTAAATTTTTGCATTTATCATGCTACATAATCTCATCACTTAGCATGGTAAAATAAACTGAGTATACTTATGCAGACAGAGAAAAGGTCGTAACTCATCTCCTTGCACGACTTTTCTCAGAGTACAATCGTTAGCCAAAATATAATAGAACGTTTAGGGCTAAAAGAGCTAAGTACCTACCATACGACGCTGCTGTGTTTATAACCAACATACAAATTCCAACAGCAGTAAAGAAAGCTTCAGCAGTATCACGTAGACCTTAAAAAATCATTAAGAATATCGTCTAAAAAATCATACGAATGAGAAAAAAGTATCCACATAATTCCTTTTTGAGATTTTCGTTGCACTGAAAGTTATCAAGTGTTAACTCCAAACACACACTACCAAAATACTCATATACTAGTAATAAGCACTTAAGCAGATATGATTAATGAGGTCATTGGCAGTATCTCAAAAAATAACATCTATATACTGAACTCCACCTTGACAAACCAAGTAATTAAGAAATGGTTTGTGATTTAGCATTTTTCATCGAGTTATGAATGGACGCTGAATGTTTGAATAGCACAAGAGAAGATAATCCTAGGAGTATTTGAATTAGCCTGAACCGCAGGCGAGGGTTAAAATTAGCTCTGAGAAGCTAGGGCCAAAAACATATTTATGCCCAAGAACATCAACTGTATTAGTATTATAATAATTTTAGTGGACATTTGGAAGAAAATCAAAGATAGTACAGTAAACATGCATGCAGTATCTAATTGAATAGTACTGCCAACCCGTCGCCGCGTATTTCATTGCAATAAATATTTACATAACTCATAACTTTCATGTAAACTTGGGCTATTTGGTTCCTAGTAGCCAATTAAATGCGTAGTTTAAAGCGAATTTGCAAACTTTCCAATGAACTTGCGAATTTCAGAACGAATTTCCAAACATTTTGGTGAAATAAATATTGCAAATATACTCTGGATTTTACAGTCATTTGCAATATTTATTTCACCAAAACGTTTGGAAATTCGTTCTGAAATTCGCAAGTTCATTGGAAAGTTTGCAAATTCGCTTGAAACTACGCATTTCATTGAACCAAAATAGCCAATGATGGAACCAAATAGCCAATCAAATGCTTAGTTTAAAACGAACCTGCGTACTGCATGTGCAATGAACTTGCTTATCGGGCATTGTGCATTTTGCGGACTAATCAGTCAAAAGAAGAATTTGAGCCCATCAGTTTTAACAGTTCTAAATCACTATTAGTTTGTTGTTTACGGAATTGGAATTGTATACTTTTCTTGTCAATACTTTGAAGCAAAGATTGTTTTGATGACAAAGGTTGCCGGCTTTTCTGCTAAGTTTACATGAAAGTTATGAGTTATGTAAATATTTATTGCAATGAAATACGCGGCAACGGGTTGGCAGCACTGTTCAATTAGATACCGCATGTTTACTGTACTGTCTTTGATTTTCTTCCAAATGTCCACTAAAATTATTATAATAGTAATACAGTTGATGTTCTTGGGCATAAATATGTTTTCTGCCCTAGCTTCTCAGAGCTAATTGTAACCCTCGCCTGCGGTTCAGGCTAAAATGAGCCTGAGTCGGGCCAAAAACATATTTATATACCCGCGAACATCAACTCTATTGTTATAATATTTAACGTATATTATAGTGCCATGCTTATACCTGTCATCCAGTATGCAATAAGAATTAACAGGAAAGCGACCAGGCAAAACACTGGTACCTATACATATGGGGAGAAAAGATAAATTATACATATTGACTAAAGGAATAATCCATCTAGTACTGTTTACGAGTCCTCGCACTGCTGAATTGGTAGGCCTGAAAAAAGAGATTTCTGAAAGAACATGTAATATATAGGTACTCTAGACAAAACCTAAAGTACTATATATCTTAATTCTTAATTTAATCAAAAGTGATGTTTTGACTTTGAAACTTTAAAAATTTGTGACATTTACGCTATTTCTATAACCAAGTGGCAAAGTTTTCTTTTTGGTTTTAATTAAAGTAGGCCCGTTTGGTGTTTCTTTTGCCCAACGTGTTTACACCTTTGATCTATATATAACTGAACTGCGGTCCTGTGCAAAATGACGTAGCTATAGACGAGTCCTTTCACGTAGTCCAAAATGAAATTTGAGAGTTCTTTCTCCCATGGCAGTAAGTTACTGTTATGGGCGAAAGGACACTTAAAGCTTCATTTTGGACTGCTGATCATTGATATAGGAAACCCACATTCTAGTTAAATCAGAGTCAGTGGTTTACATGGATATTACCTCCGCAAAAGTCTTTGCAAGAAAATAAGTATCAGTCCGATACATTCCATTCTTGTGCTCTCTTAAAAATACAGGAACTTCAACAGGAAACACCTAGTAACCAATAAGAATAAAACAAATCATAAAACTTTAGAAATTAATATGGCGTGGCAAGAAACTTGATTCGTCGTCATCGTCATCATCATATACTATCAATATCGCCACCATCATCATCAATATCATCATAATCATCATCATCATCAATATCATCATCATCACCAATTATCATCATCACTATCAATATCACCATCATCATCAATATCATCATCACCACCAATTATCATCATATCAATATCGTCATCACCATCATCATCAATATCGTCATCAATATCATCATCATCATTACTATCATCATCACTTTTTAATTTTAGCGCAAAACAATTATATTTAATCGACGCTGTATACTTACAAATATAACTCCCTGGAGGCTTGAAAACGAGAGATTTGTGACGATAAAAAATAAAAGTCCTGAAAAATTTTGGATATTTTTTTGGTTGTAATCAAGACGTAAGTATATAAGACCCACGACAACCCCAAGAATCTTAATAAAAAACAAAAAGAAAATTTAAAAATTAATGTATTTTCCCATCCGTTAATAACAATAAATAGTTATTAGATGAGTTCTATACATACAACGAAAAAAACTTGATAAAGCACCGCTGTTCGTCTTTTAAACGTTAGTACTATAATATATATAATATAAGCGGCCGAACTGTATGGACGTATACACATAGAGATCATATAAATACTAGAGGGGGCATCCTATCTTAATTTCAGTCAACCGCGGGTAACCAATTGAACGCCGCGATCTTGGATGTTTTTGGAGGCAAACATTGGGCGCGTTGGTTGGCAAAGGACTGGGTCTGATACATTTGCCAACCAATTGACTGAAATATCATAGGTAATGGTAGCCTGGTACCCTGGCCCAATCAAAGAATATGGGCCAGGTAACCACTAAAGACTTCTGCTTTCCTATTGGTTGAAATTTCGCGCGTTTTTAGTGGCTATGAGTGAAATTGCGATCGTCATAAGTGGATTTAGCCCTGATGACGCGAGAATGAGATTAGTGGTTACCTGGCCCATATTTCTTTTGAAATTGGGCCAGGGTACCAGGCTAAGGTAATGGCGGCTGCCATGTGGTTACAAAACCTATCACGCAACACATCACAGCAAAACGCAATACAACGCAACGCAACGCAACGCAACGCAACGCAACGCAACGCAACGCAACGCAACGCAACACAACACATCACACTTGCTATTGATTCTGCACGAACGAACAAACGAGCGAACCAACAAACAAACAAACAAACAAACAAACAAACAAATAAACAAACAAACAAACAAACAAACAAACAAACAAACAAACAAACAAACAAACAAACAAACAAACAAACAAACAAACAAACAAACAAACAAACAAACAAACAAACAAACAAACAAACAAACAAACAAACAAACAAAATAATTTTAAGCTACAATTGTGTTTTAATGTGTGTAATATTAGGCCAAGATTGTGACTTTCCCTAATTACATGATTCCTTTTTACACAAAATCTACAGAAACAATTATATCTTTACACAAATTCTTCTACACTCACCAAAGACTGCATGATTCTGATGATCGAAACCATTTTATCTCGCTTAGCACTTAAAATTGAACGATGCAACAAAACCCTAAGCTGTGTCCACCATCCTGTTTCATAGCTAAAGCAGAATATGAAAGAAAGAAAACATGCATGGAAAAATAGTAATTTATGGTTCTTTTACAAAAAGGATCCACCAGAAAAATTTAAGCTTTGATAATAACTACTTAATAACCGAGAGTGAGGTATTTACGGTAAAATATTAAACCGAGGTCTTGCTGTATTGACCGAGCGATAGCGAGGTTAATACGTTCAAGACCAAGGTTTAATATTTTACCGTAACGACCGAACGGTCGAGGTTATTATAAGTAGTTTATTATATGGCACTTTCTATTTCAAAACCAATCTTGTATTTCTTGGTCTTCGCTTCCTTTAACTTTGTCAAAACACCGAACTAGCGTTATTTTCTTCTGTTTCTTTCTCGTCTGGATACTAGAATTTACTTTTATAATGTTCATCGTCATCTATTTCATCTATTTTCGCCGTTTTTCGGCAATAAAAGTTTCTTATTAGGATGTTTTGTTTGTTTCCAATCGTAGGGCATTAACAATTTTCATAATGCCCGTGGGCATTACAGAGAAATCTCACCCCGTCAGCAACCAATCACAGCGCGTGATTTTACCGGAAGTAATCCGTGCCATATAATAAGTAAGAGTTAATTACCGAGAACCGAGGCATTAAGCCACACATACTTCCCGAGGCGCGGCGTAATAATTTAGTTCAAATTTCACAATGTTTTGTCTTTATCTGTATACTTCCCTGGGCTTTATGCAGATAAAGATGGGGCATTTGTAATGAGCAATTCAATTCAGTTTGTATGGGAGATAAAGATTACATACCGAGGTCCAGATATTATTTCAGGTGCAAAAGAATTCTACAAAACATCAAATAATCTGTAATTAGCTTTTAGTTTACTTCGCACTACTATACTGACTGTACAAACGTGTGTTTTCAAAGTACAAAGCAAAACCCAAGATATGAACAAGTAACCGCATTTGGCATTTTTCTCAATAAAACTCAGGATTTACTGTTGTGGCAATATAGAAGCGGTCCTAAAATGTTTTTGCAATTCATTTGTTATGTTTGACCAATTCATTTGATGAAAATTATTGCTAACTTCTTGTTTTGAATTTGATTGGTTTCTGGTTTTTAAACAACTAATAAGAAACAGGATTATTTGCCAAACACCAATCAAACAGAATTCAAAACAGGAAATTGTCAAGTAATATTTCATAAACGAGTGCGAGTGTATTACCAGGGGTTACAAACACGAGAAAACAATGAAAATCGCTCAGGCGATGGCCCGGGTGATTTTCGTTGTTCTCAAGTGTTTGTGAAACACTAGATATGGTTATATATAACTATAGATATGGTTCTCGAGTGTTTTACATACACGAGAGAACAACAGAAATCACGAGGGCTATGGCCAAGCGATTTTTATTGTTCTCGAGTGTTTGTGACCCCTGGTAATACACGAGCCACGAGTTTATGAAATAGCTTCTCAATCGTCTATTATAGTTGAATTGGCGAGGGACTTGAAGACAATAGGACATTCGCTCTCAAGATATTTTTAATTAAGTTCTTGTTCTTAATTAGTTTGATTTATTCATGCAAATGATGATTAGTTTGAACATGAGTTCGGTTGCGAAGGTGGGCGCTCGTTTCGCGAGGCAAGAACATCGAAAGAAGAAGAAATGGCTATCGAAGCTGCAATTCCAATGTCAACTCGATACAAAAATAAATGGGCGATTGAAGTAATTAGGGAATGGCAGTATTATCGGAGCGTCAAAAGCCAAACGAGCGATGAAACTAGCGATAAAATGAAGGAAGATTCGTCGTTCCACAGCGTGGACACAGTGATTGAACAATTCAATGCAGAAAGTTTGGCGTTCTGGCTTGGAAAGTTTGTGCAAGAGGTAGTAAAAAAAGATGGCCAAAAGTATCCTGCACGTAGCGTTTACGGTTTAATAGCTGCCTTGAAGCGCCATCTTGAGGAGAAAAACGGTTCATTAGCTGTAAATCCATTGGATAGGTCAGATAAACGGTAAGAATTAATTTTCATACGCAACTTGTTTATAGACTACACGGTCATAGATCGTTCAAATAGATTTATCTTAACGTTTTGCCTGTTCAGATTTTTAAGGTTTCAACGACTGCTAGATTGCGAAATGAAAAAAAGTACAAGCGAAGGAGTTGGGCTGGGTGGAAAGAAGGACGAAAGGGAAGCTGTTACCGCAGAGGAAGAAGAAAAGTTTTGGCTAGAGGGAGAATTGGGCATGTGTTCATCGAAAAGTTTGTTAAATACTGTGTATTATTATAATGGAAAGTTGTTCGGCCTTAGACGCGCTGAACACCGTAATATAACCGTAAATAATTTCGAGATAGGAACAAATTACATCAAGTTTGAAGAGAACGTGAGTAAAACGTTTCATGGTGGGTTAAATGATTTGAAATATGTTCCAAGGTCAGTTCGCCATGTTTGTCACAAAGAAGGTGAGAAACATGACCGTTGTCTTGTTGATATATATAGGCTTTATATTGACCTTGTAAAGTGTGAAACCGATAGGAAAGTGGAGGCTTTCTATTTCCGGCCAAATTCGAAAGTTTTGGGAAAAGCCCTGTTGGCATCAATACATTAACACTTTCATGCATGCATGGCTTTCCGAGACTTCTCCCATTGACGAGTAAAATTGTCTGGCGTTAGACAGAGTAAAAAGAGAAAGTTGTTCGACAACAACGATGCGCATGAAAGGATTAACTAAGATTTTGCCAGACATGTGTAAAGCTGTTGGAATAAAAGTTAAGAGTTGTCATTCGCTTAGAGTAACATGTGCCACTTCCCTTTTTCAACATGGAGTTGAAGAGAAGATTATTCGGGAAAGGACTGGCCATAAGTCTAATGCCCTATTTAGATACGAGAAACCTAATGAAGAACAGATTTCGAATGTGTCTAGTATTTTGGGTCCCAATCATATACATATGAAAGAGAAGGAAATCGTTTCAAGTGAAGCGGAAGTTGGAAAACTTAACGTTAGTTCAGTGTCAGAACAGTGTGTTTCTACAAAAGTTAATGCTGTGTCTTTGCAATCCACATGTTTCTACAACTGTAATGTCAATTTTGTTGTAAAAAAGTACACTACTTTAGAATGAACTAATGAAGCCTTAAATGTGTGGAAATGATCATTTGTGTGTAAATGTGTGAAATAAAAATTACTTGCAATCATGAATTTGGTATGTATGCCTCTATGTAATTTTGAATTTATGATTAAGAAATGTGGTAATAAACAGTTCTTTGTTTAAGCCGTTTATTATCTGATTTCCTAATTATAAATTCGGTTTGGGCGACGTTTACCGGGTTTCAAAACCTATGCACATGACGAAATATCCTCGCCTGATTGGCTAATTAGCTCATGAATTATTAATGAGTTTGAGAACGAATCTTATCAAATGAATTGTTCAACTTGAGGAATATATTGCAACAATATTTTAGGAACGCTTCTATTGCCACGACAGTAAGTAAAGAAATTCTTCAGTGTGTTAGCACATGCACGTTTTAAATGGAAAAACATACTACACCAAAAGTCCCTAAAACATGTAGATTAATCGAGTAAAATGCCAATTGCAATAAATCAAATACTTAATCCATACATAAAATATGAAAATTTTATTGAAATTTCATCCGAGCCCTGCTCGAAACGTCAGTAATTCGTTACCAAAAATCTCGGCCGTTTACCATGTTCTCACAATATATATATTTTTTAATTTATTTTTATTTATATCAATTCGGCAAAAATACAATAAATAGAAAAATGCCAGGAACCACCATTAGAAAAGAAAAAAGAAAGAAAAATCTATATACTGAATATAGTTAATAACATTGAGTAAGTTTGACAGAATTTAGCAAAACACATTTCTGGCATTTTGGACACATAGTTTCCCAAGTTCTTGGGTCATCGATATCATAAGCCAATCTTAGGCAATCACTATAATACGTATATAACAAATATAGCAAATAACACACAACTTAAAAATAGAAAAATTATACAGCACATGTAAAAGTGGCTGTATTCATCAACTTACAATTCGTAGAAATGGGTTTTTTCCACGGGTCTTTCTTTTTGCATGGCTGTTTTCCCATTGATGTTTATCACAAATAAACTATACAAAAAATTATTTATATACTAATGAAAACAAGGAACAGAGGCAGGAGCCGGGGCAAGAACATAATCAGAAACAAGAGCATAGAAAGAATCACGAACAAGAGCAAGAACAAAAGTACGAGCAGAAACAAGAGTAAGAACATGAGCAAAAACATAAACAAGGACAAGAACAGGAACAGAGGCAGGAACAAAACCAGAACATAAGCAGTAACAGAAGCAGAGAAAGAAACACAAACAGGAACAAGAGTACTATCAGAAGCAGGAACAAGAACAAAAGCAGGAACAAGGCGAAGAACAGGAACAAAAACAGGAGCGGGAAAAGGAGCAGTAACAGAAGCAGGGACAAGAGCATGAACAGGAGCAGAAGCATGAACAAGGTCAGGAACAGGAGC
Organism: Paragorgia papillata; assembly: GCA_035771165.1. Classification (NCBI taxonomy): domain Eukaryota; kingdom Metazoa; phylum Cnidaria; class Anthozoa; order Scleralcyonacea; family Coralliidae; genus Paragorgia; species Paragorgia papillata. Next base: position 4,205,259 of record JAWNZC010000348.1, read on the forward strand.
AGGTACAGAAGCAGGAGCAGAAGCAGAAGCAGGAGCAGGAGCAGAAAAAGGAGTGGGAGCAGGAACAGGAGCAGGAACAGGAGTGGGAACAGGAGCGGGAACAGGAGCAGGAGCAGGAACAGGAGTGCATGGGAGCAGGAACAGGAGCAGGACCAGAAACAGGAGCAAGGTCAGGAAGAGGGGCAGGAGCAGGAACAGAAGCAGAAGCAAGAACAAGGCCAGGAGCAGGAGCAGAAGCAGGAACAGGAGTGGGAGCAGGAGCAGGAACAGGAGCAAGGTCAGGAAGAGGAGCAGGAGCAGGAGCAGAAGCAGAAGCAAGAACAAGGCCAGGAACAGGAACAGGAGCAGGAGCAGAAGCAAGAACAAGGCCAGGAACAGGAGCAGGAACAGGAGCAGGAGCAGAAGCAGGAACAGGAGTGGGAACAGGAGCGGGAACAGGAGCAGGAACAGGAGCAGAAGCAGTTACAGGAGTGGGAGCAGGAACAGGAGCAGAAGCAGTTACAGGAGTGGGAGCAGGAACAGGAGCAGAAGCAGGAACATGAGTGGGAGCAGGAACAGGAGCAGGACCAGAAACAGGAGCAAGGTCAGGAAGAGGAGCAGGAGCAGGAGCAGGAGCAGGAACAGAAGCAGAAGCAAGAACAAGGCCAGGAACAGAAGCAGAAGCAGGAACAGGAGTGGGAGCAGGAGCAGGAACAGGAGCAAGAACAAGGCCAGGAACAGGAGCAGGAGCAGGAGCAGAAGCAAGAACAAGGCCAGGAACAGGAGCAGGAACAGGAGCAGGAGCAGAAGCAGGAACAGGAGTGGGAACAGGAGCGGGAACAGGAGCTGAAACAGGAACAGGAGCAAGGTCAGGAATAGGATCAGGAGCAGGAACAGGAACAGAAGCAGAAGCAAGAACAAGGCCAGGAGCTGAAGCAGGAACAGGAGCAAGGTCAGGAAGAGGATCAGGAACAGGAATAGAAGCAGAAACAGAAGCAAAAGCAGAAGCAAGAACAAGCCCAGGAGCTGAAGCAGGAACAGGAGCGGAAGGTCAGGAACAGGAGCAGAAGCATACACAAGCAGAAGCAGAAACAATATCAGGAGCATACAGAAACAGAAGCAGGAACAAGGTCAGAAACAGGAAAAGGAACCGAAACAGAAAGAGGGACGGGGAAAAGAGCAAAAAAGAAGCATGGACAAGAGTAGAAACAGCAGCATGAACAAAAGCCAAAACAAGGGGGAAAGAGAAGGAGCAGTAACCGAAGTATGGACAAAAGCAGGGACATGAGAAGGAGCGGGAACAGAAGCAGGAACAAGAGCAGAAACAAGAACGAGCTAATTTTATCTAATTAGACCCAGAGGAAAATTGAATGAAAACTGAAATTTTGATAGTTACCTTTATTCTTTCTTTAGATTCCTCCTCTTTTTCAGGAGTCACAGAAAGAATATGAATAAAATAATCTGCAGGGTTATAATTTGTTGGACAAGTATATCCAATCCTAAATAAACAGAATCAAATGTGAAATAATACACTATTTCGCTTATTTAATTAAAAGTCTTGCAAAAAAATGGAAAGGTTTCTACAGTACTCCCAAATAATCAAAAGCTTAAATTTTGTGCGGTAGAAACTGTCTGGTCAAATGTTTTTGACTTCTTGTATAGTATGTTCAATTTTCTCAACTTTTGATCGCCAGATAGTTTTCATTAAAATTCGTTCTACTGTATGTAGAACAATTTTAGTGCTAAGTAAAAGTATGCATGTACAGTGGCGTTACGGACTGAGCTGCTGAGGGCCCTTAGGAAATTTGCGTTCGGAGGTCCCAACGAATGTAGGTCGAATGTAGAAAAGAGACTGGGACGGCATTCACGTTTTTACAGTTAAAGGCACAGCGTCAGGTATTAAATTACCGCTTAATTAATAGTTTTGCGCAAGACAAAAAATATATTTGTGCAAGGAAAGGTGTTACGCATAGGCGTAGAGTTTTGTTTTTGTCCAGGGGGGCTGAAGTGCTGAACAGGACCTTTTTAAGAATTTTCCGGTGGGGGGCGTATACAAAAAGGGACTCTGCTAGGGGGGGTCTGGGGGTATGCCCCCCGAAAATATTTGAAATTTAGAGTCTTGGAAATGCCATTTCCTGCATTCTGAGGGGTGATTTTTAAGAACACTGAAGGTTATGAAATGTCATAAAAACTAGTTAAAATACAACACATTTCAACAATTTTTCGATGTTGGGTTTACTGGGTTGACTTATCACTGTTTTTGGGTGCTTTTGGCTGACAGGAATGAGTCTGTAACAGTTGCTTTAGCCTAACGAGTAACCTATAATTTGTGAAATGGTGATTGATTAGTCAGCTGCTGCAAAATTTCTGAGCGGCCATTAAGATATATCGGGGGGTAACCACTTCGTAACCACTTTGATACATATAGCATTATAGCTCACTCTCAAACATATGCATGCCTGATATATGTTCGATGGCTGCTTATATAGTTTCTAGAGTATATAATTATAGTAACATACTTCATTCTATATATAATATATTTACGTAATTACTAAATGACATCATAGCTGACTCATGCCAAGTCACAAGTATTTACTAATTGGTTACAAGTACTTATTATGTTCAGTGATCAAATAACGTCTAGTTAATTAACTGTCTTAGGATAGGCATACCCGTAACACTCTCCCTCTTAAAGAAAAAAAAGAAGTTTGATAGAACTTTCTTTTTTTAGAATATAAAATGTTTGACCATGTCTATGGCCTAGAAAGACAGTCCGCAATCAAATTGTCTTTTCCTTTAATATGTCTGATTTCCAAATTATATTCTTGTAAAACTAGACTCCATCGCAATAGGCGTTGATTCTTGTTCCTGAGCTTGTGGAGGAATACCAAAGGATTATGATTTTTGTGTGTCGAGGCAATAGGTTCTCATCATGTTTTTTAAAGTTTGGTGAAACCTTTCGAGAGCACCCTGACTTTCAGGATGATAGGCAGTAGATTTATACTGCTTAATGCCTAACTCGTGCATCACTTGCTGAAAAATTCCAGGCATGAAATTTGAACCTTGGTCCGACTGAATAGACTTAGGAAGGCCAACTAAAGTAAATAATTTAATGATAGTTTTTGCCTTAATATTTCTCAATGGTATAGCTTCAGGGAACCTTGTAGAAGCGCACATAATGGTCAACAGATATTGATTGCTTGCCTTAGTCTTAGGTAATGGGCCAACACAATCTACAATTACTCTACTAAACGGCTCCTCGAAGGCTGGAATTGGCTGTAAATGGGCTTTTGGATTCACCTGATTTGGTTTCCCAACAACCTGACAAGTGTGGCAAGTTTTACAAAATTGCACTACATCTCGTCTAAGATTAGGCCAGTAGAAATGACTCAGAATTTTGAGATAGGTTTTGGTAACACCTAAATGGCCAGAAAGGGGGGTTTCATGCGCTAGGCTAAGTATGTCAGAACGGTAGGTCTTTGGCACAACGATCTGATATCTGACAGATCACTCATCGTCTGCCGGAACATCAGGCGGTCTCCACTTTCTCATTAAAATATAATATAATAATAATAATATTCTTAAAACGTTAAAAAAGTTAGAACGTTCATTTTAATAATATTCTTAAAACGTTAAAAAAGTAAGTCATTAGTGCATTTTCTTAGTTTAGTCCAGGTTTTGACATGTGTGATATTCACCATAATTTTAATCATGTGAACTGACTTGTCCACGAAGTTTTTCAAGTTTGCGTCATGGTGGTTAATTTAAGTTATTCTAACGCAAACACAAACACAAACCCTAACCCTAATGCTAACTCTAACAGAGTAAAAGAAGGACAAAAAACAGGTAGTACAAAATTTAGAGACTGCTGCACCAAACTCGAACTAAAAATAGTATTTAACGCGGTATTTTATTAATGCAGACTACTCCTATAATCTCGGTTCCAGAATATAACGGCAAAATATGTCGGTGATGGCGCTGTTACTTGACTGCATTTTATTATTATATAATACTGTACTCTATTCTAGGTTGACCCCCTCGGTCCCCCACTGTCGGGGGCCCTTAGTTTTCGAACTAACCCTACCTCAGTATATATATATAGGGACCAAATTCGGCAACTTGATATATACACGTTGAACAGCTCACATGGGACACAGCTACTAAAGCCGTAATTGGCTATTCCAATTGGAATGGAATGTATTGGAATGCTGCTGGAATGTAATAAATTGAAATGCTGCAGTAAGCAACCGTTAGTAGACTATTAAAAAGAAAGAATAGGACCAAAGAATAAGACCGACACAAGAACGGCCGCGAAGGAGACTATTAAGAACACTAAAGCTGGATTTCCACTACGGGTGCAAAATGTCGCGCACTTGACTACTTTTCTAATGTAGGTCTAAAACACGGAGCTAAAGTGTGTTGCATGCGCAGACTATCTTTTATTAAACGTTTAATTGTTTCAAATTTACCTGTCAAAATACGAAACTGCATCCTGTCTTGGACCAACATATGCCACACGACCATCTGATAACAAAATTACGCTGAAAAGACAAGGTTTCAGGCTTACCAGCTTAGTTCATAACTTTTATCATAGCTTAATGGAAATTTACAATGTTTTTACGGAACATATATAAATTATACCAATCAGCGCATTCACTATTAAAATTTCACTATTTTTACCCAAATTTAGTCAAGTGAGCAAATATCGCTTTCCAAAAAAATATGTTTAAAGAGTCTCTAAATATATTCCCTTTTTGTCATGTTCAGCCATAAGCTAGCCTTTACTGGACATTTGGCAACTTATTAATTTTACTCTGGTTAACGCCTCAATATCAGTATAGTCTCAAATAAGCGTATACGCGTGCTCAAACTTGTCAAATATCATCGCTAATAAAGATTTTTAAAATACTTTTAACTTAAGTTTAACATACTTATCAAACATTTGATATACTTCTGAAGAAGGCTGATGAATTGTGGCCAGTACAGTTTTACCACGTTTTGTTAACTTCTGAAGCGTAGCCACCACAGTTTGGGCCATAAACGAGTCTAATCCTGACGTTGGTTCGTCAACAAATAAAAGTGATGGATCAGTCAAGATCTAAAAGTTACGAACGAATTAACCATGAGATGCATGAAGAATATATCTGATCGTTCCAGTTCGAAACAATTTTCAACGAACAAATAACACTGAATCGCACAACGAAATGTTAAAAACTATCTTATATCAGTGCATTGACAGTGAATTGTCTAAATATATAAACGAACCATTATCCAAAATAAGACCACAAACACAAAACTAAATAAATGAGAATACTTTTCCTACTATAATCCTAACCCTAAAATTTGTAAAAGAAAAACAACATAATAACCTCAAAACTATAGTACTAGACATGCATGCATGCAGTGTGCCGTAAATTTTCCCTCAGGAAATTTCTCAGAGATAGCTTTTCCGATATTTTGAGAGCATTCTGATGTATTCTGATACCATTTCTCGCATAAAAACTCAATTATACTACAATCATTAGGAAAAGGTATAGTCGTTCTCAACTAACCTCAGAGGCAAATGAAAGTCTTTTCTTTTCACCTCCAGAAATCCCACGACGTCGTCCCGGGATTCCAATCATTGTATCCGAACATTTCGTCAAACCTAACTATTAGAACGTTAAATATAAGATACATAATAAACAATATAATTATAAGTACGGACGAAAAAATGCAGAGAGAAAATGAACGAACGAACGAACGAACGAACGAACGAACGAACGAACGAACGAACGAACGAACGAACGAACGATTGCATGAATTGACGAATGCAAAATAAGGGGGAAAGAAAAAAGAACGAAACCTGAGAAAAGTAAGAAAACAGTGAGGGAAAAAGATGCAATAACAGGAAAGCGATTACAGCGTGCTATGAGCGCACCGAACTAATTAATTAATTGGTGCGACTTTGGCACGCTGATAGAACGCTGTCCGATTTATACATGAAAAATTTTGAACGAACCAAATTTATTATAACACTAAAATGAAATTATGGATTATAATAAATTATATTCAATCATCGCTTATTTAGGTACGGTGTTGGCACGGTCGTATAAATCACCAGCGTGCTTGACCGTGCTAAGAGCGTTCCGCACGCCTTCAACGAGCGAGCCGCACGGTTAAGAGCGGACCTAATTCAAAGAGCGAACCAAATTGATTTATACAGCGTGCTATGACCGAACCAATTAGGCAAATAATTAGTTCGGTCCGCTCATAGCACGCTGTATAAACCAGGCCTAAGAGACGAGTTCGTTACAAATTAACATAAACTTACCTCTAAAATAGTTTTCTCAACTCTTCTGATTCTTTCTTCTTCTGGAATATGTTTTTCCATTCTAAGTAATGCCTATTGGTAACAAAAGTAATTTCGTTTTCACTTATACGTGGCAAAATTTAGACAAATTTGACATGAGATAACTGTATTTTAAAAATAACGTGGAATACAACGCGGGTGTGATTCAGAACAACATGCAGAGTCAACTCAGCGCCGGATTTAGGACTGTGGAGGCCCCCGGGCGGTCACTGACCAGCACAATATATAAGTCACAATTCCCACACTGAGTCAGGTTTACAATAACAACTTGTCAACTCCATCTATCAATCTGTCATAATCGTCATAGTATACACTTTTAGAAGTGACCCTATATATCATCCATATATCTTTTGTCTTGTTTTTGACTCATATTTTGGGCTCTCAAGATTTTTTTCATTTCAACACCTATTTTTTCAACTTTCAAGACATTTTTGTGGAGGCCCCCCTTAAACATTATTTTGTGGGGGGCCCTGGGCGACCGCCCAGTCCGCCCTGTCCTAAATCCGGCGCTGAGTCCAGAAGCGCGTAAATGATATAGTCAATTGATTATCTTAACCAATTGCAACGCAGAACGCGAAGCTTTAGTTCAGATTAAACCTTGATTATATTATTTAATAACAACGCATTTTTTAATAAAAAACTTACAGTAACTGTAGTAAACTTACCTGAAACATAAGATGTTCTCGAACAGTTAATGTTCCTATAAACAAATCTTCTTGCTGGACATAAGCAGACTTGTTGTTGATCTCATGACGAGAACTCACTGGCTTTCCATTCACAAACACAGTTCCCGAGACGTTGATGCTAGATATGTTACGACGTGACAGCACATTCAGTAATGTTGACTTTCCAGCTCCACTATACATGATCAGAAAAAAAGATAACTATAGCGATGTAGCATGTTTCATGGGTCTTTTTAAGTTAATTAATCATTTTTGAAAAGTGCTTTGAAATAAAACTTTTTCGTGTGGAAGCTTGACATTACTAGGATAAGAATAGTAACAACCTACATCTACAAAAGCCAAAACAAACTGGGGCAAACAAAAACCATCCTACCCTGAAGCTTCAAAGGACTTTAACGATTTGGATATCATGAATAAAAAACGCAGATTCTCTACATATATTTAAGTAGTATAAACACTCTACTTCAAAATTAGAAAAACTAAATGAACGAGCGTTACGTTTTGTATACCGCGATAAACAAACACCATATGAAACATTAGCTAAAAACTCAGGCTTTGATACACTATTTCATGACGAAAATGCTATGCACAGTATTTAAGGCACTGAACGATGGAAATGTATACCAGAACCGATACAGGAATTACTCAAATTAAGAAAATGTAAGTATAATTTAAGGGGTAGTGCCATCTTGAGCTTACCAAAAGTAAACTCCACCAAGTAGCTACATGTATGGTCTAAAATCATGGAAATATAGAGCACCAAAACTTTGGAACTCCATTCCAGATGATTTTAGAAAACAGGACAAATTAAACGCTTTCAAAAATATACTGAAAAACTTTAATTTCAGCAGTTTAGATCTTTAGAATATTATTCAAGTCATATATTGACTTACTTAGTTTTCATGATGGTTTTATTTAGATAATAGTTTAATCCACTGACTGTATTTATATATAACAATTAAGTACTTCATTTAATTAATTGTACTAATAGTTTAGGTTAGATTTTGTGGCAAACCTGTAAAATAGATGGGTTCTCTCTCGAGATAACCTTTAGCAGCTAAGCGTTTATGACCACGTTAATAAATTTTCTATTCTATATGCTTCTATTCTAAACTAACTATAACTAACATCCAATAACTTACTATGTAGAATATAGACGACTTTAATAAATTCGGGGTGAGTCACTTTCCGCCGTGGTGACGGTACGGGTTCATCCATTTTGCATAGCTTTTGTATTTCATTAGAACTTTATGAGGCTGCCGATAAAGCCTGGTTTCCACATAGCCATAAGAGTCGGCGGCATGTCTGCGGCAAGGGGCGATGGTCCAATCATAGACAGTGTTGAATTATAGCCAGCAATAAAAAGCTGTATGCGATTGGACCATTGCCCCTTGTCGCAGACATGCCGCCGACTCTTATGGCTATATGGAAACCAGGCTTAAACAGACATTCACCAGGTACTCCACTACCCACAGCGCCAACTGGGGCATAAATTACATCAGTACCTTACAATAATAAAACGGACAAAAGGTCGAGAGAATACAAAAAAATTATCATGGCGTGCACACTAACTGTAGGCAGCTAGCTGTATTTTATACAGACTTTAGTATTTTACACTGGCTAACGCCAGACGATTTTATTCGTCAACGCCATATTAGACTATTCATAGTCTGCGAGTCAGTGTGCACGCGCCATGATAATTTTTTTCTATTCTTTAGTCGACCTTTCGTATAATAGAACTTCTTCGTAGCGTAGTAATAAAAGGCGTGAGGTTTTATTATTGTAAGATATATATATATGTAATTTATGTCCCAGTATTGTCCTTGGCGCTGTGGGTAGTGGATACCTGTTTGTTTATCGGCGGTTTTATATATCGAAACCTCGCTTGTAATATTATTAGACTCTCTCAAGTACGTTTCTTCTCACATACAATGGTCAACCTGGACGCAGGGTTTGGTATTGACTTCCAAAGCGAATGTTGCATGTTTATTGAAGAAGTGATTTGTCATTTCACTTTCAGTCAATTCAGTGGCGATAACATATTGACAACTGTGAACTTGGAATTTTGTAACTTACCACACACAGTGAACTCGATGTAAGTTAAAATGTGATACCTGGAACGCTAACGTCCAGTCATTCGGGGGGCAAAAAGTGAGGCAAAAAGTTCCAGGCCCTTGCGCGGTTTGCAGGTACGATTCAGTCTCCCACAAAATGTTTTTTACACGGTCACGGGTCTTTAGCAAACTGCGAAGACTCGAAAAGGTTTGAAAAATTATTTATTGAATCATTTTATCACGCTATGGGTTGTGCTATGCTGCCGAACTAATTATGCAGTGATTGTCTATTTGTTGCTATAGTAAAAGTCATTGTCTTTACAAAACGTGTACGAAGTTTGTCAGTGAAGAAATTAAATCAAATTTTCGTTATATTATAAACCATATATATAGAGTTTCGTCACTCCGAAGAGGATACAAAAAATCAACACAAACTTAGTATAGAATATGCCGTTTAGGTTAGTACCAGTTTCATCAGTTCGTTTTGTTTAAAAAGCATTCCGCATTCGTACCGAAAACAGCAACTAGCCATGAGTAAACGTGAAAAATAAACAATCAAGTTGTCAGTTTATATTTCTTAAAATATCATTAGTTACAAAAGGCCGTTTAACAAAACTGAACAAGAAATTAAAGGAGCAGAAATAAGAAAATGACATTAGATGTATATTATGAAATATCAAGTATCAATACGTCTTCAAACTCGTACAAGAATAGCTTTCTCACTCTTGTTCTCACCTTTTCGGCTGGCTGTTTTCATCCTAGCCAGCAAAAGGACGTCTGTTTTCTCAGCCTATTTTCATCCCTAGCTTAATTTATTGTATAGTTTTGGACTGCTATACAGTAAATAAAACAACAACAGCGCTGCACAACAATGGGAAACCATTAAACGCACGTTTAGTCTGATAAATAATTTTTTCAAACCTTTTTTCGAGCCTTCGCAGTTCGCTCAAGACGGGCGGCCGTGTAAAAAACATTTTGTGGGAGACTGAATCGTACCTGCAAACCGCGCAGGAGCCTGGAACTTTTTGCCTCACTTTTTGGCTCTTCGTTAGCGTTCCAGGTATCACATTTTAACTTACATCGAGTTCACTGACCACACATGACTGAGTAGTTTAGAAAAACTCAGTTTTGGACCGTATTTTCAACCAGCTTGTTTGTATTTAGAAACAAGAGGAAGAACCCTTATTCGTGTTTGAACTATTTAACACTTAAAAACCCAGTCACGCGTGTTCTCCTAAATTCTTAAAGATTTTTTTCTTTTTCCAATGGCGCTTTAATCCCAGTACTAAAATTGAACAAATCTCAGGTCCCATGTTACCCCATCAAGACCCTCTTTGAACACTAGGCACCTGGTCAAGTAAAAACTTGTCATTTTCTGACAAAATGTTGCTCTGACAAAAGTCATTTATATAGTCAGCATATCATCGTTCTTTAAATGGCATCGTACCTACAGCTGCTGCCGTTTTGCTTGTACTGAGCATTGTTGGTGATATTTTTCAAGTGAGAGATCTCTGGTTCGACCGCGGTGAAAACTATGGCGGCTCTACACTCAGCACGCCCAAGTATTCTATATTGCTACCAGTAGCAGAGACAATGGCTGGGCATGTAGTAAATTAGGCGGCTGAGTTCAGTAAAAGCGCGATTAAGGCAGCAGAAAAGAAGGCAAAAGCTCAAGCTAAGAAGAAAGGCAATCAATGCAATATAAACAAGAAAATAAAGGTAGGCTCATATGCAGTTGGAGAAGTTGTACATATAGATATTAGTATATATGCATTGTTCATAGGCAGGCTTTCCAGGGAAGCTATAGACATTGACGAAATTAAGAAAAATATATACCGGCTTTTCAACCGAAACTCAAAAGGAAATCGCTTTTTTGAAAAAGTTGGAAAAAACCTGCATGTGTGGATGCAGTCCCCGCTTCAATTATAGACAAACTGATTAGTTGAACCGATTTCATATTCGGAGTCTTATTTACTCAACGAAATAACTCCATATAGCAGATCTTCTTCCACCTACAAACATTTCTTTTACTTGCATGAAAATGAAAACCGGTCCGGAAGAGGCCGAGGAAACATATATGATGGTGGGGACATTTATGAACTCATTTCGTTTTACGTTTTTGTCAATGATTGTTGCCACAAATATACAAATTAAGATTCTATACCATTACCACAGGTCGACCGAAAATCTTAGAGAATAAATTATTATAAAACAAACGCAGAAAATGGCTCTTTACGCAACGCTATATATACTTGGAACGGTAATGGATTGGAGAGAGCATGATTTTCTGGTAAAGTGTTTATGGTTCCCATAGTTTGGCAAGAATATTGCATGCTCCTCTTGTCAGAATATGGAGGGGGGAAAAACGTTAAAAAAAATTGCAAAACCTGCAATATCCCAATAATCCCCAAGGGTGCTAATCTCGGCACGCGTGGAGTCATTTTACACGCGTGGATAAGCAAGATTTGTGAACAAATTTCTGTGATTTGCATATTTGTTTGTATGCATGGTCCCAGGCTCTCTGGGAGGTACGGGCGGAGTTATATCAGTGAGCTCTATATAACTGGAGTGATATCTTTGTGGCGGACAATGTGCGGGCATGTAGGCCTAAAGTACGTATATAGTTCCAGTCTTCTACGCGGTCTGGTTAAAATACCGCGCAGAAGACTGGAACTATACGTACTTCAGGCCTACATGTCCGCCATGTTTGGCTTCAATCTTCGCCCGGTCAATGACCAGCAGATATCACTCCAATTATATAGAGAGCTCACTGAGTTATATGCGCATATTATAGAGCCTGCGCGGTGAAGATTGTGGGGCACTGGGAACAATATATATTCTTGACAAAAAGACTTGAGAAAAGAGTTTTGGGGTACCCTGGGCCCAGAGGTTTTCTCTCAAGTATAAATTTACGCGGTGAAGCGCGCGGGAGAGAGAGAGAGGCGGGAAAAGAGAGAAAACCTCTGGTAGGAAACGGTATGAACCTCACTTTCATGTAATTCATTCTATATTTGGCTATAAATTAAATCTCATTGGTTGATACACAATCATATCACTAACTCCACGTGATTCATTCGACATGGGAGGGGGGGATGGTAAATATTATTTTGCTGCTTGGGGCTTCACCGGGACCAATATCCCTTTCAAAAGAACAGGAACAAATCAACGTTTACGTATAAAGCTTTACAAGGTCTTTAGTAGAAGGCCCGGAAATCTATACTACCAGTGAGAACCAGCCAAAAAGGACTATATATAAGAATTACTGTCTGCGTATATAACTTAGTATATATGTAGCAGAATGTAGTATTAATGACAATTAATGCATATAAACCCACTGACATAAATTACGTCATTTTTTAAACAATGCCTAAATATAAGAATAAAGAGAAGTGGAACATAGCTATTTTTTATATAATTATTGACCTATCTTCAATCTGCAAGAATCCATGCGCGCTATACATACATGGTATAGAACATATACATGCATGCACAACAGTTATCAGTAAGAATATACCAAGAGTACGTGTAAAAAAGTAGAGTGCTGCGCAGGCATGTATTTATAGATAAAGCAACGCCAAAGGGAAATGTTGGTAAACTGAAGAGATTTTAAACTGAAGAGAATAAACTGAAGAGAATGAAATACTGACGTTTCGAGTGGATCCGATCCATTTATCAGAGTAAAACCATAGAGATCATATAAATACTAGAGGGGGCATCCTATCTTAATTTCAGTCATCCGCGGGTAACCAATTGAACGCCGCCATCTTGGATTTTTTTTTAGGCAAACATTGGGCGCGTTGGTTGGCAAAGGACTGGGTCTGGTACATCATAGGTAATAGCGGCTGCTATGTGGGTACCAAATTTTCCCGCCAATGCCCCCTAGTATTTATATGATCTCTATGAGTAAAACGTGATTAAAAATATAACAGTATTTCGTTCCTAAAAATCTCGGCGGTTTGCCGAGGTTAAATAAACACAGGGCGTCCATTTTCTATTTCTTTTATGAAATATCAGTGAACGAGATTTCAGTAGGGGAAGGCGAGAAACGAGGGGAGGAAACGCCTGCCGCGCCATGCTTAACATTTAGCCGATGAGATCGCTGCGTTCGTCCACAAACGCATTGTTTTTTGAATAGCGTGACTGCACTAGGCATTTCTTCAGCTTGCCTCTCCTTACTGAAACACTTGCACTGCAGGTTATGAATAAGACTAAGAAATGTGCCGTGACGTCACCACCGTGTTTGTATAGTCTGATATAAACAGTCACGCTAATTGACCAATCACAGCGTGCGTAAGACGCAACCTATTTTATAAAGTAGTATAAACACAAACCTGGAACCCATCAAAGCAACAAGTGATCCAGATTTAATTTCACCAGTAACTATATTTTATCAAAAATTAAAAATAAAGTTAAATTAATTAATGTTAGACAGAACAAAGCAACCTTTGGCAAAATTCTAACTTAGCCATGCACTATGCTTCACGATTGACTAAAAGCCGTGTTTGGAATAACTCGATGGAAATATATATGCTAGACCTTCAGCAGATTTTAGCACAACAATAAATTGTTGTGTGGCCGTTTCGGGAGAACTTAGACTAACATGCACACGGTAACGTTTCCGAGCGTCTTCGTATTGTTTCAAGTAATGAGCTGATTGTTCGCGATTTCCCTTGAGAACAATAAACAATACAAAAATGCTCTGAAACGTTTCCGTATGCACATAGCCTTACAGTACATTTTGATGACAAAAGCTATTTGTTTGTTTTGCTTCCTTCTATTGGACTATTAAGTATTTAATTTATGAACAAATGAGTTGCATGCATTGGTTGCATGTACCCAAATACAAAGCATTTTTAACTGTTATTGAGTTATTAATAATATACATGAAAAACGTTCTCAATTTTGATTGGCTAAGGGCAGTGCGGTTTTATGGAAATACAGTTCAGAAAAAAGGAAATACAGTGCAAATTGTGTTTAAGCGAATAAGCCAATCAAAAACAATAAAAACTGAAAAGAGCCAATCACGTTCTACAACGGATTTTGACGGCATTTTCCAACCTCGTGCCCAGGCTCTTTTTGCACATAATAAACAAATATGGCGGCCAAGATTTGAAACGGGGGAGAACAATGCGTAAAATTCGTTAAAATTTGAAGCTAACTATTCCTTATTGTTGTCAAGTAAAGTACCTGAAAGAAAACTAGAAGATTCTTAGTGCTTTTAGTAAACTTTCTCAAATAGTGGTAGAAGAAGCAAAGCGTTTCTAAACAACCAAATATACGAGGAGTGGACACTGCCGAAACGGAACTGTATAAATGTAAGTACAGTTGACTTGGACATTTTTTCATGTATATTATTAATAAGTACAATAGCATGGTTTTTCGTGCAATTCGGAAAAACATGCACTCGTGAGTTTTCAAAGACCTCAAATAGCACTCGTCCTTCGGGCTCGTGCCATTTTGATAGTCTTTGAAAAACTCACTCGTGCATGTTTTTTCCAAATTGCACTCAAAATCATGCTATATTATATTATACATAGCACACTAGTAACAATTAAGATGACTGTGGAAGCACTCAACTCCATGCACTTAAAACGTCTAAAGAAAAACTTAAAAATTCATTTTTAGATTTATTTTAGTATGTACGTGTGAATATTATGTGTATCATAATTAACGAAACTGTATAATTTGCATTTCCTTTCTAATACAGTAGAACCTGGGTTTTACGACCCTTTTTACGACCACCTGCTGTTTACGACCAGTTGTGACGAATTGTGCCCATATAGCATATTCAGATATTACCTGTCAATCACGTATAACTATTAAGTACAAAAGTAATATAAAAACAGACATTGAGTGATGCCATGGAGGGTAGGTTAAGATATACGTGAGAAACTTGTGATTGTGATATTGTGATTGTGAATAAAACTTTAATAAACCCATCGTGACTGTGTTGGCCTAACCGCCTCGAACGGCATTCCCAACACAAGTGGCACCTCCGATGGGATTTGTGAAAAATGGAGAATTTGTTGAAAGAAATCGACACCAAACGTGAAATTATTGGTCCGAGTTACGCGTGATGCAATGCAACGAGCCAATTGGATAAGAGAAATACAACAAGCGCCGAGCGACAAAAGAAAACTATCGTGAAGAAGTTTATGAACTGAAAGTTAAAGATCCAAGAGTTGAAAATACAACAGGGAGACGACCGTGCGGTACAACACCTTTATCCAATGGAACTGTCGTGTGATAGATATTGCGTGACCAAGCCAAAGACAGTCAAACTCAGGGCTGATGCCTTGGAGTTTCGACCGAAAAGAAACGCAGCAGCGATAGCGGCATGTCATATCCAAGACATTGCACAACGCGAGGACAATTAGAACACTCATATAGTTAAGGGACAATATTTAATCATTAGTTAATCAAGTTCAACTAATTCCATGAACAGTTATGTTGATCGAACTTTACATTTAACTTAACTTTAGACAATTTGATACCGCGACAAGTTTGTATATTTTACAACTGCATTTTGACTAGGAAAGGAAAGTGATAAAACTGAGTGTTCACATCTAAAAAATACTACTGGAAGATTGTAAATAAAGCCAAGAGCCTTTAACAATACTAAACCAGCGCAAAAATTGAATCAAACGCAACAAAAACGCAGCGCAAAAACTGTAGTGAACGACAACATTTTGATGTGGAGAACATGGACTATACACTGTATGTGTATCATTTTTTTCCAACTTAACCGTTATTTAAACTATTTTCTGTTGTCTTTCAGGTATTTTTATCTTTTATTTAGTTATAGCTTTCTTAAATTTGTTTATGTAAAGTAGAAGGGATACAAATAAATGTTTTTATTTTTGTCTATTTCTTTCAAATTCTCTCTATTTGTTAAACAAACAACTTTAGCTTACCATTTTTCAAAATGTGCAAAACGTCTGCTTTAATTTCCCGTCGACCACAACATGCACCATTGCCTCTGTCGACAAATACATTAAGGTCTTTCCAAGCCAAATTTAGAGCATTGAATCGTTTACGATCATGCATAGATTCAACGTTAGCAATAACATTGTCGTAAGACGTTTTGGTATCCCCATTAAATGTTTCGTCTAAAAAAGATGAGTTAAAATAGATTACTTACTAATTATGCACGGATTTGTATTCAAAGAGTGCATGACACGGCTGGCAACGGAACCCGTCAATTCTTATATGTTGAAAATGGTATTTCGAGGATCTGAGATAGTTTTGAGCGCGGTTTTAAGAGTAATACAAAGTCATAAATAAGACAATTATTGTATATTGGATACGTCTTCCGTTTTGTGCACACGTGCATGCCCATACGCGCTCTCTCGCCCGCGCCTTCCCAGTTCCCACCCAGTTTTCTAGGGGGGTCCGGGGTTCCGGGGGTCCGGGGGTCCTCCGCCGGAAATTTTTGAAATCTAGAACCTCGGAAACACCATTTGCAGCAATTTGAGCGAACTTTTTCATCTAATTCTACAGCGAGTATAGTTCAAATTTTACTGTAAAAACGAAGAAATTATCACACTAAAATCCAGCTCTATCTTTATGATTGGTTCAGGGAATTGAAGCCTCGACAGACGACACTTCACAAAAGTGAACATATTTTGGGGGTTGCGTTGCTCCGTTTGAGATTTTGAGTCATTCATTACTGAATAGCTTCTAATTCGTCTAAGATGCCTCTGCCCTCGGACACATGAAAAGTTCGACATTTAGTCTTAGCCTTATTTTGTACAGGCAAAGAACTTTATCTTCGAAAATTTTGCTACGGCACTGATTTGGGATACTATAGATATCTACTATTGTATTGCGTACTACAACAGACGATTAATTATCTGTTTATCTAAAGTCTAACCTAGTATTAGAGGTCTCACAAAAAGGGCAGGGGTTAAAAAGGGCAGGGGTTGCAACCCCCCCCCCCCCCCCCCCCTAGTTGCGCCCCTGCGGTTGTAAATCGGTAAGAGAATCGCCTCATTTACATAAACTTTCCATGGCCAGAAATTGCGGACATCGACAATGCGCATGTGCGTATTTCGTTACTAAAATGGCGTCTGCGCTGATAGGAAAATGTATAGAAAAGAAAAAACATTTCAAAATAAAAGCAATTGAATGGGCCGTTGAATTATTTGCCGTGTTGGTTTCTTCTTCTAGAACATAATTCAAATCGCATAGATAGTATTTTAACTCAAAATGTCGTAAAATTCACGGTACAATCTTACATTCAAATTTGCAATCTGTGCTTGTGAATCCCTTGTACAGAAATCGAAAACATCTTACAAGTCATCAGCTTTAACAGTCGCTGGTCGAACATCCTTAAATTGGAGAAAGTTTGCCGAGTTCGTTCCTCGAAGTCAACATAATCTTTAGTACACACTGAGATTTTCAGCCAGATTTATGACCATTAACAGCGTACATTTTGGAGATAGAAAATACAAAAGTCGAAGACAGACAAGTGAATCAAACAGCTCACCATATATACCAGAAATAGCGAAAGTAGTCTTAACCTTTCGCTAGAAAAACTGTGATTTTCCAGATTCTGCCGCCATGTTTGATACCAAAATAAAGCTTAGAACCCGGGCTTTCTAATGCCACGGAGAATGAAGTAAACCAGTCAGCCTGGTCAGCGTTTAAAGGCGTTGCACTTTTACTTCCGGTTGCAAAACCCCGCGAATTTTTATTTTTTTAACATGTCACACTCGACTACCATATTAATAGACTAAAAGCGTCCAGTTTATCAAAATTCAAGCAGAAAGTTGTATTGTCTACAAATCACTGTTCAAATCACGTCAAAAAGAGAAGTGTGTGGGAAGAAAAAATAGCGTTCACAATAAATATTCCACTGCATCAGCTTAGAAGTTGGCGTGATCTCAAAGATGGAGAAGTGTTACGACCCTACTTGTACGTTCAAATTCTGAACGCTTTCATCAGGCATTACCGAGTACAAATAAAGGTAGACTGCAAGAGGATCAATGGCTTGCTGAGAAGAGCTTGTAGTGAGGCAAAGTGCACAAGCTTTAAGAGTGTGGGTAGGTTGAGAAATATGGCAATGGAGGATGTACAGAGAATCGCTATTCATTACGCTGAATTAGCTGATTTAGAACAAGCACTTGATCTCTCGTGTGCTTCGAGGGTTTTTCGCCGGGTTCTCCGGTTTTCCTCCCTCCGTAAAATCAACACCTAGGTCTTAGTTGGGATCCGTGGTCTGAACTGTGTTGTTGGCGGCAGCATAAAGCGCTTTTGATATGCCTCAACACGGCCACGGTGAAAATTTCTAAATTGCCTGATAAGCCACCCATAACTTTGTAATGCGCATTTGATCATATCCACATGTTAATTTGCGCAATAGAAATATTAAATCATCATCATCATCAACTAGATTCTGCAAGACAGAATGCATGTGTAGTCTTCCTCCTCGCTATGATTTTTTCCACCTCGTAAAATTCTGCACGGGAAGCCATATTTCATTTCATACCGAAATAGAGAAGCGATGAGCGATTGTAGGGGTCACCGAGGAGTTTATAGGGAACTCTGCGAAAGGCTGCTGTACAGTCAGCGCTGGCTCAAATGTCCGCAATTTCTGGCCATGGTTTGATTTTCTCAGCTAAAATTGTTTGTATTTTTAAAGTAATCGATAAAAATAAACATTTCTATATGCTGCTATGTATCATTTTTTTCGCCTGAAATACATGCAGATGTATATTTTATCTATTACTTAAACCCCTTACCCTCAACCAACGTTGGAGAAACTGAAGTTGCGACTTGTATGCTAGGTTCTGTCTTGCTTGCATTTATTTCTTCACTATTTGCAACATTGCTTACTACAATGTCATCTGAGGGTATTGAAGGTAACGTCTTTGAAGAATCGTCGTCATGATGATTTTCTAGCTCCATTATGAAATTCGGTTAATGGTTTACCTAAAAGGAGGGAAATCATTTATTTACTTCCACTCGATAACTATTTAATCAAAAGTGAATAGGACAAGGTCTGCAGGTAAATTTATATATATATATATATGTGGGCATGCGCTATGATTTAGTATTAAGCGCTGTTTACACGGCCAAAATTTAAGCACGCTTGAGGTGGTGCAAACTAATCGCGATTAATTTACGCCGATCTGTTTACACGGACATTTTAAGCTCGCTTAAAGTCAGATGTGGCTCAGATCCCGCTTAAATTTTGGCCGTGTTTACTTTAAACAGGGCTTTAGTCACACATTTTATATTCTAAGTGACGTGCCATAAATAGCCGTTCTGATCATCATTATTCAACAAATGTTGTTGTTCAACAAATATTTGCATCTTCATCTTGTAAGTTGAATGCAAAGTCAGACGATTACAGCGTTTAGAAGATACATCGCTGTCCATTCTCTGTGCGTAAACAACTGAACAACACGCTGAGGAAATTTGAGATAATCTATTATTGCATCTATATTTTTAGGTTCTTTGTCCCCCGGTAGCAAAACCGGAGAAAAAGATCCAGGCAAAATTAAAGCCGGAACAAAAGCCCGCGACAAATGTTTACTCGCGCCATTTAGTCGCGATGCGCGAGGCGCGCCAATATCTCGCTGCCTCCTCCACAGGCCCTATTGCATCATGGACAGGTCACACTGTTGAGAGGGCCTGCCCACTGATCTCTATAGGCCTGCCAGATCCTGTAAACAAAATGGTGACTGATCCCATGCCATTATGCACAGCGAGACTAGGCCCTAGAGGCGATAGTTTTGAGAGGGCCTGCAAGTTTCCGGCCGCTGTTCGACAAACGTACGCCCAAATTCTTTAAACACTGTGACCCACCAGGAAATTCGGTCTAAACTTTCTTACAGATCATGACAATGAAGAAACCAATATGTTTTAGAATTACCGACCTTCTGCCAATAATATTTTTAGCGACAAAAAAGGAATTGAAGGGAAAAATATCTGCCGAACAAAAGCAAATTCGACGGTCAGGAAAGTAACAGGTTTTTCGTATTGTTTTTTGGTTTATTTAGCTATCGAAGACTGTCAACGGACCAAGAGTTAATGAGATTTAATTTTGTTAAATTGTAGGCTATAGTGTAGCGTAATTCAAGTTTCAGTTGTTGTGGAAACCGAAAAAGTATAAACCAAAGAGTTTCTGGGTAGACTAAAGTGTATTTTCGTTGATTATTCCGGCCGAAAGTTGACAAAGTTCAACCGTAATTGCTTTCTTCAACAATTCCTGCATTTTAAAGCTAGGATTCGTATGTCATAAGTCTTTAATGTCCTTCAAAATCTTCGGATATAGCCATGGCTATTAACAATGGTAGTTAATTTGCAAATTAATTCCGTGCCAAGTTTTGCCAAATTTTTTACAGGATCTTGCAGGCCCTAAATTCGGCGTGTGTGACCTGTCCATGCTGCAATAGGGCCTGTGGAGGAGGCAGAATATCTCGTGTGTCTTGGGCCTGCTCCCCGATCAAACGGTGAGGGAAACCTGATAGGAACGCTTCTTTACATCATGCCGGCGAAACGCAAATGTAAAGAAGGCTAGCGCGGTTATCTTCGAGAAAATATTTCTTCCTTCTTCCAGCTTTTCGTTACTTGCGCTCGCAGTCATTGTTTCGGTTGTCGTAAAAGAACTGGGAGCGTCGAATTGTTGTGGCCATTGTTGTTCCTGAGAGAACTATGAACCAATGTCATTATCCGCCAGCGCTTGTCTTTCGTTCGCAACTTCGCAGCGAACTCCTTTCGGTTAACGCACCTTCTCATTTTCCGATTAGAGCAAAATATACTTTTGTTTTCCCTCTGTGCCTTTGATTTCAAAAGCATGGCGCCCGCGGACTCACGGGTCGAGAAAGACCAGTAATATACTTCTTTCGGAATTTCATTGTGTTGTTCAGATAAACGATGTCTTCAAAACAACAAACCGCGACATTCCCATTCACACATTTGATTTCACACAAAGATATTCGATACCCGCGAAACTAATAATTCGCTATCAATCATAATTGCAACTTTCGCGGCAAGAAATTCAGTAGTCGTAACATTTTTGGCTATATCATGGTCGCTTTTTAATATTTTCTGGAAAAAATTACGGCAATCGAGAGATTTCCAGTTTCATAATGTAAATTGATAAAAATGTAAAATATGATGAAATCAGTGTTTTATCATATAATGTAACCTTAAAGAACAACAGCTTCTGTTTACAGCTGAGCAAGTAAAATAATCTGCATAAAGGACATATCTTGAGTGCAAATCTAAGATAACCACACAGAGTTAGTAAAATCTTGGATTGTTACGTGTCGGCTCTATACCAACCACGAATAATGACTGAAGTATAAATATATTCAACACAAGTGAGTGTTCTCCTGCCAATTCCTGACAACCTAAACGTTTGTCGAATTTAAACGGAGTCTTCCTTTAAAGCATGAACGGCCAATCTGTATGGGGATTTATAAGGCGAGCCGCAGGCGAGCCGAAGTAAATCCCCATATATGCAGATCGGACGGGAATCTTTACCGTATACTTGTGAAATGAAACAATAGAATGAAGCTAATTAGTATTCATAACTTTTGATAAAGATCACCAAGAAAGCTAATTAGTATTCTTAACTTTTGATACAGATCGCTTTGTCCAAAAGATGATCTTTATTGGGATTTACAGACGTATACATGTGACTTGAATGCTTGAATGCTTCTGAATCTCATTAATTATTCATGAATTTCACAACTACGATTATCAAACCGTTAATAATTCATAAGGAAAATTCAAAAGAAATGAATGTTTAATCAGGTGTTTGTAAATACTGTTAAAACAATGATTAAGTTTTATCAAAGTCATTACTAGACATGCACTAGCGGCTCAAATTCAAAGTTTTTTCTGAGTTAAAATGATCGTATCTAACGTTTCTTACAACTCTTAAACAAAGTATTCATCATGTACACCTATAATTATTTCGTTTGAATTGCGCGGCCGGGCATATTTGGCTCTGGGAACGAGATTGTAATGCTTTGAGAAGAATTGGAGCATTGCCAATCTAGATCACACGCAAAAAAAGTACAATCTGATCCGACAAAAACAGAACAAAATCCGTTTGGAACGTATAAAGCCTATAAAAGTTTTAGTCCGATTCGAATCCGACCTAAATGCGTTCGAATCGTGCAGCAACTAGGGACGTACGAGCGTCACAATTTTGACTGAGAAGAGAAGCCGTTGTGACAGTCGTTGCAATAAACGGGACTATTGCCCAATATGAAAACAAACAATAAACATCGTTAACAAGTCATTTATGCCTTTCCCAATCTCGTTCCCAGAGCCTGTGATCCTTTTGTCCAGCGAAAGGACCGCAGGTTCCGGGTACGAGATTGTTCCTTTCTGTAATAGTCTTCACTAAAATAACCAGGCAGTCCCTATATATTGACATATTGGATTTACGTCAAAGAACCTTTGTATATATAGAAGATAATCATGTAATTTAAATATTTAGATTAACTAAAAGTTACTTAAGTTATTAACAAAACAGGCCAAGCCGAAATAACCTCCTGCATATTCATTACGACCTCTGTCCGCGTAGAGACAGAACATGCACTTTTTAGGGCACGAAAAGAATGACAGCCACAAACCATTTTATGTTCTGTTTATATCTACCACAAGTGAATATGATTTAACTATATATAATCGTTGTAACCAGTTTATATAATATATTCTAAAACTGCCAAACTGAGTCCAAATAAATCTTGTCTTGTGGTTCAGTTGGCGAAAATCTTTCACTGAGTGAGCATTGTCGATGAGGCTAAGCTTGACAAAGTCAAACTGGCAAAAGGGCAATTAAAGGTTCGCCATTTCTACTTTGCTTTTAAAGACTAAATGAACTGTTCGGCTATGATATTGAATATATAATATAACGGTAAATTCGAAGGATATTATGATAATATCCTTTGAATTTACCGTTATATTATATTCCCATGACAATGGAAAATATTTCCAAAATTAATCTCATTTCCTTTCAGCTGGTTATAATTACCAATAAATTGAATATGGGCATTGTCGTGATATTATTTACTCGTTTTTATAAGTAATAGCATAACATATAGACCGTTTTCACTCACGTGATCGGTGGCCCCATTGGGGTGGTGAAACAATACAAAATATTTGAATAAGAAAGAGCTAATTCCCATACCGATATGGCCGCCATTTCATTGTTTTGGTACACCAATATGGCCGCCGTGACGTCAGATGAAAACGCCTATAGGTTGATTAGTGATTAAATGTACCCGAACGCCGAGGGAGATTTAGTAAAAGTCTTTTACTAAACCTCTCGAGGCTTGAGGGACATTTAATCACTAATCAACCAATATGTTATGCTATCACTTTGTAATATTACGGTTACCGAGGAAGAAGGAGAGTAAAAGTCCCAAGGGCGAAGCCCGAGGGAATGTATCTGGCATAAAACCGACATCCATATAAGACCGTGTGTTTTACGCATCTGTGGGACTACAATAGGTTGTTTTCTAAGGGTTCAGGTTTTTTTGATACACACTGTATATATATCTGTAAATATATTACAAGCGCTTTTAAATAACAATACACCGTATATGATCGGTTCAATGGTTACCATTGACCTAATGCAAATTCACGCACATAAACTAATATTATAGACAGTGGCGTAGCCAGGGTTCTGTCTTTGGGGGAGCGAAATTGGTCGAGCGTCGAAGACGCGAGCCTCCTAGGTGGGTCCGGGGGCATGCCCCCCCGGAAATTTTTTGAATTCTAGAATCTCTCAGACTGCATTTCCCGCATTCTGAGGCGAGATTTAAAAAAATAACTGATCGCCATAAATAGCAAAGTTTTGTTGTCTCCAAACCAAAACAATGTAGTACACATATCAAAATTTATTGAGAATTATTTATGATAAGTCGTATGTATGTGGACCTTGTAATGCTATATTTTCCATCTAGACTACACCAAACTGAAATTTGACCCATCAAAAAGTTTCAGGCCAAGTTCAAACCTGGAACTTCACATGAACCAAAATCAATGCAAATTAGGTTAAATTACGGAAAACATTCTTGACAATTGAGTTAGGTTTATGTGCGTTTGACGTTTGAACTTGAACTAGGCTATATGTACGTAGGTACTTTACAACTGCGGCATATAATCTTATACAAAATTTTTATTTTTTGTTTAAATGGCTGTTTTGTTGTGTATAATAGCAAAAAATGATAGACAAAGTTTTTCTTTGAACAAACAAGTGGTTTTGGGATGTGTCAGTTACCATAGTTACGAGATAATTGACTCTGCAGGGGGTAAAATGGCCAATTTTCAAAACACAATTAAAGAAAATCTAACTGTCAGAAAAACACCGAAACATTTTTGCTGTATCAAGATAACAAATACGTAGGATCTAGACCTAAAAAAATCCTACATTTATAATAAATAGACAAATTGAGACCAAAAACCTAAAAGCAATGCATCAGGCTCTTTATCAAGCAGCCATAAAGCCACCACATTGTATAAAGTCTAATATATTTTAGGTCTAGATCCTGGATCAGGAACAGATCTAACAACTGGGAAAGTTTCATTAGAAAGTGTTAATTCAAACTTGAGATATTGTGTTTTAAGTTTCAAATTTGCAATTTTGAGGAAAAGGTCTTGTAAAGTTAACATAACAAGTTCTTCCTCCATTTTGATAAAATCCTTGACAAAAAGCAGCTGTCTACATATCAGCAAAATTGTCTTAGTAAGTTCAAGTGTTTAATTTATCAAAATTATCCAGAAGCATAAGTAACTCTTTCTTTTTCCTCGGCTTTGTCACAATGATGCTTCCGGGCACCCCATATTAAGCTAGTGAAGAACATTGAAATTTTATAAATAATACGGATACCGTCCAGACCATTTGATCATACACTCGTTGCATTACAATTCCACGCGATTCTGAAAGCTCTGTTCGTCTCTTTTATAATAAATACGAATATTTAACCAAATATTGACAAAACAACTTCGCCAATATGTAAGTGGGAAAATGAGCCTTCTGCCATACAAGGAAAGGCGATTTCACGGACCATGCTCATAATCAGAAAAAGAGATTGCCAGGGGGTAAAAATATTCTAATAAATTTGGCGCTAAGAACACTACGACCCTATTGCATTGTGGGATACAAATTTAAACCGGACAGCACCCAACAGCCCCCAACCATAAATAAACATTTATAGACAATTCAAACATTTCGAAATACTAGAGCAATACTTCAATACATCTAATTCACATATATGAAGTAAAATTTAAACATTTTTACTTGCTACGAGACGGACTTAAAACCAGCCTCCCATACTGCCACGACAGTGTCTCCAACGAACGGAAAAATACGACACGATTCGCACAGTACTTCTATCACACAGTTCTTCGCATGACAGGGATCGGGATCACGAGACTTTATGATGTCTTTACCCAACTGGTTACATAGTTAAGTCCTATTCAGGCTTTAACACAACAGAAACGTACAAAATACGTCTAGCTATGAGAAGCCATTACGCTCTAGTAACGAAAAACAAACTCGTTCCCAGTACTATTTTGTATAAGACCACCTTAAGGGGGATAAGGATTAAGTTGATTACACGTAAGCGCGACAGCACGTTTGTGCAGAATCACAAGGTCAAATATACGACGTTGATGAATTGCGCTACATTGCGTTTAACGTCGAAGCCGCAGATCGTTTAATATTTTCGTGCATATTAAAACAGTAATATATAGTACACCCCCCCCCCCCCCCCCCATCAACAAGTTTCTCCCCGGATTTAAACTTTTCACAGGAATGGCCTGGAAGACCATTGGGGGGGGCGGTCGCCCCCTCTTGGCTACGCCACTGATTATAGATAACAATCGAAATATAGTAACTTTGGTTAGATATACTGCCGAAACAGAGAACGTAAGAATCTAACGTTTCGGGCGAAGGCCCTTCGTCAGAGAGCAAAGATTGGCGTTTAGAATACTTGAGTTAGATAGTTGTCTATAAAAACAACAACAGTGTAAAGACATGCGCATTGATTTAGTATTAGTCCCACATTTTATGTTCTAGGCAAACTGTATGAATAAATTCTTGAGATAACAAACCAGTAACACAATGAAAGTTTGCCTTGAGGGCGCTGCCGCTACAAGCGGGTTCAGCGAACCTACTTCGAGATAAGCAAACACTTGTCTCTTCTTTTCGATTGGGGACGCTACCGGTGTACTCTACTCGAAATGTTTTAGGCAAGGTCCCGTTGCATTGGGCAATGATATTGCCTATTGCAGATTCACGGGAACCGTGATATTATATATATTATAGAAGATAATCATGAAATTTAAATATTTAGATTAACTAAAAGTTACTTAAGTTATTAACAAAACAGGCCAAGCCGAAATAACCTCCTGCATATTCATTACGTCCTCTGTCCGCGTAGAGACAGAACATGCACTTTTTAGGGCACGAAAAGAATGACAGCCACAAACCATTTTATGTTCTGTTTATCTACCACAAGTGAACATGATTTAACTATATATAATCGTTGTAACCAGTTTATATAATATATTCTAAAACTGCCAAACTGGGTCCAAATAAATCTTGTCTTGTGGTTCGATCAGTTGGCGAAAATCTTTCACTGAGTTATGAGCATTGTCGATGAGGCTAAGCTTGACAAAGCCAAACTGGCAAAAGGGCAATTAAAGGTTCGCCATTTCTACTTTGCTTTTAAAGACTAAATGAACTGTTCAGAAGTATCGGCTATGATATTGAATATAATATAACGGTAAATTCGAAGGATATTATGATAATATCCTTCGAATTTACCCGTTATATTATATTCCCATGACAATGGAAAATATTTCCAAAATTAATCTCATTTCCTTTCAGCTGGGTTACCAATAAATTGAAGATGGGCATTGTCGTGATATTATTTACTCGTTTACTTATACTAATAGCCTTTATAAGTCACGAATTCACGGCCGGCAAAATCGCACTACGGCAAAATTGCACCATGTCAACCATGTTGCAACTTCTCATCAATTTTATATTGATCCAATAGGCTGTATTGACATCTGACACAGCCCAGACTCGAACGGTTGTCAGATCAGACTCTAGTTTGGTCATCCTGTATTACATTTTTTACGCCGGCATTGTGACATTTTGTAACTGAAGCATGCGACAAGAGGCCACTAGAGTCTACGACTAGACTGTGTAAACTTTGTACAAGCCAACAGCGAATGCATCCTGTAGGGTTTGACAATCATAGCAATATCATATAACGTTCATATAAAGCAACACTGGTACTTATATACATACATACGTGTACAATAAGATATTTCCATTCATATAAGCGAGCCATTTTGTACCTGTTCTGTTCGGTGATCTAGTAGTGCTGTCCGTCCTCTGTCTTTATACAGTTGTACTTCGCATTAAATTCTTTATAAGTTTATACAAACTTCATAATTTATACCTTGTACGCAGTTGGACGAAGTACGTACTAGTGATTGACTGAAACGCAAACACTAAAAATAGTCTCAACGGGGGAAGAATGCAATACGACGATATAATACTATATTGATCGACAAACAATTAAGAGGCAGGTTTCAAGTATAGTCGGAATGTCTTTGTTTCCTGCAGGTGAAACGTTTACACATAAACGGGCCGGCCAACCTCGATAAAAGTGTCTCAAAAACACCGTTGATGGCATTTTTTGTTACAAGCAGGCAACCATGCCAGATCGTATCGGATACGGTATATACTTTGAACGTGAGGGGGGTTGCCAGCCGTAATTTTGAATTTATATACTAAAATTTATGCTTTTTTAAAAACACATTGGAATGGATGGGATTTCTGTGGAGTCGTGCAAACTAAGTCAGAATGCATCCAATCAGCGTGGGTGAAGTTATGATCAACCTAATTCGCATAACTCACAATGATAAACACACAAGAAATATGGCGTAAATACACCTAAATATACTACTTCGAAGAAAAGCTACAACAATATAAGCTTGCAAAGAATCAGAAATTTATTGGATCTGGCAGCTACAGGAAAGTCTCATATTCGTAAATTACCTCGTTTTATTTTGATAATTTGCCGATACCGCCATGCATCTACTGTTATAAAGCTGAGCTTTTATACTACAATGTAGTGTTACTTATATTGTTCCTTAGACATTTAACTCACCGGTTCTGGCGGTTCAACAGTGCTATCTTGTGATACACGAAAGGCAACCGGTCTAGTCATCTTGATCAATGTCTAAGCTACATTTCTATGGTGGTTGCCTGCTTGTAACAAAAAATGCCATCAAAAGTAATATTTTGAAGCCTTGGCCGGCCGTCTAACAGTCACGACTGCATGTCAGAGATGATTTAACAGCTGTTTTGTACAAAACGAGACTCATCAGGTTTTTAATTTGTTTGGGTTTGGTGACAGGTATTTTACATAGATAATGGTCTTTCGATGGTTTGAAACATATATAGATCATTATTTATCTATTTTAGCAATGTTAATATACGTCACAGCATGACTTAAAATTCCGATGCAGAACATTTTACATGATAATTACATCAACATATTTTTTTTGTTTTTTCCCCTTATATAATCATATAGTATATATTATTTATTATATGACATGTTTTTTGATATTTTCTATATGGTAATACTCAAGAACACGTAATGTAATATATACGTATATACTCACGTAAGCATTAACGCACAAATTTTAAGAGGTTTGTGTCATCCAGTTTGTATACAGTAAACAAGCTGGATGACAAGTTGTAGAGTTTAGACACATTCGCATCGGTTGCTATGGTTTGTTGAGTACTGCCCTACAACAGGTTGTTTCAAAGTTTGTAAGTAATAAGTTGTTTATACGATCAATAATCGATTGTTGTCCCAGGTTGTTCCAACAACTTGCTGCGGCATTATTTGTAGCAGCAAGCCTGTAGCTGTAAGCAATGAATAGATTTTACAAACCTGTTTTAACACTACAGAGGCATTTAAGTAATATGCGTCTGGGCATACTTGGCCAAATGGCAATTAAAGGTTCGCCATTTCTACTTTGCTTTTAAAGACTAAATGAACTGTTCGGAAGTATCGGCTATGATATTGAATATAATATAACGGTAAATTCGAAGGATATTATGATAATATCCTTCGAATTTACCGTTATATTATATTCCCATGACAATGGAAAATATTTCCAAAATTAATCTCATTTCCTTTCAGCTGGTTATAATTACCAATAAATTGAATATGGGCATTGTCGTGATATTATTTACTCGTTTTTATAAGTAATAGCATAACATATAGACCGTTTTCACTCACGTGATCGGTGGCCCCATTGGGGTGGTCAATACAAAATATTTGAATAAGAAAGAGCTAATTCCCATACCGTACACCAATATGGCCGCCATTTCATTGTTTTGGTACACCAATATGGCCGCCGTGACGTCAGATGAAAACGCTCTATAGGTTGATTAGTGATTAAATGTACCCGAAAGCCGAGGGAGGTTTAGTAATAAAAGTCTTTTACTAAACCTCCCGAGGTAATCACTAATCAACCAATATGTTATGCTATCACTTTGTAATATTACGGTTACCGAGGAAGAAGGAGAGTAAAAGTCCCAAGGGCGAAGCCCGAGGGAATGTATCTGGCATAAAACCGACATCCAAACGTGGCCATCTATCGTGTGTGTAAAGGCTGACAATTTTTTACGGTAACTATCTTTATTTGAAATGCAATAGTCATTTATATATGGCTACAGTGTGTATAAAAAAACCCTGAACCCTTAGAAAACAACCTATTGTAGTAGTTTGAAAGCCCTAAAAGCGCTGCGTTATAAATTAATCAGCACATAAGTTAAACAGGAAGAGAAAAAGCTTTTAAATACTTTCACCATGCATACACTTCAAGTTATCTTAATTTCCCAGGTGTATAAGACCGTGTGTTTTACGCATCTGTGGGTTCAGCGAAGTGCTTAGGGCTTTCAAACTACTACAATAGGTTGTTTTCTAAGGGTTCAGGGTTTTTTTATACACATGCACTGTATATATGATCTGTAAATATATTACAAGCGCTTTTAAATAACAAATACATGTATATGATCGGTTCAATGGTTACCATTGACCTAATGCAAATTCACGCACATAAACTAATATTAGATAACAATCGAGATACAACTTAGGTTAGATATATACTGCCGAAACAGAGAACGTAGGAATCTAACGTTTCGAGCGAAGGCCCTTCGTCAGAGAGGTTAGATATAGTTGTCTATAAAAACAACAACAGTGTAAAGACATGCGCATTGATTTAATATTAGTCCCACATTTTATGTTCTAGGCAAACTGTATGAATAAATTCTTGAGATAACAAACCAGTAACACAATGAAAGTTTGCCTTGAGGGCGCTGCCGCTACAAGCGGGTTCAGCGAACCTACTTCGAGATAGGCAAACACTTGTCTCTACTTTTCGATTGGGGACGCTACCGGTGTACTCTACTCGAAATGTTTTAGGCAAGGTCCCGTTGCATTGGCCATGATATTGCCTATTGCAGATTCATGGGAACCGTGATATTATATATATTATAGAAGATAATCATGAAATTTAAATATTTAGATTAACTAAAAGTTACTTAAGTTATTAACAAAACAGGCCAAGCCGAAATAACCTGCATATTCATTACGTCCTCTGTCCGCGTAGAGACAGAACATGCACTTTTTAGGGCACGAAAAGAATGACAGCCACAAACCATTTTATGTTCTGTTTATCTACCACAAGTGAACATGATTTAACTATATATAATCGTTGTAACCAGTTTATATAATATATATTCTAAAACTGCCAAACTGGGTCCAAATAAATCTTGTCTTGTGGTTCGATCAGTTGGCGAAAATCTTTCACTGAGTTATGAGCATTGTCGATGAGGCTAAGCTTGACAAAGCCAAACTGGCAAAAGGGCAATTAAAGGTTCGCCATTTCTACTTTGCTTTTAAAGACTAAATGAACTGTTCGGAAGTATCGGCTATGATATTGAATATATAATATAACGGTAAATTCGAAGGATATTATGATAATATCCTTCGAATTTACGTATACCCGTTATATTATATTCTCATGACAATGGAAAATATTTCCAAAATTAATCTCATTTCCTTTCAGCTGGGTTACCAATAAATTGAAGATGGGCATTGTCGTGATATTATTTACTCGTTTACTTATATACTAATAGCCTTTATAAGTCACGAATTCACGGCCGGCAAAATCGCACTACGACAAAATTGCACCCATGCATGTCAACCATGTTGCAACTTCTCATCAATTTTATATTGATCCAATAGGCTGTATTGACATCTGACACAGCCTGGACTCGAACTCGGTTGTCAGATCAGACTCTGCATGACTTGCTCTAGTTTGGTCATCCTGTATTACATATTTTACGCCGGCATTGTGACATTTTGTAACTGAAGCATGCGACAAGAGGCCACTAGAGTCTACGACTAGACTGTGTAAACTTTGTACAAGCCAACAGCGAATGCATCCTGTAGGCTTTGACAATCATAGCAATATCATATAACGTTCATATAAAGCAACACTGGTACTTATATACATACATACGTGTACAATAAGATATTTCCATTCATATAAGCGAGCCATTTTGTACCTGTTCTGTTCGGTGATCTAGTAGTGCTGTCCGTCCTCTGTCTTTATACAGTTGTACTTCGCATTAAATTCTTTATAAGTTTATACAAACTTCATAATTTATACCTTGTACGCAGTTGGACGAAGTACGTACTAGTGATTGACTGAAACGCAAACATAAAAATAAAAATAGTCTCAACGGGGGAAGAATGCAATACGACGATATAATACTATATTGATCGACAAACAATTAAGAGGCAGGTTTCAAGTATAGTCGGAATGTCTTTGTTTCCTGCAGGTGAAACGTTTACACATAAACGGGCCGGCCAACCTCGATAAAAGTGTCTCAAAAACACCGTTGATGGCATTTTTTGTTACAAGCAGGCAACCATGCCAGATCGTATCGGATAGTATATACTTTGAACGTGAGGGGGGTTGCCAGCCGTAATTTTGAATTTATATACTAAAATTTATGTTTTTTTAAAAACAGATTGGAATGGATGGGATTTCTGTGGAGTCGTGCAAACTACGTTGGTGTTCTATTTTGAATGGCTCACTTCAGAATGCATCCAATCAGCGTGGGTGAAGTTATGGTTAACGTAATTCGCATAACTCACAATGATAAACAAACAAGAAATATGGCGTAAATACACCTAAATATACTACTTCGAAGAAAAGCTACAACAATATAAGCTTGCAAAGAATCAGAAATTTATTGGATCTGGCAGCTACAGGAAAGTCTCATATTCGTAAATTACCTCGTTTTATTTTGATAATTTGCCGATACCGCCATGCATCTACTGTTATAAAGCTGAGCTTTTATACTACAGTGTAGTGTTACTTATATTGTTCCTTAGACATTTAACTCACCGGTTCTGGCGGTTCAACAGTGCTATCTTGTGATACACGAAAGGCAACCGGTCTAGTCATCTTGATCAATGTCTAAGCTACATTTCTATGGTGGTTGCCTGCTTGTAACAAAAAATGCCATCAAAAGTAATATTTTGAAGCCTTGGCCGGCCGTCTAACAGTCACGACTGCATGTCAGAGATGATTTAACAGCTGTTTTGTACAAAACGAGACTCATCAGGTTTTTAATTTGTTTGGGTTTGGTGACAGGTATTTTACATAGATAATGGTCTTTCGATGGTTTGAAACATATATAGATCATTATTTATCTATTTTAGCAATGTTAATATACGTCACAGCATGACTTAAAATTCCGATGCAGAACATTTTACATGATAATTACATCAACATATTTTTTTTGTTTTTTCCCCTTATATAATCATATAGTATATATTATTTATTATATGACATGTTTTTTGATATTTTCTATATGGTAATGCTCAAGAACACGTAATGTAATATATACGTATATACTCACGTAAGCATTAACGCACAAATTTTAAGAGGTTTGTGTCATCCAGTTTGTATACAGTAAACAAGCTGGATGACAAGTTGTAGAGTTTAGACACATTCGCATCGGTTGCTATGGTTTGTTGAGTACTGCCCTACAACAGGTTGTTTCAAAGTTTGTAAGTAATAAGTTGTTTATACGATCAATAATCGATTGTTGTCCCAGGTTGTTCCAACAACTTGCTGTGGCATTATTTGTAGCAGCAAGCCTGTAGCTGTAAGCAATGAATAGCATTTTACAAACCTGTTTTAACACTACAGAGGCATTTAAGTACTGATATGCGTGAGAACGAACCTGAACTGACGGCTGCGAAGGAGACTAGGACATACTTGGCCAAAGTCTTTTAGTGCGTCTCAAATATCGTCTTGTATAAAGACGGACATCAGACGCATTATGCGTCCAGACGGATTATATGCTTAAATGCGTCTTTACCGATGCACTAAAGCCCGTCTTCATACAAGACGAAATTTGCGACGTATTAAAAAACGCACTTTGCCCAAGGACGTCCAGAGGCATATAAATGCGTCTGTAGTATAAAAACGACCGGAGGGAAAAGAATAATTAAAACTTCGTACAAGGCCAAGGCACTAACCGAACAAAAATTAAACACGTACGTCTTGAAATCCCCAAGAAATACGCTAAGACGAGTAAAACTGTAATAAAGGTTAGGTACGTGATATTTCAGCAAGACCACGGTCTATGTCCTAAAATTAAATAACCTGCACGTTCTTTTATCAGAATTTGCGAAGGTTATGATATAAAAAGGATAGAAAGCTCGAAGAAAGACCTGGAAGTAAGGATTGGGTTAGCATGGTCAGCTATGAACAAGATGTCAGCAATATGGGAGTCAACACTACCTACCGACCTCAAAATACAGTTCTTCAGGGCAGCTGTAGAGAGCATCCTGATATATGGAGCTGGGTGTTGGACACTTACAAAACCAATGGAAAACAGGTTAAACGGAACGTACACCAAATTGTTGAGAAGGGTGAAAGGCATTTCCTGGAAACAGCATCTTACAAACAATGTACTGTATGGAGGAATACCACTGTTAACGGAAACCATCAAGCAACGCAGACTGAAATTTATTGGGCAATGCTGGAGAAGAAAAGACGAAGTGGTACATCAGTTGTTATTATGGGAACCAACACATGGCAAAAGAAAAAGAGGAAGACCCTGTCGATGAAGACGCAAGACTTGAAAGAAGGCATACTGTAAAACCCGGACTGGACTGGAGTACTGGACTGGACTGGACTCAAAAATCTGTAAAACCCGGACTCATATTTTTAACAAACGGGGGGTCCCACTGATGCTTGTAAATACCCGGGGGTCGTAATGGGCTTTGAATGAACGGGGGGAGGGTTGACGTGACGTTAAACTTGGAGACGAAACGTAATATGCACCAGTCAATATAAACCCGCGCACCCCCCCCCCCCCGGCCGGGACATAGCGGGGCATTTGACTTGCACACAGGTCAAATATCGTCTAATGCCCCGCATCCCAGGGCAGTTTCTTTATTCTAATAGCATAAAAAGCCCCGGTCAAATGCCCCCGCCCTTTAAAACACAACACAACATTTTAATGAAAACTGTTTTAGCTTTTCATGAAAGGGCTCTGGGGACGAGAATGGAGACAGTCCGGAAATTTCCATACCAGTCTTTTCTCCGTCAGGGTAAAATGCCCCGGTCCTGTTCCCCGCTGATTGTTTGTATACAGTACAAAAGCAGTAAAATACCCCGGTATGCGCGGACGTTTTTCCTATCAAATCACAGGAAATTCCCCGGTAATGCCCCGCTATGTCCCGGCCGGGGGGGGTGCGGGGGTTTATATTGACTGGTGCATAACTCCGATCACGGTTAATATACGTCTTCTCACTTGTTGTTAATAAACAGGGGGACGTGCATGTATAGCAATTTAGGACAATGACTCCGTCACGCCAAGAACGACAAAGCTTTAGTATGCGTGCAGAATTTCGGAAATTTATATAGTTTTACCAAGGACTAAACGCTAATATACAACATATTATAGACAAATTGTGGCCAAGCTGCATGGCGCGGTCAGTTATTTTACTGAGTGCTAAAGCAAAGATGATCATATTTATACCTCGCATTCCAGCATTGAGTGTTAGCTGCAGGCTAGTTTCCTTAGCTCTGTTCTCAGTAAGATTTAAAAATATTCAAGTTTTCAATAGAAATATCATGATTCATGACACCGGTAGTCAAAACAGAAGCGCTGCGAAAAAAGAAAATAAGCATATAGGAAAACCCAAACCAGCGTTTGTTTTAAGACCTGTTTTACAATTTACACTATAGACAGTGAGTTTAATTACTGCGATTAAGATTTGAACTGCACGCATACTAAAGCCAGTGCTAAAGCTTTGTCGTTCTTGGCGTCACGGAGTCTGTCCTAAATTGCTATACATGCACATCCCCCCTGTTTATTAACGACAAGTGAGTAGACGTATATTAACAGTGATCGGAGTTATGTTTCGTCTCCGAGTTTAACGTCACGTCAACCCTCCCCCCCCGTTCATTCAAAGCCCGCCATTACGACCCCCGGGTATTTACACGCATCAGTGGGACCCCCCGTTTGTTAAAAATATGAGTCCGGGTTTTACAGATTTTTGAGTCCAGTCCAGTCCAGTCCAGTCCGGGTTTTACAGTATGCCTTGAAAGAAACGATGTTGGTCAGGTGATGCCGGATAGGGAGGTGTGGGAGAGACTAGTCAAGGAAATCCGACTGCGGTCGCCACGCTAAGCGCTAAGCTAAGCTAAGATATAAAAAAAGAAATAAGCAGATATATAAGATAAAAGATTAGTAGTATATTAAGTTACAAAGCATGCAGGATTAGAAACTTTGACCTGATTTGTAGAGAATAATAATAAAATTTATATCAAATAAATTAATTTTAAATATTGATCAGGGTAACAATGATCTAAAAGCTCGGTCTATTTATTGTCACCTGTCTACGCTAGCCCCCAATGGTTATCACAGGTGACATGTACTTGTCAGTTGAAGTACAATAAAGCTGTTGTGCTCTATTAAAGTGGTTTTCTGATGAAAATATATTGGTGGCAATGTTTTTGCATAGAGATGTTATGGTAGTTGGTAATCGTGCAAAGTTTCATTTCAAAATTCGTTGAAGAGAAGGTGATATTTTACGTGTGAAGTTTGTATTTTAGAGCGCCGCTATTAAAGCGGCCGAGCTTGAGAAGAATGAGTCGAGGAAGCTTATGACGCCATAGACTCAATGACAACACTTATCCTTTTGTTGACAACAACAATGATCTTTTGTTTTCGTTGAGTCTATGACGTCAAAGTCCTCCTCAACTCATTCTTCTCAAACACGGCCAATTTAATGGCGGCGTTCCAAAATACAACTTCGCACGTAAAATACAACTTTGTTTGGGGGAATTTCAAAATAAAACTTCAGTTGTACAATTAATTACCAACTCCATAATATCTTTAGGATTATGCAGAAACATTACCAACAATATTTTCATCAGAGAACCACTTTAAGCAGGAAAGTTATACAAATATGGAGAAAATGTTGGAAGGTCGATGTATACTGTACTGCCGAAATACTAGTACTCATAAAGGTCTAACGCTTCGAGCAAAGCCAATAACCTTCTATCAATGGCCTAGCCTATTAGGCGTAAAATGTTGCACAATATCAACTATTCTTGATCATGTATAAATCATATATGCAGTCAAATATTGAACAGTTTTCTACTCACTGTACGACGTTTGACGTATGAATTTTGACAGTATAATATACACTATACACTTTTCAACATCTTTTATTTGTTTTTAAACAGCCTACGTTAACGTACTAGCACTGCTCACCACTTATATCAATTATATACGCTGTTCAGTAATATGCGTGCTCCGTGAACGACGCATCGTCACCCCCCTGCATACTTTACAAGTTCTTTATCCAAATGTTGTTTTTTGTTCCGCCCCCATACGGCGTATATTGTAGTTATAATTATAATAGCAAAATAGCTTTCTGTTTTGTAAATAGCCGCCGCCGCCTACTTTGTTTAACCCATTTTTATCAAAGGAAACTTATTTTCCATTTTTACTGTAGGTATTTCCAAATGTAAATTATTAAATGCATGCATTTATTTGTTACTGTTCGACACTTGCGACACTCCCAAAACAAAGCTAGAGCAAAGTAATGTGTCAGACTGTGGTAAGACGAAGCCCCACTGCGGCTTAACAACATCAGTGACTGTTGCTATTAAATGAGTAACGCCTATACATGGCCTTCTTTGTTATATTAAAAGTCCTTTTTTGTGATGGACCTTAAAACGTTTTTAATTGTTTAGCTAAATTGACCTTTGTGCTTTTAAAAAGCACAAAAGTCTGGCGTCAAATCAAAACCAGTTTTACACCTGTTTCTTAGGTGCTGATTCTTATACTGTGGTTTTAAAACTCGCATAAACTAAATTTACAAAGAAGAATTGGTTTAATTAGTTTAGATGTAAACAAATCTAAACGTTAATTCAAATCTCCTTTTGCGGCCGAAGAAAGAATTTCGTGACGAGTCAGCCCGGATAGCCAGTCAGCCCGGTTAGCCAGTCAGCCCGGATAGCCAGTCAGCCCGGATAGCCAGTCAGCCCGGATAGCCAGTCAGCCCAGATAGCCAGTCAGCCCGGATAACCAGTCAGCCCGGTTAGCTGGGCTAGCACGCGGGCTCATGTATAATCAGCCCTTAAAAAAACATATTTTGCATTTAAATTCTTGTCAGCGTTGCAATAGATCCGAATTCAGATAGCGCTTGCCGCCATCACCAGTTACATCTGCGCGCTATGTTATCAGCCAATATATGACGCGCAATCCGCGACTCCCTTATATATGTGTTGTAGACAATATTTTAGAGTGGCTCCATACAGTTTTTTGAAAAATGGAAAATACAAGTTTGAGAGTCCAAAACACGTGCATAAACAATTCGGGAAAAGAATGAAACTAAATGTTATGCATAGTTAAACATTCTGACAATAAAAAACTGTTACCAAATAAATAGCAACAGTTGATTTAATTCGAAAAAAACTTTGGTGACCCCCAATTTTTTTTTCATTAAAACTTTTCTTGAAGTATGAATAATCAATAGGCCGATTTTTAAAAAATTCTGTAGATCCAAATTTTTTAAAAATTAACAAACATGATTTTTTCGAGAAAAAAATTATTCCTTCTACATAATTTTTTTTAAATCGGCCTATTGATTACTCATACATCAAGAAAAGTTTTAATGGGAAAAAAATTGGGGGGTCACCAAGGGGCCGACAACTGAAATCTGCAGTTATCAGTTTTGTTGAACTTTTCGGATTTGCACGACTCACGCAAATTTCATTTCAACACGATGACAATTTCTTGAATTTGAGTTGTTCTATGATCATTTCTCGACTTTCCGGTCCCTCGTGACAATGAAAGATCATCAATAATATAGTAATCGACGATCAATAACAGGCACAATCCACAATATCAAACAAGAATATATGATCCAGGTTCCGTAGAAAATTACAAGGAAAACCCATAGTCCGAGGTCAGTTATTGCGAAAATCCGGAATCCGCCACTTTCACAGGATGCACAAATCCAACAGAATTTTCGATCAAAATCGATTTGGGGACCAAATCTTTCAATCCGTAAACCTATGTACACCCTTTTTCAAGTAAACGTTCATTAAAATTTTTGCTTCATAGACAATTTAACTTTGACTTTAAAATTAACATAAAATTGTGTAGAAAACGTTTTACTTCTTTTTTTTGTACCTTAATTAATTACTTACTTAATTTTTATTTTGTACTTTGTAATTTATAAATACTGGACATCCAAAAAGTTTTATATTTGGAATGTTTACTTAAATATTTGTGTTATAGTTTTAAAACGTTTAAGACTCAAGAAACAACATTATGTTCCACTATAGATGCATATTGACAACGTTTTTATTATTTAAAAAACTCATTAATAATTATCATTTTAGTATTGAGTTAGTTAAGACTGAACTCAACACTAAAATGATAATTATTACGTTTTTTTTTAAATAATAAAAATGTTATGGATAAAGTGGCGCCAGAATGGAGTGGTGGTAGATGGAAGAGCAGTGGATGAAATAGTGGTGCCAGGATGGAGTAGTAGCACAAGGATATAGTGGTAGTGGATGAAGTGGTGGCACCAAGATGGAGTTTTGGCACCAGGATAGAGTGGTGACACCGGGATAGCTGGACATTCAATCACAAGGCTTTGCGATCTTTAATCAGATAAAATATAAGCTAAACATTGTTTATTAAGTAACATAAGTAAGCAAAAACGAAATTCCTTTAAAACGTTGAATCTTTTCAATCCATCTTCCAACAATTCTACAAACAACAATGTTTGCTATACGCAAATACAAGCAGATGCCTTCTTTTCTTTCTGGTATGGTCAATTGTACACTTTTACATCGTTGCAACGGTTATGCGTACGAATGTGGGTTCATTTGCATATGTACGTGTATAAAATATTTCTTTTGTATCTATGTTTTAGGATTTTGTTAAAATATCACTCAAATCTACATCACATTTTACAGCAGTCTTGTTGTCTATCGGAGTGGTATTTACTAAAAGCTGTACCTTGGGAAATGGAAACTAGAACCCCACCCCCTCCCCTTAAGACCCTCAAAATAAACACAACTTTTTACTCTATGTGTACTTTAAATTATGTTTGTCAATATTGATGTATTGGCCAACGGCCAGCGCTGATATCCTATTTGGAGAGGACATGTGCATGACTGACATCGACTGCGACGACTGATCTCCCAATTATTGATTTGCGTACTGTGCATTTCAACGCACGCGTCTTGCTTTCCTCAATAAGAATATATAAGCAGAAATTCTGTAAACTATAAAGAGTGCTCCAAGTAACCAAAAGTTTCTTTTAAAATTATCCTAAAAATAAATGAAAAATAGTTTCATATTGCAGAGTATCC
Organism: Paragorgia papillata; assembly: GCA_035771165.1. Taxonomy (NCBI): domain Eukaryota; kingdom Metazoa; phylum Cnidaria; class Anthozoa; order Scleralcyonacea; family Coralliidae; genus Paragorgia; species Paragorgia papillata. The sequence goes on from JAWNZC010000348.1 coordinate 4,245,335, forward strand.
AGGCTTAGAGGTTACTATTAAAAAGTTTAATCATTGTACGATTGTGAAACTGAAAATCTAAAATCGGAATTTTTTCCGAGAAATCATACTTCATCTATCTCAAATCATTAATAATTCAGGAAAAAAACACAAAAGAAATCAGTACCGTGTCTGCGGTTTGGATATCGGAGGAAGAAATATACCTAAATTAAGCAAACGTTTACCTCGCTTTTCTTTTAAAATACTGATTTGTTTGAGATGCTATTATCATACACGGGGAGGAGGGTGTTTTTTTGTTTTTTCAACAGCTTTATTTTGGCAATAAATATACATTTACATATACATACGTTTGTACAAACAAGAAGTAGACAGGCTAATTAGACATACTAAAAATTAAAATTGAAGATGGTTAAAAGGAAGTGACATAAAAAGGAAGTGCAAATAAAATATATAATATGCCAAAATCCGATAAAGCACAAACGGAACTGAGTCCCAATGCAAGGTGCTCATCATCTAATCTTAAATCTAGCTTTGAAAACGGAGAAACAAAGAAAGTAGACAAATAAATATATAATAGAATGGGAATAGGAAGATCGAAAACACACCAAATACAATTAAAAAAAAAGGAACAAAGAACAAAAAAGAAACAAAGAACAAAAAATATCCTGTTTCATCAGGATATCGAAACACCTCTATTCAAAAACCTCGGCTTAACGTCTCTGTGTTTTGATATCCGTTTTCATCGAGAATCCCAATGAAACACTCTTCCTCGTGTATGATAGATTACTTCTCAAACTCATTAATAATTCATGAGCCGAAAACAAAGGAAATCAGTACCGAGACGGTGGTTTGGATATCGGAGGAAGAAATTACATAAATTAAGCCAACTTTCGCCTCGATTTTCTCTTAAAATACTGATCTGTTTGAGAAGCTATATCATACACTCGGAAGAGTGTTTCATCAGGATTCCAAACACCTCGAAATTTGTTAAAAAACCTCGGCTTCGCCTCGGTTTTCAACAAAAGTCTCGGTGTTTGGATATCCTGATGAAACACTCCTCCTCGTGTATGATATATTACATCCCACCCTATCCCATTCCATTCCATCATATCCCACTAAAAAGTTAACGATTTAGGTTCAAAATTTAACGCAAGACGAAACAAAACGAGACCTAAAAAGTCTAGTAAGACCTAAAAACAAACTTTTGATGTCTATATTCCGATAACCTATACTGTATCAGGCTCGGACTGGCCTATGTGCCATTGTGCCATGGCACATGGGCCCTTCTGGGACATCAAAATGGGGCCCTGACCAGACACACCCATAAAATATCAAATTGGAAGCATTGAAGCAATTACTTAATTCCGCATTTGTGAATTTAGTGATAAGGAAAATACTCAAAATAGTTTGCAACAGACCAACAGTAACAATTTGGAAGAAGTAATGATTTGTTCTATAGAAGTTGATTTACTGAAGGCTGTTGATAACGAGGCAGTGTATCGAAAACTTGCGTCAAAGTCCTCGGAAATGGAACAGCTTCTTATGTTCTGAAATGTTAAAAATGTTTTGTTCTAAATGTTGAAAAGTCCTGAAATCTGTTGTATTTTGTGTAAATTGTGTGTTTTATATGACGTTTTAATGTTTTATAATCTCCGGAATTCTATAAAATCTTCCCCCAAAACGCAGGAAATGCCATCTCAGAGACTCTAGATTTCAAAATTTTCCGGGGGGCATGTCCCCGGACCCCCCTAGAGGCTTCTCGAATTGTCCCCCTAGGGCTGGCCCCCTCACAGCTGAAATGGCAAGGCACCTAAATTGGGCCCACTCCAGGCCTGTACTGTATCATAAGATATCATTGCCACGAACATTACCTCGTTAAGTTGATAAAATTCTAAGACTTGCTGACCATTTTGTAAACAGTGTCTTGAAGTGGTCTTTCCACATCCTTCAGGTAAAACAATTAAACGTTAACTTAATTTAATTAATTACAATTATAAGTAATGATTTAGACGTTTAGTATAATTATAAATTTCTGCGAGCCTAAACAATGAAACCAGTCGACGTTACAACCATATACAAGAATATTTTTGCTGTTAAAATATTAAATGTATACAGTATACATCAAGAATGTTGAAGAATCCAAAAATATACTTGAATACACTACTCTTAGCTGGTTGTTTTTTAGAGTTAGGAGTTTGGAGCGGGGCCGGTGGGCGGGCGGATGTGTAGTTCGTGGGCTGGGGATGACTCGGTCAAAATCTGGGACCATCCAGGTCCTCCCAAACCAATACGCCCCTGCATATCAGCATAACACTGAAATAAAGTTGACAACATCAATTTTATAATTACCATCAATTTTGTGGATATCTCGCCATTGATTTATCATGAAGTTTTCAAACCCAAAATTAAACCACGAGATGTATCGTAGCCATTTGAGACTGTCGGGAATGGTGCTGAAGTAGTAAAGATATGAAGTATTTGATTTAGTTTTGTCAAAACATTTAGTATAGGACATGATACGATATGATATAGCTGGCGTTCTGTGGAGGAGAGAGGGTTGTGGAGATCGAGTTGTGGAGGGCTATAGTTCTTGTGGTTGAGCAGCGCCTATTTTATTTTTAGTCCCGCGCACGTTTCACCGGTGCCTGTTCCGTTGCACCGAGACACAGATATAATAACTAAAATTTTAGTCTTAGAATGAATATTAGAGCCAACTCAAAATTCGAATGTGTATAGCCATGAAAGACTACGATTCTCGCCTGGTAAATCTTTGGCGAATGTTTGAACTAAAATTGTATTGCCTCTCAGATCTCTTTCCGCTAGCCCCTCTCAATTATCTATTTATCTCCCCCAGAACAGAATGGCGGGCTAGGTATAACATGGTATAACTGTGTGGTGCATGTGGGAAAAAATGGTAAACGATGTCTAGGCTGGCACCTTTTATGTAATGATGCACTTTTGATGTAATTATTGATGCACTTTTGATGTAATGATGTACTTTTGATGTAATGATGCACTTTTGATGTAGTGATGCACTTTTGATGTAATGATTGATGCACTTTTGATGTAATGATGCACTTTTGATGTAATGATGCACTTTTGATGTAATGATGCACTTTTGATGTAATGATGCACTTTTGATGTAATGATGCACTTTTGATGTAATGATGCACTTTTGATGTGATGATGCATCTTTGGTGTGATGACATATATAATATACGACGTATATAATAGTATATAGTAATGGTATTATGGTATATGGTATGTCATAGTATGATATGTATGATATGATGTGGTGTAGTATGGTATGGTCTGGTATGGTACAGTATGGTGTGGTATGCTTTGGTGTATAGCAATGCCATAAGGAAAAAATAAGCTGAAGCAATATTGTCAATCAGACAATAAAACGGTCTTGTTTCCTGGTATATTGTTGACTACTAATTATTATCTCTCCTGAATACCCACTATATGCAAAATCAATACTTACTCATTGGAAACAAAAAATCCACCAAAAATAAGAAGAGGGAGGATAAGAATGGGACCAGTGGCTATAGCGCTTGACAAAGAATCTGTTGCTGTCGATACTAAATAACCTAGGAAAAACATCATACGAAAAAGTCACATTATAAATTCAAATACTTTCCAGCGTTTGAAGGAACAGTGAAGAAACCCACTAGTTAGTAACAGTGGCTCAAACTAGTCTCAGCTCCTCCGCATGCAACTCTGTGGTTTCCCAGCTGTGCGGGGGTAACTCAATAAAAATGTTTCCATGCAGTTTGTTCTTAAACATAAATAGCTGTATGTAAACACTGAATTGCGAAATAAAGCCTTTTTTTTAATTATTGGGTCTCTGAAGTAATATATCCAACACGAGCTAGTCAGTGTTCTTCCTCCGATTTCTAAATACAGCCTGAAGCAAGTTGAAAATACAAGACGAAGCCGAGTTTTTTTAACCAGCTTGGTTGTATTTAGACATCGGAGGATGAACACTGCACGAGTGTTGGATATAGCTTCTCAAACGAATCTATATTTTGAGAGAAAATTGACCTCAAAGTTTGCTAAATTTGACTGAAATCTTCCTCTTCTAATTAAATATTGATTTCTTCTGAATTTTCCTCATAAATTATATTAATGAGTTTAAGAAAGGTATTTCCTGCATTTTGAGGGCGTTATTCTACTGTTTCGTTTGATCTCCCCCCAGATGGGTTTTTTATAACTTTAGTTAAATCTTGTCTCCGAAAGAGAGCCTGGAATTAAAATAAATTGTCACAAAATGCAGATGTTTATACTTACCGAAAGAAACAGAAGTATGACAAACCAGAAGGCCAATGCCACAGGCTAGAAAAAATGCTTCGGACGTTTCTTTTAAACCTGAAAATACATTTGGGATATTTTTAGAGAGATGTTCCTATCTAATATATGTTAAGATTTAACTAGTAACATTTTACCTGACATCCAGTAAGCAATGGATATTAAAATTAGAGTTAAAATTGAGTAAATTGGAATCTGAAATAATAAAAACCGAAAAGTGAGAAACCAATAAATTAAAATATACCTAATCTTGCGGGGACATGAAACATGCACCAATTTTATTAACTAACACCCCCGTTCAACGTTGATATTTTGGATTCAAGCAGAGGGAAGAGTTATTTCAAATGGGGGGGGGGGGGGGGGGGGGGGGGCGGTGTTAATTTTTATGACTATTTAAATGTTAAATATGTAAAAACGTAACCCCCAATGACATAGCCAGCGAACCATGCAGCCGACCCTAATCTCCGCATTACTGGCGACATGCATATGAGGATCGTCTGTATTTGTTTAGACTACTAATGACGTTGCCACCCCCACCCCACCACAATTTCCGTCACTGCAAGATTATATTGGTGTAAATAACAGCCTTTTCAGTGATATTGTGTGAAGAAGGCGTGTAACTTGTGCCTATTATAAAATAGTTAAAAATAATTTGTCATCTTCACTTCCTTTAAAGGTGACTAAAGTTAGCATGAGTAATATAGTAAGTCATTGAAAACCGTGTTTTTACCTCAACAAGTGATTTGGCTAAGAAATACACGCTTGTACGATATATCCCTTTTTCGTTTTCTCTTAGAAATATGTTTGTTTCCACTGGAAACGTCTAAGAAACAAAATATAAATTAAAACAATATTTGTCAATAATACTCTTTGACCTTGTATAACGGTCAGATAAATTTAAAAGTCTTGACTACTAAAGATTGACTACTAAAAAAAATATCTTGTCAAACTCCAGATAACAATTCGTTGCGTAAAACACAACCTAAAACACGGACCTCATGCTTTTCCTTAAAAGTAAACTGAAAATGGCAAACGATGAAAATCCTACTGGGTGTCCTAGCCACATGTATAGTCCTGTAGTCTCTGAGCTGATGTCAACGGTAAGAAACAGATCTCACGGCTCTGCGTCTTCGCGTCGTTCTGAAGACGTAAAAATGCTGAGAGTGAAGTTGTTTACAGAACGAGGACGGTATTGATATTTAAAATACTCATTAATAATTCATGACGAAAATTCAAAATAAATCAATACCGTAGCAGTGGTTGTAAATCGGATACAGCATCGTCCTGATTTACATAAACTTTAGCTTCGATTTTCTCGGCTAAAACAGACCGTATCCCAAAAATAGTTGGTGAACTTGATTACTTAGATGCATTTGTATTTTAAGAAAGATACAGCATTCGCATCCGAGCTTTATTATTACATATACTCTTGGGATTACAAATTATTCATTCACTTTGTTTTATGAAGAATTATTTTGTTTTTAAGGCGCGTCATCGAGCTTGCCGCATCGTGGATCTTAAAGTCCCTAATTGCACCACGTGACATCCTATTATGTCATGGCAACGCTCAGTCATGCTATATTACTCGTACCATAAATTTAATAACACAAGAAGAATAAAGCACGGTTGCCGAATTTTTTAAATTGCGAATCTATACTGAGGAATACAAAAGATTGAACAGCTTGGAATATTACAATTTCTAGTACCTTAGAATCTTTAAATATTTCATAGGAGACTCATTCTTAAGCGCGGAAATTTATTAAGCAAAGATGGCCTTGGAAATGTTCAGCGAGATTGTCGCTCATTTTGCACTTAAGCGTAAATTTAACTCTTTCACGATCGAGGCCTCTCCACTTGGCAAGTAAAATTGTCTGGCGTTAGACAGAGTAAAATCGTCTGGCGTTAGACAGAGTAAAATCGTCTGGCGTTAGACCATAGGTAGCCCAAGCACACTGTGTATATATATATAGTAACGTTAATACTATATTCTATTTTATAATTGATTTATTTTATATGGCATAGAAATGCATACTGTTTAATACAATTTAACTGTTCATATCCTCTTTCATAAGATCAATATGTATCTATATAATATGACTTGTTCGTTGACCATAAAATTGAGCAGTGTTTTAATAATATAAATAAATACAGCTACTCTACATTACCCCCTGCTGTGTTCACCTCGCTTAACCATCGGATAAACATTGTTATATTACTATTTTTACCGCAAAATATACAGGAAAATCAAATTTACTGTTCAGACTAACTGCTTACTTAATATACCATGTAAGATGGAAAAATTCGCACATATACTTACAACTAGACGACTTTAAATCACGCTTGACGCGCTCAGGTTTTGCGGGCGACGTGGCGCCCGAACAAGTCATATTATATAGATACATATTGATCTTATGAAAGAGGATATGAACAGTTAAATTGTATTAAACAGTATGCATTTCTATGCCATATAAAATAAATCAATTATAAAATAGAATATAGTACTGAACGTTACTATATATATATACTCACACAGTGTGCTTGGGCTACCTATGGTTAGACAGGAGTAAAATGATAATCTAGTGTTAGACAGAGTAAAATGATAATCTAGTGTTAGACAGAGTAAAATGATAATCTGGCGTTAGAGTAAGGTAGGCAAAGAGTTAATAACCAGTGTACTGGTCAAATTGAAATTAAAATGTTTGAAGCACTCTTTGTTCGTGTTTTATCAGGATTTACATTCACTCGTTCACTAATAAGGAACTCGAAATTAAATATTGCACTCGGCTTTGCAACGAGCAGTATTTAATTTCTCGTTCGTTATTAGCAAACTCATTTATTTCTTTAAAGGGTATTGGCAATAAAAATTAAAGTTTGTTTAATTTGAAAGAACTCGTGAAATTGTAATAGAAGATCCTTTACAACTTTTTCTTGTCTTTCTTCGTTTACAAGATATTTCAATTTGTTTGATATGTAAATGAGATGGACTCTGACGTCATGAGCAGGGTACAGTATTTTTACACAAAGCAACATCAGTTATAAAATGTTCAGACTCAAGTTACAATGTGCACAGTTTCAAGTGATTTCGTTGAACAAATTTAGAGATATAACTGATTTTGCTACGCGTGAAAATACTGTACCCTTGCTCCTGACGTCAGAGACCATCTCATTTACATATTAAACAAATTTAAATATCTTGAAAACGAAGAAAGATACGAAAAAATTGTAAAAAAATCTTCTATTACAATTTTATGAGTTCTTTCAAATTAGACGTTAAATGAATTCGTTAAATAAAGATTTAAACATTTCGGAACACTTACAAATAGCACTCCTTGAAATGAAGAAAATGTTATATTGAGAACGAGAAAGAATAAAAGTCCTGAAAAATTTCTGACATCTTCTTGGTCTTCATCGAGTTGAAAATATACCTGACCAGTTATAAAACCCAGAACCTGTAGAGTAACAAACATTTTTGGACCAGGATTACGTTGTGAAGAAGAAAGTACAAAATTGTAAAAATTGATAATTAAGAATTATAATATCTCTCGTTATAGCTCATCAGACTATACTGGGGCTTTTTGTTGATTTTCAATTTTATCACAACAACGGGCCTATTTTTTAAACGAATTAAAACGATCTATTTCATATTTGTCTGCATTCTACGCCTATTATTTCTATGAGCCACCTATTCACCTTGTAATATATAACGTATAACATGCCAACCATGCAGTTTTAGGTATAGCTTATTATATATATATATATATATATATATATTAATATATATAAATAAATAAAAGCTGCGTAGACAGTGTTGAAACAACAATCGAAATATAGTTTATAGGTTAGATATAAACTGCCGAAACAGTTTCTCTCTGACGAAAACGTTAGACTCCTACGTTCTCTGTTTCGCCAGTATATCTAACCTAAACTATATTTCGATATATATATATATATATATATATATATATATATATATATATATATATTATAATATAAATTATCAAAAAAATAATACTTACAATTGCTTGAATAGTCCTAATAAACAATGCGTTTTTGTCACGTTTTATTGTGAGAAGACAACGCCATAAAATAACCAAAAATTGTGTGAATCGTCCTGATTTAAACCTAAAAAAATGAACTCATTAATCTATTTCTCAGTATAATATTGAGCTTATCAGCTAATTCTGACAATTTATACAATCCTGTACACAACAGTCAAAATTACAACTACTGTAACTGATAACTTCTTTGTATAAATGAATACAAATTTCAAACTCACTAATAATTCATGGAAAAAAATACACCTCTCAAAATTCTGATTTGCTTGAGATGCTTGATATCAAACACTTGGGGGTGCTGAAGCTCTCGTAACTCGAAAGCGGCTACTTTGGAGTTGTGGAAAATAATAATTGGCCTGGGTATAATTACCTAAAAGCCGGTCGCTCGCGTGAGTTAAATTAACAAACGAAAAACCCAGTTTGTAAATCTCAAAAGTGATCGCTGAACGAACTGATTGATAGCTCCCAAAAATGGTTGGAAAAAGCGCTTCAACAATCAATGGCTATATTATGACGAGACTACAGCTTAAAATGTTCTGATCAACTCAAAATGGCTATTAAATCACCAATTTACCAGAATATAAAGACTTATTAGTCAATCTCACGTCATACATCACCAACCAAAATCAAACATGAGTTAAGCAAGGTGTTTCAGTCTACTTACAGTGTAGTTCTTTTATCCGGGTCTTCAAACGATTCCTGCAATTATACCATAAAACAGTTGTTTAAAAGTCTTGAATATATGACTACTGATCTTATAAACTTCCAGCTGTGGTTAATGCAACTCGTTTTCTGTTGCAAGAAAATCGTGCAGACATTAGATCACGAAGTAGTTTTTTATGCACTAACCACGGTGGCAGTTCCCCTGCTTGTGTATTTAATTAACATACCAGCCTTTTGCAAGATGCATATAACAAGTTGCTATACATAACCAACAGCCATAGCAAGTAGAAATTCCCCTTATTGTTTCACTGTGTATATACTATATATACACGGTGAAACAATATATACAACCCTTCAGCAAACTATTTTGTTCTATATAATACACGATTATATACACTGTAGCCTACACACTGAGCATGTAAATATATACACATATATATTACTGTTTTTTAAAACAGCGCAATATTTTCGCGTTGTCGCTCTAATGTCTTCATCTATACTTGTCAAATTTCATGCATGCATGCGTTATATTGTATACCTTTGAATCTAAAATTTAGTTATCTTCCATTGCGAACTGACAATGCTTGCAAATTTCAATGTATAATTGGCGTTCCTATATATAGGTCAGTCTATTTCCTGTTTATAACGTTGTCATGGACCGGCATTTTTAAAGCTACACATGCACCAGCAGATTCTTCTCATGCATGCTCCTGGGGCTATCTAGTATTAATTTCTATACAAGTAACATGCAGCATTTACTATACCTATATTTTCCTAGTTAAATCGACCAAAATGCACAGTTTAAAGTTCAATGTTTCAAAATTTTCTTGAGAATCATTTAATGCTAACAAAAAGTACATCTTACCACCCGACTCTTAGTTAGACTTGCTCAAAATCTCTCTGTGTGATCGTCCCACGATATACACGCGTTTCGCGCTTTGTACGGCATGCGATATCCCTCGTGTAAGTGCCTGAGATGAGAGCCAGGGGTATATACTCCGCACGGAGATATCGCATACTGTGCAGATCATGTGCATACCGTGGGACAATACTGAAAGAAACTTTGAGGAAGTCTAACTCTTATAGATCCTGCTAAAGCAACCTCGTACTTTGGACTCGGTTTCTTGGACTCGCGGTTTCGCCCCCACAGTCACGTGACATTGTGTATTTTTGAACCCCGGGAGTGCATGTGAAGATTTTTCATGCGGTTCCCGCCATCATATATCAATACTCTTTCAATTTCAGAGTCCATGTACTTGAAAAAAACTTGAAGTAAGTCAAACTACCTACATGTTTGCTAGGTAAATTTATATATTGTTAAAGTGGCACTATGACGAGAAAATCGTGTATCTAATTTTGATTTCAGTAAAATATAATTTCCAAATGATGAATACCGGCGTTCTCAGTTTCTCAATATATTGTCGTTTTTTTCGAGATATTCAGGTTTGTGAAACATGTAAATTAGATACCTTGTGACGTCATTTACTCACACAGGCAAAATGAGATTAACAAAATGACTAATATCTATGCAAATAGCAGGAAGAAATAATTCAACTTCACAAGTATAGTTATCATAAAAGTACACTCCACTGTGCGCATCATGTTGTTGCTACGGAAACCGTTTAGAAAAACGAGCCTTTTTACTAAAAAATTAAAATGTTAATTGTATGTTTCTTTTCAAAAGAATATGATGATTAAAACAGTCGAAATACAATATCTGTGTGTCTACAAATATTCATGTCAATGTATTGCAGTAAACTAGTGAAGGCGCCTGTTTCCAAACGGTATCCATGGAAAGTCAAACAACATAATGCATAATGTGAACGTTGGAGCGTATTTTTCCCAGAACTATTCTTGTGCAAAGTTTGAAGTATTTCTACGTCTTAGTTTCAGATATATTACTCATTTTGTAAATCTTATTTAGCCTGTACGAGTATAAATGACGTCACAAGGCACCTAATTTACAAGTTTCAGAAACCTGAATATCTCTAGAAAGAGACAATATTTTGAGAAACTGAAAACGCCGGTATTCCTCATTTGGAAATTATATTTTACTGAAATCAAAATTACATACACGATTTTCTCGTCATAGTGCCACTTTAAACTCATACTCACGATTGGTCCTAACGCACTTTTAGCACGCGGACGAATTTCAATCTCTCGATATTTATCGCAAATATACTACAAAAAGAAAGACAAAACTTTTAAATAAACTCAAGAAAATTTATCTAATGTTAAAAAACAAAGAGGGGAGTCTTACATGTACAATTTGAGTTATACTCTACAAGCTCCAGAGAAAAATCAATCAGTATTTCATACTACTTGGGGTATTCATATTTTTCTTTATTATAGATAAATCCGCCGAGCTAGCCCTTGTAACGTCACAGCGAGAACAAGAAAAGCACAATAATGTATATTTTTGTTATAACTAAAAACTTTCGTTTGCCAAAAATGCAATCTGTTTGTTAACGCACTCAAAAATCCCTTTCTCCCAGCGCCAGCTATACACAGGCAAATATGCGTAGTCTGTCTTTATTATAGTTAGTCTGCTTACTGGGGGGGGGGCTAAAAAGTAAAAGTGGAAAAAAGTGGAAAGTTGGAAAAGTGGAAAAAAGGGGGGGCAGAGCCCCCCTGCCTTTGCGCCGAAGGTAAGGGTGATTATACGTTGAATATTTATACATCTTCGATATACAGCATTTTGAAAATTCCATATCACTGCAGGGTGACAATCCTGGTGAAAATCGTAAGAAAAATCGTGCCGTGTGATAGCTCAAAACGCATTTCATGAAGTATATTATCATTTGATGACTTCTGACCAGAAGTATTATGAATGAAAAAAATGAAGAATGAAAAAATTGTTGTGGGCGGTAAAGGTTTTATAACGTTTAGGATTCTGTAAAATCTTCCCCCAAAACGCAGGAAATGCCATTTCAGAGACTCTAGATTTCAAAATTTAGGGCCTCAGGCCCCCGGACCACCCTAGAGGTTTCTCGCGCCTTCGGCGCTCGAAGTTCAGCCCCCCTACCAAACCTATCTTCCACCGCCTATGCCGTTTCTAGAACGCCTGGTCCAGTAAACGTCCGCAGAAATCAATTTAAGTATACGTCCCCCAACATCAATGGAGTCATGTGATCCAAGTAATAGCGCTCCCCCTAAAAAGTTATAAATGTTACCAAACGATTCTCAATGTTAAAAAAGACCTAAGCCTACATTGCAAATCCCAAACTGAGCTTGTTTTAAGAACGAAAATATACTTGTTTCAAGATTTACTTGTCCCGCCTGCAAGATTATAATAATCTTCTGGGTTTTCTTGACAAGATTTTTTTGTTTAAAACAAGATTAAATATCTTAAAACAAATAAAATCTTAAAACAAGAAAATATATCTTGACGAGATTTATTATATGTATTTATTATATGTATTAGGAAGATACACCGCGTAAAATGGTGGTTTTCTGATAACAGTGCACTCCAATTATGCATGAGGTCTTTAGAATAAATATTTTTAGTTGGTGTTTAACTCTTACCTTAATCCTTTCTCTTGATTGTTCGTAATCCGTGGGGATTACGGTAAGAGTTCGAATAAAAAAGTCTGCAGGGTTAAAATTACCCGGACATGGAAATCCAATACTAAAAATAATACAATACAGTGTAAGTTCTATAGCCAGATCAAACCATTTATATTGGGAGTTCTTGGGTCAGAATATACGCAACTACTAAAACGAGAGAATATTAATCAAGGCGTGAAATATTCTATAATGTTACAATTCTTGGTTTTCATCTGACGTCACGGCGGCCATATTGGTGCACAGAAACAATGAAATGCGGCCATGTTGGTGCACAATCTTTATCTTATGGGAATTTAACTCTATTCTTATTCAAATATTTCGTATTGTTTCACCACCTCCAACGGGGCCACCGATCAACGTGAGTGAATACGATCCATTGCAACGTTCGCTATATACATACTTATTATACGTCTAAATATATTTAAGGATATGCGGTAGACTTAAGTTCTAAATTTTCATATATATATATATATATATATAGTTCAATCTACAGACACGGTGTTTCGCTGTACAACAGCTCTTCAGTGTAGCTTGGAACAATCTGTATGAATTTCATCAATTACTTATACACATGCGATCGTCGGTGACAACCGCATGTGGGACAGCATCGGTGAAATACATTCAGATAGCGTGAAGTGCGCATGGGCCCAGAGTGCTCAAACTTCCACAAGGGTAGTGAGCGTTGCATATATATATATATATATACATTTTTATTTTTCTCTATGTGGGTGAACCATTTGTTAGGGAAGCTAATTCCTGTTTTTGATTTTTCCTCAGCTTTTTATTTCCTCTGCTGTAAAAGTATTAAGGTAAACTAAAAAATCTACACCACATGCCATTTTACAAGCATGGCTGTTTTTTAGTGTAGCTTATTACCAAAACTGCAATCCTAGCTCATGGTCAATTTTGGGGGCACCTTTTGACGCAACTTTCTGCTTATATGTTTTTGATCCATGCTTGGAGTCGCACTGTTTTCCAAAAAAAAATCAGTGATGAAAAATCAAATGATCTGCATGGTGAGATTTTTCACCACAAAAAAACACAGCACAATTTGAATATGACCAGCTGCAGTGGATATTAATTTGCCGTTCTTTCTTATTGGGAGAAACATGATTTAGTTATATATGAATTAAAACACCTAAGTTGCAGTTCCTCCAAATTATTCACGTCAATTTATTGCATGGACATGCATGCCAAATTTTATTTGTTTATAAAAAATTAGGGGAAGACACGTTGCACCCTTTACCCCAAGCCCTCATCCGTCTGTTGTGATGTCTGGATGTACCTTCCAAAATAAGAAACTGCTTCACTACTTGGTCCAAGATAAGCGATTCTTCCATCAGCTAATAAAATTGTTCTGTAATGGCATAAATATATTAATAATTTAAAAGGAGAATAACAGAAAGTAAACATTAGTCGTGCATCTAGGTTTTGTGTTCCTTTAATAAAAGAGGCTTAATTTTTCCTCTTAAGAATTACACTATATATATATATATATGTATACACTATATATATATATATGAGCTGTAGAACAGCGAAACACGTGTTTATTAGGCTATAACCGAGCCAAACCAAGTATCTAATCAAAACAGTATATACTTGATTACAAAAGCTATTTGTTAGACTATATATGTACTGGAGTTGAGATATCTGCTAGTCATCACAACCGGGCGTCGAATGAAGTCAAACATGACGGACATGACGCGGTCTTTTGACCAGATCGGACTAATTGATTAGACTGCGTAGAAGACTGAAACTATACGGATATTTCTGGCAAACATGCCGGCCGATTGTCCGCTATCTTTGGCATCAATCGACGATAGACTGTGCATGCAAGTCAATCAATTGAGCAACCTCGTTTCCAGGACCTTTTTTAGATTGGGAGGGCGAGAAAAGGCCCTTTTATAGAGATTTAATTTAGTATGCAAATGAGTAATGGCAGTCCCGTTGGAGAACTTCATGGTATGGCGGTCCCATAGCTTCAATTGGACCGCCAACGGGACCAATTTGATCATAACTGGCACAAAACTATATACATAATTATGTTTCCAGAGAAATTTTAAGAAAAGCAATCAACCAATGAAAAATGCAGAGTCCACCAACCGATGCCAGAGCCTTTTCTCAAAAAGGCCCTGGAAACGAGGTTGTCAATTGAGTTAAGAGACATGGGTTAACTTACTTGTCAAACATAGCATATACATCAGACGTTGGTTGATCAATGGTGCATATAATTGTGTAGCCATTTTCAGTAAGTTTTTGAAGTCTTTCTACCAGCATACTTGCGGAAAGAGCATCTAACCCCGATAAGGGGTCATCAGCAAACAAGATAAACTTTTCATTGGCCAACAACTATAAGTAAACAAAACGTTAATCAGAGCTAGACAAAATTACTTTTTCTGTAATTCATTACAAATTTACAATTACAAGTTAAAATCTTAAAAATCAATTGATTACAAATGACAGATTAAAAAAGTAACTAATGACAAATTTCTTATATATTTAATACCACTGTAGGCTTTCATTGTTAACAATTATCTCATGACACACCCACATTTCATTGTTATTACAGACCGGTTAAATTCTTTATTCAACTGATTAGTATGCATATAACAGTGTGATGAACCAAGTGTGAAGAATGTATAGTTATCACTCTTTTGAATAGAAGAGTGTGATATAACCACTTATTAGATGTGATAACCACTTAATTATCACACTGTTTATGGCATATTAACCCTTTATTGGTCAGGTGTCCAGGAGCTCTCCCTTGACGAGTAAAATTGTCTGGCGTTAGCCAGAGTAAAATTAATAAGTTACCAAAAGGCATTACTGTGGCCAATAAAGGGTTAATGAGTATTTTGATTTCTAACTCTTTCTTTCTCGGTAAATTAAATGAACAAGACAATTTCATTGCAGATGAGTCATAAGATAAGATAGTTGATCAATGGTCAATCGTCTGCATGATAAAGCGGAATTTATCATCGCTCGTGAAGCTTTAATTAACGTCAACTTGGTTTCGCTTACTTATCTAATAACAGTAATACTTTTTAATGTCGACATTCATACCTCAGAAGCCATCGACAATCTTTTCATCACTCCTCGAGGAATTCCATTTTGCATTGCAGGGGATCCTATTTGGATGTGAGCCCAATCTTTAAGACCAAACTATTTGTAAAAAAATGGTTACATAATTCGAATAAAAAAGGAATCAGGCTTGTCGAATCAGATTGTGTAAAACGCACTTCATTATAACATACCTCGTCAAGCACCACATCTACCCTTGCTCTCTTTTCGTCTCTAGGGATATCACTATCCATTCGTAATAACGCCTAAACAAAAATTTAAATTTTCAAGCACGTACCCCCCTCAAATATACAGCTTTTAAAACGTCCATTTACCTGGCTGATTTATTACTAAATTAAGTTATGAACAAAGCCATTTGAAGGAAATATATACTCTTCTGACACAAGTCACAAACGGTCCTCATTCTAACCTAAGGGCTGTACAAAGCGCGGGGTTGTTGCCTTTTTTGCAGCAGAAAAATACCCTTTTAGGATAAAGCATGTACCCCAAGTGCGACTAACCACGCCCAACTGGGCTTAAACTTCGGTGAGAGACAGGTACCAAGAGAGAGGGAAAGAGGCATGCAGTGCGATAACAGCACATTCACACACGCTGTGCGTGATTGGTCATTTAGTACCGTGATCATATAACGCTTTATACAATCAGGTGTCCTCTACGCACGCTCTGATTGGCTGGACCTTATAATAAGAGTACATATATATATATATATATGCACGGAGCTTTATGTTTTATTTGTTAAATATAAACACCATTATGACGTCACGGCACACGTCTTATTTTTAAATATGGAAGCTAGAAATCGAAATTGAACGCCAAATGTTTATACCTATATAATCTGATGCAAACTTGCAGGTTTGCAAAGAAAACCCCGACAATATTAATGTAAAAACCTACGATACGTGTTTTTTTACGCAAACCTCCGAATTCTCCCAAACTCTAGCTGTTCAGTGTGTTTGTGTTTGGCTATTTAAACACAGGCAGCCATTTTCTATCTTTTGAGAAATAATACATGAATGTCTTTGTTTATACACAAACATTATTGGTTTTGTGATCCACAATACGCAAATGCAGCATGTTTGCATGCATGTGCTGCACGAAAAAGCAATGAGAAATTAGTCTAATTTGCATCAGCAATATTTGTCTTGTTTTGCGAACATGAAAACAAATTGTAGTTACGTTTTTAAAACTAACGGTATGTTATTTTTAATCTTTCGACAATGATGCATGTGGATTTCTTTGTAAAATGTCTTATATAATTCAACTAAGAAATTATATCGCCAAAAGGTGTCAGTTCATAAACTTTTCCTAAATGTGTTTTATTATCATAATAAAAGACGTTAACGTGGAGCGGTGTCAGCGGTTGCATGTACCGTAGGGTCCTAGGCCCCGGGATCTCCGTCACCTATATTTAGCCTTGGCTCATTTGCGAACAGTTAAACATTAATAACTGTAGATTGACCCATTAATACAACGTATACATGGTTTGGAAAGTCGTCCAAAATCATTGTTCTATGTTTTTGTTCAAGTTCATGGAAATTTGTGCAACTTCACGGTATTGCAGTTATCCAATAGCAACGATTGGGTTTAATTAGTGTGGTCCTTCATCGTCACGTGTTGTGGTGCTTCCTCGTCACGTGTTCATAAAATTTATTTCCATATATATTTCCATTGAAAGACAATAGAGCTTCCAAACCATATGTTCTATTAACTATGATTGACCGGACTGTCAGCGCCATCGTGCCAATACGAGTCAAAACAATTAATGTACTCGTTCAAATTCCACTATATTGTGGTTTAGCCACTTTGAAAATCTAAATTAGCGATTAAACACAGTCACATAGACCTACCTGGAAAACCAAATGTTCATACACTGTTAGTGATTCGATGAAAATGTCGTCTTCCTCAACGTACGAGGACACCTCTCTTATCCCAATTCCAACCGGTTCTTCATGAACAAAAACCGTTCCAGTTACTTCCAATTTTTCGAGCTTTCGATGTGCTAACACATTCAACAAAGTTGTTTTCCCAGCACCTCTATGAATATTAGAGTTATATTTAAACGTAGTCAATAAAGTTTGTTTTAAAAAAATTCCTCTGTGTGTGTTTTTTTTTGGAAAAAAACTGGAAAATAAATTGGAAATACGAGAATGATAACGACATGTTATTTCACTGATTGGGGGTAGGAAAACAGAATTTATTATTGTTGATTTCATATTACTGACTTAATTCCTCCTTGGCGTGTGTTGCGAAGTTCCGAAGTTCATTCGGAACTTGGGAGCAATCAAATTGGGTTCGATTCACAGCTCGCAATTTGATTGGATAATTTGGCAACCCTGACAACGTAGTTCCCTAGTTCCGAACGAATTTTGTTCCCAACGAACTTCGCAACACACGGTGGTAAAGTAATATGAAATCAACAATAAATTATCAACATATCTAAACAATAAGGGCTTTTACTCAAAAGCAGCTCATTTTTTACTGCAGTTGATCCTTTTATCATATACACTGGTACGGTTCAACCAGTGAATCAGCTGACGTGCTAAAGAGCCCCCACTGCCCTGTTTAACATCAAAAACATCGCTTGTTTCCAGAGCTCACGTTTCTGTGTCCGTGGCTTACATCTTCCACGGCCTAGGGTATACGATTCCGTCAAACATGCAACAAGTCGTCAGGGCAGTGAATATGGCTTGTCTGGGCACCGTAGTAGAACGCTGCCTGACGATCTAACCGCTAACTTGTCAGGGCACTGCAATTTTGTGCAATTGCTTGTGTTTACGGATATTGCCAAAAGCCGCCAAAATCTCTCGCATCAAAAACATATCGCTTCCATTCTCAATGTGACAATACCAGAGCCCATGACGTTGGTGTGTATGGCTGTGGCTACAGTATTAATTCAATTCTGCACAAACTTAGTTACAAGCAAAATTATAAAACTGACTGACGAGGTAGCTGCTAGCACGTCAAGGCACCACAATTGTATCTACCTGCGGAATGCTATATATATGCTTTAGTTTTCATCACAAACATGCAGATGGCGTCAAAAACATCGCTTGTATTAATTCTCGTTCCCAGAGCTCATGTTTCTGTGTCCGTGACTTACGGTTACCTAACGAGCCAGCCGCTCAGCGGCTAACTCGTCAGGGCACCGCAATTACTGCGATCACTTATTTAGTTGATCATCATATACTGACTGTGGTATTAGCCATAAACTAATGCAGGGCAGGTGCACGATGGTATTATGTGACTACAACAACCACTGCGTAGGACACTGGAAAAGCATTCTGGTATAGTATTGTGGTGATAATGCCATCAACCGTGGTCGTGTGTGTAATTAAATGGCCCCCCATTAACTAAATTATTTGCAATCACTTTATATTGTAACTTTTAGTTTTGCTAACCTTGATCCCATGATTGCGACCAAACTTTTTGCTGGTATCTCTCCATTTACTGTTAAAACAAAAACATGAGATAGGATTGAAATTATTTTCTGTAAGTCAGTGGAAATGTCCGCTGATTCGCTGAACCTCGTCAAACTAGCTAACACCCACACTGTTTCAGTTTTTCTCAAGTGGATTGTACAGTAAAAGAGAATATGTGTAGGCTAGAGTTTCAATAATAAGTTTTCACAACACTCTCATGACATTAACATGCATGACATTGCCATTGTGAAGTTTTGTTTACCGTAATGATTCGAATAAGCGCCCTCCTTCCAATAAGCGCCCCCCCCCCCCCCACCCCACCCCCTCGGATAAGCGACCCCTTCCACTGCATTTTTTAAAATAAGACGCCCCCTCCTTCGATAATAAGCGCCCTCCTTCCAATAAAGATTGTTATTAAAGTTCTACGTTTTTATGGAGTCAGATTGCGGTGTTTGCTAAAAAATTAAATAAGCGCCCCCTCCTGAATAAGCACCCCCCCCCCCCACCTCGACCTTTTGACCTAAAATTAAATAAGCGCCCCGGGGGCTTATTCGAATCATTACGGTACTGCCGTAAACTGCCATTACGGTAAGCTGCCGTTAGTTGTTCAATAATACTCCGAAAACTCTGAGCTCTGGAACAGCATGCAGCAGTTTATACTCCCCTGCTTCCTACGTCCCTGGTATTATATGGACGGCGTAATCAAGACCATAACCATAACAATCAAGTAATTTACTGCATTCGTTTATATTGCGCGGCGGCATCATACGTGCAGAACGAAAAAGACACTGAATGACAAACCATTTCTATAACACTTAAAATCAAACAAATCCTTAAACACTTCATTCACTTCATTGAGATATTTAACGGTGGAAATCCTAATATAATATAAATGTATCATTATGCATAATACTACCGCGAACGTCCACGACCTTAACCATTTTTGTAATCTACCCGTACGCGTAGTCGTATGTACGGGTAGATCATGATCTACCACGGGAAAACGGGTAGATATTACGGGTAAACAAAAATGGCGGTACCCGTACCCGTAAACCGAACCCGGGGTATCTTAAGGTCTCTAATTTAACAATCCGCGGTCAATATTTATAATAAAATAGTTGGTATTTAAAGATTTAAGAAAAACTAATAATTTTTTATTGAAAACTTTATTTGTACCATAGTTTTTTCAACCGGTATGATGGTCCCAACTTTCTTCACATTAACTGCATGCATACTGTTAGCGATTTTAACTTTTCGCAGTTTTCACGGCCATAATAAAGAACTGAAAAATGACAATAACAAGACTAACGCAATATACAAGTAACTACATGCACGCGATTACCTTACAAATGTTTATTGTTAAGACATTCTAACACACTAGATGACCTTTGACAAACTAGACCCACGCGTGACATGTAATTAAAAAAACGAGCCCGAACAAAAATTTCTTTTAAAACGAATGACTTTCATGACAATTTATGGGTGTTTAATTATTTTTTTCGACTTGCGATAACTCTTTTCTTAGACTTTGAAAATCAAAACTAGTAGTGTTTTCATCATCTATGTACACTCAACGGAAACCACTAATGACAGCAACAAGATGCTGAAATACCATCGATTTAATGAGCCTGGCCGGCGCTATTGATACGCCATGCCACAGTTGCCATGCCCACGCGGCGCGAGGTACTAAGGCATGTCCAAAAACGTTTTAGAATTTTTTCAGGTCAAAAAGCTTGCGAGAATTTTCAGCTGTAGTTGAGAATTTTTAATTGTATTTTAGTTTATCGTTCAAGTTGTAATTACTCGTCCAACTTTTTGTATCTACTGCGCATGCGCTAGTAGATACATTGCTGTTTAAGTTTAAGTTAAGTTAACAATAGGAACCTTCGGAGCCAATGAGAATGCAGGGTTAAACGACAATATACCGAATGTTAGCGGATGATGCCTTCGGAGCCAATGAAAATGCTGGGTGGAACAACAACTTACCGAGTGATAGCCGAACACTGTAGAGCTGGTACTTTGCCACGAATCTAATAGTTCGCGCTGAGTTGAACACTGAATTGGCGAATAGAAATACGATGAGAACGACAAGTTGTGTCACTATCAGTATAGTGGGTTTGTATGTGTTCGCGCTGAATGTTGATCTAAAATGCGATCAGAGCGACATTTTGTGTTAATTTATAGTGTGTTGTGAATATGTCCTCGTCGTTTTGTGAAGTGATTTTAAACTATAGCATAGTGTTCGCGCTGAATGATGTAGAATCCGATCAGAGCGACATGCTGTGTTTTTTAATATAGTGTGTTGTCAATTGTGAATGTGTTCGCGCTGAGTTGAGCACTGAATGGTCAGAAATACGATCAGAGTAGCGGGTAAGCGGGGTAATTACCCCGGGGTAAATAGGGGCCCGTAACATTTTATAACATTTTAGTCCAAGAAATTTATTATTAAGTTTAGCATAAAAAAAACTTCATCTGTTTTTGTCCTTTCAGTAATATGTTTATAAAGGCGGTACGAGTATGACCATTGTAACTATTTTAGCTTGACTGACGCTTCTGATGTAAGAATACTCTTACAATACTCGATATAATGATGGTATTAAAACATTGATTTCGGTGCCCAGGGTCAAACGTTGGAGTCGACTTTAACACGATGAAAATAACCGCCGCCAAAAACGCCTTCGAAAAGGACTTCTTCAAGCTGATGAACAACAGCGTCTTCCGGTGAAACGATGGAAAACCTGAATTGTGAATAGTTTATCCCTAATCATAAAATGACAATTTTAGGTAAATTGGGGAAAACAGGAAACGCGGTCGCTACTCGCATTGTTAAAAGAATGTCACACTATATATCGCTTTCGTTCTATATTAATCTTTACTATATGTTAGTCTCTGGTAACACATTCAATTCATTGATTTGCCTGAACAATTGATGATCAACGCGCTTTTGGAATAAGTATTTTATACGCCTACATATAACTCAAGCAGTGCCAAGTACAGTTGATTTCCGCGTATAAACTTATAGCTTAGATATTCAGATTTCAGAAAGATCTTGATTCGAAGCCAAAGGAGCACTCGCTCAGGAAACGCGGTCGCTAATGAGTAATGATTTATTTCACAGGATGTGGTCGCCCAATCATCCGAGCCAGGTAAGACCTAACGTGTTGATTTTACGTAGTAAATTTTTTTTAGGTATTTGAGAGGTTTTATTTGCCATTTGGTCCTGAGCTTTATCGATTTTAATAACTTTTTGCGTATAGGTAGGTAGCGTGGCTAAACATGCCGGTGAGACAATTATTTCCTTCTTCAAATAATTTTCTCTGTCGTCGTCATATTGAAAGAATGTGGAAAAACCAAAGAAGTTATGAGTGATATTTTTGGAGACAGCGGCATTTTGGCTACTGAAGATGATTACGCTTATGAATTTGCAAGTTTCGAGCTACGAGAGAAGTACTATGGTAGTATGCCGAACTTCCTTCCGTCAGGCTTTGACAAACTACTAAAAACTCTATTAAGCCCTAATCAAACGAGAACGCAAGTCATCGCAAGGAATTGGCAGTCACAAATTTCTGTGGCGGTCGTTCGAACACCCAAATTAACAAAATAAAGGTTTCATGAGTGTTTTAAACAAGTTTTAACTTTGTGACGGTACATAATAATTTCGGGAAATTATTCAGAGGGGCTGGCTGAGATAGGGTGACTGCCAACTTGCGTTCTCGTTTGATTAGGGCTTCAGACTACGTTTTCCTTCCAAGTAAATCAGTCTGTGCCGATCAATTGGAAAAATAATTCGTGTGAAAGCATGAACCACATTTTGAAACTTTCATGCGATTGGAAAGTTAAAAAAATCCCTGATTTGGTGGGAAAGATTTTTAAAATCTTTAATACGCCGACGTTAGGAGTGCTCTTTACGGGATGGGGAATTTTGAACTTGCTCCATGGATGGCAAAGTTTAGAATTAGCCAAGCCAACTGGGCAGCCAAATCAACCGAAGAAATGAGCAAATTGGTTTCAAAAGTTTTTGAAAGGTAAAAAGATAGAAACTGTTAAGTCAACAGACGGAAGACTGATAGTGCGTAAAACTCAACAATCAGCGGAAAAACCTGGTCATCGAAAGAGAGTAAAATGCGCAAGAACTCCGTTAGAGAATCTTTAAAATCGTTAGAGAATACCTGCAGACTGCAGAGGGACATATATTAATTGACGGGGACATATATTAATTGACGGGGACAAAAAAGATGGCGGCGGTACATTGAACCACAATGTTTTGCGACCTCAAATCAGCTAAAATAACAACTAATTGTTTATCGTGTTGAGATAGATTATGTTAGCAAGAACTTCATTCCTACCAAAGTTGATTGTTTTAAAACAATATCTTCTGATGATTCTGCCAGAAACAAATATTTAAGGCATGCAAAGGATTATGGTTAAAGTCACCACGGTCAATTGCCAAAAATTATAAACTTGTAATCATTCTGTTTATTAGTATAAGATTGAATCATTAGAAAACTATTAAATACATAAGCCAAAGATAAATATAAAAACATTTTAAGTGAGCAAAAATTTTTGTACATACTGCATGTGAGGTAGTGCATAAGGTGTATAATTTTATGAATAATATATAAAATTGTTATAGAATGTATCGATTTACAAAAATTATTTTGAGTGAAATGCCGTAGGTTCAATCCAAGTCGATGGTTTTTTTATTCTTTTCTTTTTTTTCTTTTTTAGTTGCTTTTATCACCTTTTTGTTTTTTTCATATTAAAATAATTCCATGTCCTAAATAACCCAGGTACTTCATGAAAGCCTGACCCCAACACACACCCTAATCCTAACCAATAAATTCGTGAATATAGGACATGGATTTATAACCAAAATTCTGCTGTGTCGTTTTGAGCCCACGATGACATAGCACTTGATTACCCCAGACATACACTCATTAACATCTTCGTTCACCTTACTTACCCGCTTGGTTGGTTAGGTGCAAGCTGTTGGCCGAGGGGGCCTTGGACTGGAGCGAGAAGTGGTACTTGGAATCAGGTTAAGATCCAACCAGGTGGTATCTTGAGCTGACCACCCCCTCGGGACAGCTAACACCTTCACACCAATAAATTGGTGGAGTAAAAACTTACCATTATTTTTGAATTGAAGGGAGGGATGGTGGGAGTTGAAATTTGCAGAGCTCTCGAACTTGTGTGTGACAGCAAGTCGAGCAATAGCGTAGTGAGCGATGCGCAGTAGCTCGGCCCAGTATCCAAGCACGCCCCTCATGCTGTTTGCTAATTGCGTCCATCCTGTGCGACGCGCGGTTACCTAGTTGTTAACCTTGGTTATTGCATAACCCCACTATACAGTCTATTTAATTTAAATAGTCGACCAAAAACGTCTCTTCTATACTTTAAAGTTAATCCGTTGATAATTTAAGGAGCAAGATAAAGATTTGATTTAGTTTGTATATTTAGACACCATGCACGGGTTGACGCGATTGTCAGTAAATAATTCAACAAACAACTGATATCAACATATCAACTTACCACGGTCCAAAATTTGGCTAACCACAAACTCGATATTAGC
This sequence comes from Paragorgia papillata, assembly GCA_035771165.1. NCBI lineage: Eukaryota > Metazoa > Cnidaria > Anthozoa > Scleralcyonacea > Coralliidae > Paragorgia > Paragorgia papillata. The sequence continues at coordinate 4,269,982 of JAWNZC010000348.1, forward strand.
TCGACCTCTTTTTAAGCATCGATCAAAGCATCCAGTGTGTCTATGTACGAAGACATTGATATCTTCCCAACCGAGAATGACTTGACTTCTATCAAAAGTTGACGATAAATCGAAGCTTTTCTTCCCACTAAATGTGCTTAGACTACTTTGGTGCTTAGCCGATGAGTGTGCAGTAACGCCATTGTCAAAGCTGTCAAGATTTCTGTTTCTATCACTCGCCGAATAAGAAGGATGCGTTTGGGAGTCAGTAAAGTAATCCCCGCCGAGAAGTTGACTTTTATCCATGACTCTATCAGCCAACCGAGGAGAGAGCAACCTCCGTCAATTCATAGTATACCTCGACACCTCGTGCTTTGGGGGATGTGCATAGTTATTTCGTATTCTGAATTGCAAATCAATGCAATATGTCCAGACTTCGACGTTATTAACTGGTTTATTAGTTGTAAATCATTGAACCGTGGCTACAGCTATCAACAACAGTGGTCTCCTGATGACACAGACCAACACACACACGGCATGTTTGTCATATAAGTATTAGTTTTTTCGCCACGGCTCAATTGAATGGATTTTTCTCTCTATATATATATATGCCTGGTGGCTGGTACTGCTTAGCTACACTGTCTAAGACTCTAAGTCATGAGAAACAATATGGAAAATCACTGCAGCGGCTGTTTCAGTTGCCAAAAAGTAGCCATCCCCCCAGGATTGACGCGCCTGTCATAAGTACCTATCAATGTTTTCCCCCTGCGGGGGGGAGGACGGGACAATCTGCATTTCTTTGTTTATATGTAAATTGTGTTAAAGTGATGACATTGACCAAATGCAATGGTTTTGCAATTATTGTGTTTATTAATAAAGTCTTTAAAATGATTGATTATTATCATTATTTAGAAATTGTGCTTTTTATATAGCTGTCAGTGCTATAGCAATGTGATTGTGTTGGCAGTGTAAGGTGTCCCCTGGTAGGGGATTTTGACAATTTGGGATTGCCCCAGGGTGGGAAAATTGATCTGTTTTCATGAAAAATGTCAAAATCCCCTGGGGTTTCCCGCCCCCCCCCCCCCCCCCAGGGGGAAAACTTTGATTAAATATTATTCATAAAGCGGGCTTGGAGTAGCTATTGGGCAGTCTTTGTTCTGTGGCAAGATGGCACAATGGACAGTCGAAGCTTGTGCTTTTGTTTGCTGCTGGCAAACCAATTTTCTTAAAATTTATTGATGATACCGTATTCAATAACTCTTGGCCACAACTGTAGACGCCGCCATTGAAGTCGTCGCGTGAATTCACGAACAAAAACTCATATTTATATTTATAACCACTTCAGCTTGCCTTAAAATCTACTTGTCTATAAAACATAAAACTGGGGGTAGCCTGTGAACAGCTAAAGTGGGAATGAATGAATAACTATATTTATTGAAGGTAAACACCAATCTAACACAAATGGTTAATGAGGGTGGCCCTCAAAGAGGAAAGGAGGTGTTAATGCGAGCCTTCAAAACGTAAATATATACGGACTTTAATAATAGGACCCCCAAGTAACTTATTATTTATGACGCCACTGTATTTATTATTTTTCATTGTAATGAGGTGGAAATTCTGTTAAATAAAAACCTATCCGTGGCCCAAAAATGTTTAAGTTTTCTAATAAATTATAAACTTGCATTGCACGGCAAGCCGCGAACATCTCCAAACTGTCCAGTGATTAAAATCAAAATCCCCAATCTCTGAATAAGAACGTTTCCATACCCACCAATGACAGCTTGTCATCAATATCTTAATCCTCCTCCCTGCAGTGCAGCCTCCACCCCCCGCCCACATAAGCTTCGGTTACACTCTCTGGTTACACTTGATGAGATCATGAACTCGTATTAAACTCCATTTATAATTTATTAAAAAATACTAATATCTTTTGATATATTATTTTTATGTTAAGGCATAATTTTGTGTTAAGATCGTCCCCGGATCATCAGACCACCTGCTGTGAGTGACTTGTGAATCGAAATTAAACTTGCGAAAATAAAAGGTGCGACGCGGAAGGCATCTGAGGAATTAGAAATACGGGTGCCGCTGACTGTATTGTACTGAGGCATTTGTCAACTCGCCTTCGGCACTTTGGGTTGTGGTCGCTCGTGTACACTTCTTCTGTTCGTTTACTCAGGAAACTTCATCATCGTATAACATTTATAGACCCTCGTGCTTAGTTGAATGTTCGTTTACTGCAAGTATTAGCAACTTCTCATTGTTTTCGGGTTTGTGGTCCATTCACAACGGTTGCCGAACAGCCGAACAGGTCGTTTGTATTTTGTGACAGGTAAGATTAGTCTCTTACAATATGTTAGCTATATCCTTGCTATTGGAAGAGACATGTTGTTTCTCAGACAAGGCTAGCTAAATGTTTAATCTTAATGCCGACTACGACGTATGATTGTTAATTTGTTTGTTTATTTTCAAGTGTTGCCGTTAAACATTGCATGAGTTATGGTAGTATAAATTATATATACAGCTTACTATTAAAATCCTCGTTCATTCTTTCTTACTTCACTCATGAAAGCAGCCCGATTTTAATTTTCCCGTTATATGTCGATCTATTAATCTTTATTTAGAAACCTGTAGTTGTTATATTGCTGTGACTAAATTACAATCTCTAATTGGTATTCTTTCACACTCAAATCGTTCAACACAGACAGCAGATATCAGTTACAGCCGCGTGTGTATTTACTAAAAACATTGTGTATGCCGATATTAAACAGTCAGACTGAAACAGCCGCGTTAGTCCGTTAGTCTGAAGTCTATTATACATAAGGAGAGCTTTCCTTTTCCTTCCTACTGTAACTGATAAATTACATGTATTTTGTGTTGTGCACTCAAGCAAAAAAAATTTTCAAGGAAAAATCTGTTGAGGAAAACTTAGATAGGAAAATAGTTTATTTTGTTAAATTTATTTTTTTATTTTTTGGCTCTCTGTGATATGGTCATCATTATTATAAATATAAATACCCGTTTGCTGCCTAGGATGTCTGAGCAGGCTTATACCAATTTCCGTGGAAATTTCCTGAAAATGTCCAGAAATTTAAAAGTCCAAAGGCTGCCATGAGACAATGACCTCATGCTTTATATATGCAAAGGTTTTGGAAACTCCAAATTATATGAAAATCTGGGGTTTTTTTAATCCACTTATATGTAAAAATCCAACTGGCAAAAATGATTTGCATACTGTATAAGCGGCAGTGTCTGTAATAAGAAAGTAACTTTGTGTCACTGTGTGGCACACTAAAGTGTAACATCTGTATTGGATTCATTCACAGTTTTTCGAACATTCTCATCCCAAGATGCCCAGACAACCTTTAGACACAGGTTTTTAGCCAGAAGGGTCTCTCTTTATGAGTAAAATTATCTGGCATTAGAGTAAAACAAAGTGGCTGTTTTTGGCTGGCTTTGGCAGGAATGGTTAATTGTTCAAATGTGAGGTCTGTATGAGAAATTATTTGCTTGAGGTTTTACCATCAAACCGGATGTTCTCTTGCATGCTACTTTGCAATATCACACCACAACATTACAATATTGATTGTCAATTTGGCTTGAGCAACTTGAAAACGTCTCATGAATATTCCTCTGTCAGTAGATTCCTTTAAAGGTTTGTCTTTTTGTTTAGTATAAATACAAATTTCTGTTTAAAATATTACTGTTAGTGGGTAGATATGCAAATGGTACAGTAGTTTGAGTAAAGAAATGTCAAATTTCAGAAAGAAATATTCCCAAAATGTTTGCAAATTGCTCAAGGGAACTTGTCAATCAACATTGCAATGTTGTGTGGGAATGTAGCTTGCAAGAGAACACCCAGTTTGACTGTAACACAGAGCAATGAAAAATTTATTTGCCACACAAGCACATTTACAGAGTTAAGCTACACGGATAATTATTAATTTTATACTTACTTTTTATTTCTTTTCTTCTAGTCAGTCCCCAAACCAAAAAAATCATTATAATGGAAAGATTTTGCATGTTGGTTACTTGTACTAATGCTGTTTTGCTGTTGTTAATTCTAAATTATATATCATGTAAGTGAATTAATATTATGCAAATTCATACATGTAGGTCTAGGATGAAACACTATACATATACTGTAATACCAATTGTAAATAATATCTTTACAATTTGAATTTTCCTCAATAACATTATTTTAAAATAACATTACATATATACTCAATTTCCCTTGTTTAGACATTAGTGCACAGAGGAATTGCAAGGAGTACGATTCATGCAAAAAATGTATTCAACATGCAAAGTCAGAATTATGCACTTGGTGTGCTACAAAGGTTTGTATTTCTATTTTATCTTTTGGACTTTTTTGTAACTAAATGTTTATTGTTTTTACTGTTCTTCATCTGTTGTGTTTTCATCTTTACTTCTTTTCTTGTCCCTTTAAATCCCACCATGTTGGAATGTCTTCCCTTGGTGAGTAAATTAAAACCATCTGGTGTTAGACAGAGTAAAAAATAAAAAGTTGCCAAATAGCACTGATAGGAATGAAAGGGTAAAATGTTAATACTGTACACTCAGATCTACTGTAATATGTAGGACTTGTAAAGTTTGTAGTGCTTCCCAAAGGTGATTAATAATGATTTTAGTCTAGTACATTACAATTATAGCTCTGCATTATTTTTGTAAAGCATAATCAAATGGCACATACACATTGAACAGGGACCAGCAAGATTTTGTAAACCATTAGTTACTGTGGTAACCTTCCAAAGACAAAAAATTGCCTGACATTGCCAATTGTGCTTGTAACAGTCTAAATAAAGTCAAGTAAACACATCCAGGCACACAGAGTATGAACCTACTGTATGTTAAATGTAGTATTCAGGGTTCTGCCCACGGTGGGCAGTGCTGGGCGGCAGCGCCCGACACTCAGCAGTGCTGTCCGGCACTCACGCCAAAACGGACCCTTCTGCCCAGCACTCGAAATATGCAATAAGAAAACCCCATGTGTTGTACTTTTTATATATCTTTTAATTAATATACAATTTGTATTTTTTTGTCCTTGGTGAATTTTTTTTTTATTGATACAATATTATTTGGTGAAATTCAGCACCACAACGCACACAATATTAGCTACCAGACTTGTGATTCGGTGAAATACGATATTCCTTCAAAGCCAGATTGGATTGTCCGATACTTGGGTAAGGCTCTAATCACTTCGCACTTTGTTTGTTAATGCCTGTAAGATGATACACCGGCGTTGATAGTCGTAGAACATATGCAGGAAACCTTGCTCTAGCTTTACATAGAGAATTTGTCATGCCGGGCCTGTACATGTAGGTACCCGGCACTCACATGCTCCTGGGCAGAACCCTGAGTATTCATGAACACCAAAAGTGAACCTACAGTGTATAAGTATTTAAAGACACACCAAGTGTAGCCACACTGAATGTGAACTCAAGCATCCCAACCGTCATTCAGTGGGTGCCATGGAACTGCTGTGGTATTATTTTACTGCAATCAGAATTTTTTTCTTTGAGTTTTTGGTTTTAGCGAATATTAAATAGAGAATAATACATGGATGTGCGGAAATATGAAATTTATTTCGAGTGTTGACCAGGATATCTCACGAGTGAGCGAAGCGAACGAGTGACATATCCTGGTCAACACGAGAAATAAATTTCATATTTCCAAGCATCCATGTATTGTTCTGTTTATTATATAAAAAAATTGTCCTATTGCCTTGCAAAAAATGCATTAAACTATAATGCTGATTCAGCGATAATCGTCACATGTGTGATTATCATAAATAATCGCACATGTGAGATTATCACTTTTATTAGTGGTGGAAAAATCAATAAAACACTCTATTTTATATAATAAAATAAAATAAAATAAAATAAATAGAGAATAATACATGGATGTGCGGAAATATGAAATTTATTTCGAATGTTGACCAGGATATCTCACGAGTGAGTGAAGCGAACGAGTGACATATCCTGGTCAACACGAGAAATAAATTTAATATTTCCAAGCATCCATGTATTGTTCTGTTTATTATATAAAAAAAATTGTCCTATTGCCTTGCAAAAATTGCGTTAAACTATAATGCTTATTCAGCGATAATCGTCACATGTGCGATTATCATAAATAATCGCACATGTGAGATTATCACTTTTATTAGTGGTGGAAAAATCAATAAAACACTCTATTTTATATAATAAATACATTTATTACATTTATATAAAATAGAGTGTTTTATTGATTTTTCCGCCACTAGTAAAAGTGATAATCTCACATGTGCGATTATTTATGATAATCGCACATGTGACGATTATCGCTGAATCAGCATTATAGTTTAATGCAATTTTTGCAAGGCAATAGGACAATTTTTTTATATAATAAACAGAACAATACATGGATGCTTGGAAATATGAAAATTATTTCTTGTGTTGAACAGGATATGTCACTCATTCGCTTTGCTCACTTGTGAGATATCCTGGTCAACACTCGAAATAAATTTCATATTTCCGCACATCCATGTATTATTCTCTATGTATACACAAGGTAGAATTAACGTGCTGATATAAATAAGTTATAGGTACATGCAAGGCCTACTTGAAATACGAATGTAATAAATAAATATACTATTACAGAACCCTCCTCAGAGAAACATGAGAAAATTTTTTCATGATTTCTCAACTGAAAAATTTTGGTGCGAGTTCAAATCCTGCTCAAGTCAGCCGAAATTTTTCGGTTGACTTTAGCAGTGTAAGAAATGACGAAAAATTTTCTCATGTTTCTCTGAGGATGATTCTGTAATAGAATTGAAACACTGCACTTCCCTCGCGGAAAAGCGTTAAGTTGTTGCGAGAATATCTCATGCACTTAAGTTGATGTGTAGGTTGACTTTCAGTGTGTCTAGCAAACAGAGCTAAACGGACTAAACGTATTAAAGTAACTGTATATCACTCACTATCACTGTACTGTTTGATTGGCTCCTATAATTTTTTTAATTGTTTCATCATTCTCAAACAACAATATACTGGCTCTAAAAGCCTCTGGAAATATTAACAAACTTATCTAATCCTTGCTTTTAATGCATTCTAGCGGATGAGACAAAAAGCCTTTACGGATACAGTTGCAACTCGCAATTGATCAATTGAATATCGCATAGTAAACTTGATTTCACCAACATTTCACCAATAGCAGTGAAGTACTTAAATTTTTTATTGTACCTATACTATGTGTGTCTATTGCAATTCAAGGCTTATTTAATTTCCAAATTTTTTAAAGTATCAGGATTTCCGTTCATTTGAGGCAGCACTTAGTAACACACAATAGTAACTTCTAGTTAGCCTGATACACCAAATACATCGACAAGAAAGATGGTGCGGTTTTACGTCGACATTTTTTTGGAATGAAATTGGGTGTAATAATTTTATGCACTTTTTAAAAATCTTGCAACGTCAGTACTTTTTAAGGCATCTGGCCTACATACCGTACAAAATTGGAAGAAAATCTCAGGAAGAAAATTATTTGCTTTTGAAAACTGAAAGAGAGAACGCGTTGCGTTCTCGATTCTCTTTTACGTAATATACAATGTACACAATAAGATGTACAAATAGATACGCAATGCATACATGTGTCGACTGACAAGAGCAGAAAGATTGACAAGCAACTTATTGGTGTAGCATATAATTGAAACTGTAATAAAATGGCTTCGTTCAATATAATAGAAAACTCGTAAAGCGTTCGAACAGCGTACTCCGAATCGCGTGACAAAATCGGAAGCCTTCGGAGAAATATGACGTTATCCGTGGTACCCTTTCTCGCTACCAGTCTCCTTTACGCTTAAATCCGTGATCACGTGCTACCACACACAACCTCGAAACTTTTTAACTGCAAAATACCACTCAAAAGGAGTTGAGTTCTAGCAATTCAGTTATATTTATAGTGTTGTGACTTTGACTGAATCGGCTAACATCAAGAGTTATAGCGATGTTATGGAAGCATGTAGATACATAATTTGTTTAGGTCACAAAATTGTTTTTTTGAGTCTAAAGGCGAATATTTTACATACACACTAATCAAAAACTGTAAATAACGTACTGTACAGTATTTATTTTAAATCAGTTATTTTATGCAAACATTTTTTCATAATTTTGCCAATTGGTACAAGTGCGATCAAGCATTTTATTCATTCGTTCATATATATATGTAGGTCTTGTGGTTATCAGGATGGCCCGTTTTCTTTTTAAACATCTCAAATAACCCCCTGACGGAGGTATATATGCTGTCTCTATAGTAGTCATGCAGTGCCCTCTTGTTATGTAATACAGTGTAGTATATCCAACACGAGTCAGTATTCCTCCTTCGATTTCTAAATACAGCCTGTTAAAAATACGAGGCAAAGCCGAGTTTTTTCAACCAGCTTGACTGTATTTAGGCATCGGAGGACGAACACTGACAGGTGTTGAATATAGCTTCTCAAACGAATTTACATTTTAATAGAAAACTGACATAACAGTTTGCTAAATTTGACCGTAATCTTCATCGGATTTCTAAATATATATTGATTAAATATTTACTTCTTTTGAATTTTCCTCCTGACTTATTAATGAGTTTGAGAAGTAATATTTTAAACATGACCATCAGTGTTTTATCAGATTTATAACACGAGGCGACAGAATAGCTTAAAAAACGACCAAATTCGTAAGTTTATTGGCGTGATAATTTTGAAATTAATCACACAAACCAATCACTGATTTGTCGAAGTAATAATTTTAGTTATAAACTGATGTGTTTTGTCGCTTACTAGAAGAAATATTTTGTATATCAAATGTAGAATTATACATCACGAGGACAAGTATTACCAAGATGCAATGTTTTTAAGAAACATGAAGAAGATGGATGCGCTAACATTATCAATCCAAAATCAAGTGTCATGCCAACAAAGGTAATGTAACTGTTGAATTTCAATAGGCGAGTTTCAGGGTGTTGCGCGTTGTAAAAAAAAACTGGCAAACTCACTCAAAATAAACAAAGTATAGATACAGTTTCTGGATGTTTAACACTGTTATTCTGCTGTTGTTGGCTCGCTAGCAAGTCTGTTTGCCATTGCTTACTTTGTGGGGAGCCCGCCAAGAGCCCGCCAGTTCCTTTGCAAAGGATGCGCGTGCAATACCCTGAAATTCGCCTATTGTAAATTTCCTTGATGTTTCATAAAACAGGATAGTACTGTAGATGTACTACTTCGACTTAGGCTCCAGTTACAGTATACCGGTTTGCTTGCGTATCAGATTACTTTTCGTATCGGATAAGGGTTCCATTTACACTACAACGCATGCAGTAATCCGATACAACACGTCGGAACAAAATCACTCCGCTCTGGAGGTGATATGAAAAATAATCCGATATGTGCCGTGCGGCAATTTGTTGTATGTAAACGAGGTAATCCGATACGTTCCGCTATAAATATTCTACTTCCAATTCTTTATTGCCCTTTGAGCTTTTGGCAGCTTTTGCAATATATTGGAAATTGAAAGGCAAATATATATATTTATATTTGTTTCTTGTAATTACTTCTGATAGTCGTCCGAGCCGTCTATCTGTGTGTTCTGTTGTGTCTCATCTGTAGGCTTTGGCCGATGTTTTTTCATATTTTGCTTTCACGCTGTCCCAGTTTGTGTGAAATAGTTCACTATAATACAAAAATGCTAGTTTAGAGAAGGCCATCTGTAGGTATCTCTACAAGAAAACTTTAATTTTCCTTAATTCTTGTTAGTACGAATAACTGTACATAGTTAAATTGTATATTTTTATAGACTATAATAAGTTATAGTATTATGTGTATGTAAATAATTTGTATATTGTAGGGCCTAGATGAAAATACTTCAATTGTAATTCTAGCTACCCTGCTTAAATAAAGTGTTATTATTATTATTATTATCATCATCATCATCATCATCATCATCATCATCATCATCATCATCATCATCATCATTATTATTGTTATTATTATACAAAAATATCAAGTCAACTATATGTTAATGATACTTATGCTGTAGGCGATAAAAATATACATTTGTATTTTTCTTAGATTAATTCAGCTGCAGTGTACTATAGTTGTACTTAAGTAGTAACTAAATCAAGCAAAAATAGTGCAATTTATTTTCTTCCCTATTAATTCGAAACCTGAATATATACTCATGCAGTCTTGTACTTGGAAGCGAACTGTACAGTGTTCTTGTTTCTTTGTGTACAGAACTTGACTAGTGTTTATTATAAATTATTATTACTGCCGTACTACTGTAGATGGAAACATGCATAAGTTGTCTTCCTCCCACTATGATGGGTCGGTTACTGTGTTGAGACTACTGTATATGGAAACCTCGTTATATTATAAGGCCAAATGTTTTGTATCTTATTTTAGAAACTTTGTTTATACAAAGGTTTCGTTTGTTTTCAGCATTGAACGAGAATGGAATAATTAGCTACTTTATGATTTCCAAACTTTCATATATACAAGCGTTAGATGCCTTCAGTTTGTCTATATCTTGCGGACTTTTTACTTTGACAAATAGGGAATAGAATCGTTCTTTTTTCTGTACTCTAGTCTGTCATGGGACATGCTCATGCCAATTTTTGTAATAATAATATTAGAATCGCGGAGAAAGAAAATGGGTCAGGCTATATATGTGCAAATACAGGCAGCTATATTTAATTTCTTTTACATGTGTGTGTACTGTTTTTTACCCTTTAGAATGACGACCTGACAAACACCACAAAAGTCAAACCACAAGAGGTTACTCTTGCACTAAGACCAGGTTGGTATAGTGTACTGTGCAGGCAAAATTTTCGGAGCTGCCATGGCTAAGGAAAAATATTTGTGCACCTGCATGCATGGTGGCCTTTTTGTTCAAAGGCTGATTAGCACTAATTTTGGATTAAAAGTTAATGTGTTGTTAATCTGTATTTCTGACTGATTGTTTCGCTTCGAACTGTAGAGAATAAAGTCTGTATATTTAACAACATTTGTGAGAAGACGATTTTTTACTAGTCCAAGATTAAATTAATCGTCCTTTGAACAACCGGCCCCACATGGTTGGTAAACTATGTAATGATGTTTCTGAGCAATGGAATTACTCAAAAAATTTCTAACTGGCACTGATTTTTATCGTGCGGCCAGACAAGGTTTTTGATGGTACCACGGATTGACGGTGATCATTTTTGAATTAGATCGATACGCGTGTGCTTCGACAAAGCAGGATTTTTTTAGAGACGAAAATAGCCTTTTAGTGCTCTTTTTTTAAACTCGTATCAAACTGACGTTTGCCTGTGTACAAGTATTTAGATCATGTTAATCACATTTCCCCATTTTTAATCCTGAAGATCATTACATTCTTTCATTTGTAAGGAAACTGAGGTGCGGAAATGTTTTGACAAAATGTTCACCTTACAGTGTAAAACATCCTAACCAATTTTGTTTCGGATTACAGTAGTTTTCTATGCATATCTTGACAATGTAGTACGTATAGCCTAACGTCATTTTACTAAGACAAGACAACAGTCAACTTACAGTGAGACGAATGTGTTTCAATAAATATTGTTAGACTAAAAAAAGAATATATGGGTTTCCGGTTTCCCAACCCTACCTAGTTTTTGGCCAGCAAAATGCTGTCCCTAATCTTTTTATTGAGTTTTGGAGGAGCGTGGGCCTGAGTTGCAGCATGATTTGCATCATGGGATAGCAAGCATGGCGGTAGAACCTAGTAACATGCTTAGTTTTGGAAAGAATATTATTGCCATGCTTGGACACTAAATAAAAAAGTATAAAAAAAAAATCCGACCTACCCTACCTACGTTTTTATGAAACGATTTTTATTTTTACGGCCTTATGTTTGGGAATTGCTGTCCAACCATTTCTTAACCACAAAGCCATTCTCAAGACCATTTGTAACCTGGCAAACTGTGAGCCCCCATTAACAAGATGTCTAAAATAACAAGACTTGCATCAACCAACAATGTTATTTGGATAAATATATTGGTTACATGTGTATGAACCAGTCAAATATTCTGGTGTGTTCAGTATATATTTATTTTTTTGTACATATATGTTACTCTTCAAAATGTGTCTGTCTGTCCCTGTCTGTCTGTCCCTGTCTCGGTCGGTCTCGTTTGTTTGTTTGTTTGTTTGTTTGTTTGTTTGTTTGTTTGTTTGTTTGTTTGTTGCCAATATATATATATATATATATATATATATATTCACAAAATACCGTGCACAGGTTTTCATGAAAGTTTGTGGGAAGATTGATCATAGCCCGAGGACCGATTTTGGGTTAATTTGGTTGAAAATTGGATGAAAATTTCATAAAAGTTTTTCCGTGTAGAAGAAATAATTGAAAAATTCTTGATTGTGGTCATTATTACGCTTTATATAACCGATATGCAAGCAATCTGGTCTCAATAACCCACTGGCTGATGTATGCAGTCTTTGAGTGCCCTCTTGTTGTTTTTATAAAGGACAAATGAAAACTTTTAACATCTCGGTAAGGACACCTGAGAATTATCCCGTTGATGTATATATGTTGATGGACATGTCATATTCTATGAGAGACAATTTACAATCAGTTGAAAGGCTTGGAAACGATCTTGGTAAGTGAACCATTTTCTTTTTTAATGAGCTATGTGGCTATGTCACGCTATTTTTTGCAATTCTTACACATATAATTGTCTTAAAATCTCACAAAACCTTACGGCTATGACGGTGTTAAAGACAGTAGTATAAAAAACACAAAAAGAGATATTAGAAAACATCACAGAAGTACGAATGGTTAAAATTAAAACGAGAACTTGGTCTTGTTAGTTACAAAGTTGTAGAACAGAATTTTAATATACACTAAGACAATTAACACTTTGGGCTAAAGTAGTCTTTGTAATAGGCCATTTGCACAGTGACGTACGATGGCATTGGGTGACTACAGCTACCAGAATGCTTTGCCAGTATCCTAGTGCTAATAAATAGAACAAACTGGCAAAGCATTCTGGTAGTTGTAGTCACCCAACGTCATCGTACGTCATCGTGCAAATGATCTATTGGTGAGCCTCTGTTTTATATTTATGCTTATGCTTATCCGAATGTTCGGGTATTGTCTGTACGAGTGAACCCTATTGACAGACAGCGAGGCCCTCTCTTCCAATGATGTGACCACTTGACGTATGGGAATTAATAGAATCTGACCCTAACATAATGCTTGAACCTATACTGTAATCTCACACGGTCTGTGTTACCTGCTGAACCTGAAGGTTGAGGCTGATAATACTGACATATTACGCTATATTGGAAATTGTGAGAGATGACACGTTGCATCTATACGAATTAGCCATGTTTGCCATTGTGAATGATACTGACCGATCTGCCTCTTTCTTCACAGCCGTAAAAATGGCGGAGATAACTTCCAGATTTCGTGTTGGTTTTGGCTCCATGGTGGATAAACCTTTATCTCCTTTTGCTGAAACAGACAAATCTTTGTAAGTTTGTAAAAGCATTTTATTTAAAAACCATAGGCAACCACAGACAACCAGTTAGACATCCTGAGGATAATAAAACTATAACGTTAGTTATGCCTTAATTAAGAAAAACTCAAGAACATTCCTACAGGCTATATCATTTTAGTATCAACCATGATTGGCTAAGCTACTAGTGGTCTATTGGTGATAGACCACTAGTAGGTTATCCAATGACAAACCTTCTTATAGCTGGAGTACTCCTATTCTGACCAATCAAAAGCTACGACATATCCACGCTGCGAGCAAAACCTGGAAACTAGACCAAACATGGCGTCCGCTAAAATTTATATACGAGTGATGAAATCATGAAAACATTGGCCCGAAAGTAATGGAAAATTGTTCAGTTTGACATTTTCGAATAAGAAAATGAATTCGCTTATGCATATGGAGTGTATCTACACCAAATTTGAAGCAAAATAATTACAATCTCGTTTTTTGTAAGCGATTGTTTATCATGTGCCATCGAACTACTCTACATTTTGAATGGGGAGACTTCTGCAAACGAAAAGGTAAAACTATCTGAAAATTTGGAACAATGTTTGATAAGACTTATTTATGTTAAAGAAAAGTTGTTTATGGTTGATACTAAAACAATTAGACAACTCGCCCTCGTTTTCTACGAGCAGATAGTCAACTCGGCGTCATAGAAAACTTGGTCTCGTTGTCTAATTGTTAAATATACAATACGAACGGCTGAACGGCAAGCCAAAATTCACGCATCAAATTTTTCATGTTTTTCAACAATCAATAAGATACTGTATTAAGCTGTTTAAACTAAAAAATTCAATCGGAAAGTTTATCCGTAAATCAGGACGAATTTGTTTCTAATTTGCAACACCTGATTAAACATGTATTTTTTTGAACGAACGAACGAATTGAACTGAATGGAACTGAACTGAATTGGATGAATGAATGAATGAATGAATGAATGAATGAATGAATGAATGAATAAATAAAGGTTATGTGTCTTTATTCTTATCAAACGAAATAATTTGAAATTCTACATGTTTGGTCCAATCTGTCCTTTGCGATCTCTTATTCCAATCTGAAGAGTTTAACATATATCGTCTTATTTGTAAAAATAGCTACATGTACGACACGCAAGCCAAATTGCATGAAAGGGGACATTGAAGTTATTGTAAAGGGATTAGTTACGTAGTAGGGTGTGTATCAGAGGGTAACATTAAATAAGACGGTATATGTTAAACTCTTCAGATTGGAATAAGAGATCGCAAAGGACAGATTGGAAAGAAAGATCGATAGACCGATTGAGACGAATTGGTATGCGATCAGAAAGTATTTGGCTTGTAGATCTGTAAGATTTATATGTAATAAAGAGATACAAAGAAAGATACAGTCTCCGGCGGTGTGGAACTCTCTTGATTGCTTAGGGAGAATTTTACGAAACCTAGGAGGAACACCAGCACATGCTTCTTTTGAAGTAAGTTTAGTTTGACAATAGGAACTTAAGATATATATCCTCCGATAAGTCATTGTGCACGTTCACGTCACAACATGTGACATTTCTAGATCAAACAAACTGAAATATCTCAAAAATGAAGGAAGGAAACCAAAAACTGCAAAAGATGTTACTTTGTCACTCTCTTTCAAATAAGACAGTCTTAATTTTCGTGTAATTTAGAGCATAAACGGATCGGGTATCTGTTGGATAGGTATATTGAATGAAACTCTTTCTAAAAGACGTGACGTGACGACGAAAGGAAAATGTTGCTTGATACCCACAATTTTACTAACGTTTTTATTGTTTGTTTGTTTTTTTTCAAGCTGGGAGACTAAATCAGCACAAACATTTCATGGCAGACGCGTCTCACCTCCTTGGATATTTCACAACGTTCTCCCATTGACCGATAACGCAAGTCTATTTGAGGTGTGATTTCTATCTGGCTTACACGATAGCTATGTTAGTCAATTCATTTTACGCTAAAATATTTTGGAAAACGAAAATGGAATGGTTGATTTTTGGAAACAATTTTGTGAGAAATGAAAAATAGAGTTACTGTTTTCAATTTGTAAATGAGTGAAAAATGAAATGTATAATTTTTGTTTTTGAATTTAAAGGATGAAAAATGTAGTCGAAAAATGAAATGGCACTTCTCATTTTTTAATTTAACAAAAAATGATTATTTTCTATTTTAATTAAAGAATATTAAAAATAAGAGATTATTAAGCGAGAACGAGGTCTGTACGGACCAAGGGTAAATGCTATTTCGGAGCTATATACTATAAAGCACCTTGGTTATATATTTACTTTATGTATATAGTAGGTCTGACTCCAACACAAACCCTAACCTAAAGCCTACATAAAGTACCTGGGTTATGTTGATCATGAATTTATAACCAGGTGCTTCACTGGATCTGAAATGGTCTTTACCATTAATATAAGACTATAAGACCATTAATATAATACCATTAATGTGCATTAATATAAGCTGTGAGCAGTATACCGCGAGGTATTTGTATATACAGTATATAGTAATTCTCTATTGATTTTTCCCACTATTTGTTCTGTTTCTTAAGTAGTAGTTAAAATATGAGCGGCCGATCTTTATAGGCATATTGGGACGCGAATATTTTAACTTACTTATCAAATTTTAAGTGTAAATGGAACACTTTGTTTAGTCCTATCTAGACTTGGGGGGAGGGGGAGGTGGCGTAAAGTTCCCGCGGTGAATTTAAAGCTTTGTAACTTTTTGCGTATTTAAAATAAATGCACGAAATTTTGTGACTTTTCATAACTAGTGTTGCAGAACACTACTGTATGTAAAAAAAATTTTTACACTGATTAGCGTTGCCATAGGAACCACGTTTTTGATGACGTTTGTGGGAAAAAAATCGAAATTATGCTTTAATTTAGTTTCTTTGGGTTTTTTGAGTATTTGATTAACTTTAGTATTTTTAATATAATTCCATGAATTTTGTGTTATTTAAGTTCATCTAATGACGTCACAAATCCAATATGGCGGAATCCAAGATGGCCGAACAATGACGTTATACATTGACGTCCTCAATTTAATATTTACGAAAAATTGCTTTGAAAGTTACGGATGCTTATAGGATACTTCAGATAATGTCTAAAGATAGAAAATAGAACTTGATTAAATAGAGAATAATACATGGATGTGCGGAAATATGAAATTTATTTCGAGAAATTGCATTAAACTATAATGCTGATTCAGCGATAATCGTCACATGTGCGATTATCATAAATAATCGCACATGTGAGATTATCACTTTTATTAGTGGCGGAAAAATCAATAAAACACTCTATTTTATATAATAATGAATATAAATATAGCTTGATTAATGAATATAACATTTACCTTCTTATCACAACAACTAACTCAACGGCTATAAACGGAAAAATAAACCAAATTCTTCCTATATTTTTAAGTTTTATAGTTTTATCTTCTTTCTACTGGCTCTAGCTACAGTAATAATAAAAAAAAATGTTTTGAGAGTTTTTCTTGTCTATTATTTGGCTGTATTTCACTTTGTTGTATTTTTAGGTATGACGTCATCAATGACGTCATAGATACGTAACATCTGGGGTGACGCCAATAAAAATTAAAATATTTTTGAATGTTCTATTAGCATACCAAGTTTCACTTCGATAGCATAAATACTTTCTGAGATATTAACTGCGGGCACTTTACACCCACCCACCCCCCAAACCCCACCCACCCCAAACCTCAGAAGACCAAAAAAAAAGCCCAGTCTAGATAGAGTTAAGAGTCGTAGGAAAGGTTAGATAAGATCATTCTAAGTCAGAAAAAGCTGAACTATTTGAGCCTCTAGTGTCTTATAACTTTGATAAATATTAATCGGTGTTTCTAGTTACAGTATTTACAAATATTGATTAAACATTCATTTCTTTTGAATTTTCCTTATGAATTATTAATGAATTTGATAAGGTATATTAAGGTTACTAGAACTGTGATGATTGATGATCACTATGTCATTGTGCAATTACTTAATTTTCTTTTTTACACGCTACACCACTATTGCTTTTTTGTAGGCCAGTGTGAAATCCGAAGACCTTTCTGAAAATATTGATATTCCAGATGGATGGCTTGACGCCTTGATGCAAGTGGCTGTTTGTGATGTGAGTCTAAAAACTAAGAAATATACCACTAAACTAACTTATACTGGATAACCCTAGTCATGTATCTAAACATAGTCCCTAAAAATAAATTGTCTGGAAACGCGGCCAAAGTCTTTGTTCTTGGTTTTTGTTCACGTTTGTGCAGCTTATTTCACCTTAACGCTTGCTGAACACATTGTATTTTTGGTATAATGAAGCAATCAACCAATAGCAGCGTTGCTTTATAAATATTAATGAACGTAAAACAAAAGATTGTGCACCTTATTTGCCACCCTCAACCTAAATTGTAGCTCATTGTTAACCGCTTTGATGTTCGCCGCGTCTCCAGACAATATAATTGTAAGGACTATGATCTAAACTGTTCTCTCTAGAGGTCCGATACTCTCTCCTCCGCAGAGGTTCTTTCGGAGATCGGCTATGTCGGGGACCGTCGGAGATGCGTCGAAATCGTCAGCTGTACATAAGGAGTGCGGGCGGATAGCGAAAGAGAAAGCGAAAAAAGAACCGTGGATGGCTTAGTTATCCGCTTAGTTATCTTGTGCAAGAAACCGACAGAAATCTGGCAGAGGTTAAATGTAATTTTCCGTTGGACTAGTTTCGCCCGCACTACTTATGTCCAGCTGACGCCTCCGAGCATCTCCGACGACCTCCAATCCCCGAAATTTAACCTCTGCGGAGGAGAGAGGGTCCGATATGGGCCCGCCCCATATTTGTTTAGTCTTACTATACAGGGGGACACCTGAGCACTAAGAGAAAACCTGTGGCCTTTTGCAGTCATACTCGAAGCACTCTTCTCACATGCGGTATTTCTGTACTGTGATATTTTCCTTAATGGGGGTGGATGTCAGGATGTGTATTAAGAGTGGTCTTTAACAGACGGAGGAGGCTTAATAGAGGAAAAACGGTATTTATACTGAAGAAATCTGTTGGAGGATTATGATGATATATATATATATATAACACTGTATTCATTAGCGTACAATTAACGAGATTAAATGTGCAGTCTGAGGAATGTGCTCCTGCATGTGATAGTCTCCAGAGTGCCAACATTTTGTGGACTCAAATTTAACTTTAAGTTCACTCAAATTTTCTTTAAAGGCTGTAGGTTGGGTCCCAAAAGACCAGGCTCGACGATTGGTGGTCGTTTCAACGGAAGATGAATTTCATATTGCTGGAGATGGACTGGTAAGTTGTTACTAATGACAACGTAGATTCTTGAATCGCAGACCGTGATCTAATTGCTGACCCAAAGGGAGATTATATTTCGGAACTGGTTTCTTTCTGTGTTGACATTTGATTCATGGTGTAATTTCTTTTGGATGGGATATGTGTCCTCCGAATATGTGTACCCTTGGAGATGTGTGACCTCCAGGGATGTGTTACCCCTAGGGATTTGTCTCCCCCTGAGATGTGTCCTTCAAACGTGTGTGGCCCTCCGAGATGTTTGACTCCCTAAGGGGGGGCGGGGGGGGGGCTGTCTGAAGTGTGTAACGTTTTGAAGTGTGTGCCCCCAGAGGTGTGTGACTTTCTGAAGTGTGTGCCCCCAGAAGTGTGTGACTTTCTGAAATGTGTGCCCCCAGACGTGTGTGACTTTCTGAAGGGTGTGCCCCCAGAAGTGTGTGGCTTTCTGAAGTGTGCCCTCCCCCAGAGGTGTGTGAATTTCTGACGTGTGTGCCCCCAGAAGTGTGTGAAGTTCTGCAGTGTGTGTCCCCAGAGGTGTGTGACTTTCTGAAGTGTGTGCTCCCAGAGGTGTGTGACTTTCTGAAGTGTGTGACTGTACCCCCCCGCCCCCCAGAGGTGTGTGAATTTCTGAAGTGTGTGCCCCCAGAGGTGGGTGACTTTCTGAAGTGTGTCCCCCCAGAGGTGTGTGCCTTTCTGAAGTGTGTGACTTTCTGAAGTGTGTGCCTCCGGAGATGTGTGACTTCCAGTGATGTGTGACCCTAGATATGTGTGACCCCTAAGGGGTTTGTGTTCCACTGAGATGTGTGCCCCCTGAGGTGTGTGCCTCTCTAAGTGCTCCCAGATTTCTATGCTTTTCAACTCTTTCATTTCTCCACTTATTCTTGAGATATTGAGATTTCTTTGATATACAATTTTAACGTATTGAAAAAGGTTGTATATCTTTGGAATTATAGACAGTACTGTGTCACTAGGGCGTAAACTCGAAAAAACTCGTGGAGAAATTCAAGTCAACATATTTATTCTGGTGAATATCACACACACTTGCACTAAAATTTCGGAAGAAAATGCAAATTGACTTACTTCGTTAGCGTTTTTGCAATATTATTCCTTTTCCCTGCACACAAATCTCATTTTTGTTTCGCCCAACTATTAAGGGAAAAAAATTTATTTCGGAAGAAAATGCACCAAGACTTCTTTTGAACATTTTCTGAATGTTGCTCTTTTCTTTGCACACGTATTATTTTTTCTCTCGCGCAAAACTATTAAGCAAGCGGTAAATTTATACCTGACGCTGTGCCTTCAACATAAGGTATACCATGAATATACCCTATGGTACATGACGTGTGTTTTGTGGCCAGTAGATTTTCAATTAACCAATCTCAAACTCATTAATAATTCATGAAGAAAACACAAAGGAAATCAGTACCGTGTCGGTGGTTTGGATATCGGAGGAAGAAATTACATAAATTAAGCAAACTTTCATCTTGATTTTCTCTTAAAATACTGATTTGTTTGAGATGCTATATCATACACTCGGAGGAGTGTCTCATCAGGATATCCAAACACCTCGAAGTTTGTTCAAAAACCTCGGCTTCGCCTCGGTTTTCAACAAACGTCTCGGTGTTTGGATATCCTGATGAAACACTCCTCCTCGTGTATGATATATTACGTAACTGTCATCTGTCACCCTCGTTAAATAAGTTATTATTATTTGTTTTTTTAGTTGGCAGGGCTAGTTACCCCAAATGATGGTCTTTGCAAGTTAGATAATAGCAATACGTACATGGGAAAGGAAACAGTAAGTAATATTTAAAGATATGAGCAATATAAAACTTCTCAACTAACTTCTTTTAAGATGGTTTAAAGCCGTAACCAAACGAGAACGCAAGTCATCGTAAGTTGCCAGTCACACATTTCTGTGGCGGTCGTTCGAACACCCAAATTAACAAAATAAAGGTTTCATGAATGTTTTAAACAAGTTTTAACTTTGTCACGGTTTCATAATATTTTCGGGAAATTATTCAGAGAGGCTGGCTGAGATAGCGTGACTGCCAACTTGCGATGACTTGCGTTCTCGTTTGATTAGGGCTTAACGTCGTAATCTAATAAAATCTTATATAAATCGTATACTATACACTGACTGGTGACTAAAGTTTGTATAATGTTGTGCGTCACATTTATCGGCTGGGCTTTCATATTTATATTTAATTCACAACGGTATAGTTCCCAATTAAAATCTTTGCTATGAATTTTCCGGGCGGTAATAGATACCGAGACGGAGGTAACTATAAGCTGATATCTGTCGTTATTTAACAAAAAAATAGTATTCTAGGAAGGAGTTTTAAAGCAATATAGTAGGTCGTTTAATATAAGCAAGGTCACTAACCTATATTGCTGGTGTGCATCTTATGCATGGATCAATTCTTCCTGTAACCATCCCCCCCGGGCAATACCCCGGGGATTTGTAATTTTTTATGAAGCTCATGGCAAATTCCCCGACCCCGGGACTTTGAAATTTGACAATTCCCCACCCCGGGGCAACATCAAACAAATGTATAATTAAACACATTTTAACATCAAATGTAAATTAACTTAAACAGTGGCTCATTTCTGTTGCTGCTTCCTTTGAGCTCTACAGTAGTTTTTTCCGCTTTTTCAGCACCCCTGCGTCGATTTTCGGCAATTTTCGGCAACCTGAGAAATCTTTCAATGAATTCGTCGCCATTTTGAATACGGAATACTTTAGTTACCAGACTCCCATGCCTCCTTGCATCCCCGCCCTTTACCCCCGGGACAAAATTAAAAAACAATTCCCCACCCCCGGGATTTGATTTTCTGCATTGTCCCCAGGGTTGCCCGGGGGGGATGGTTACAGGAAGAATTGATTCATGCATTACGTCATTGCCGCCATGTTGGTTGACTTTGACAAAAGATTTTCGTCATCTGCAATTATTATATCATCCAACATTGTGAAAATATCTTTGTCCTTCGAATCTCAAGGGATTGGTTGCACACCACCTATATTAGTTCACGATCACCTCGGTTTTATTTGATGTACCGCGGTTGTTTATTTATAATTTATAAACATTCAGTTGTCCTTCAGCAGCGTATATATGTGAAGAAGAAGAATTTCAAATGAAGTCGAATCACTGCTGTAGAGAAACGTTTTCTGACTGCCCCAACCGGGAATGGAACCCAAGGTCTCTGGTTTAACGTACCAGCGCTCTACCACTGAGCTATTGGGCTGTATGTTCTTCACATATATACGCTGCTGAAGGACAACTACGGTGGCTTGGGTCAAGCCGACTTCGTCCTGGAGAGAGATAACTCTTCGTTTAGGTGGATTAGATCTATCCCCCGATGGGCTATGGGTATATGGATATTTCTGACTGCCTCAACCGCGAGTCCCAATAGCTCAGTGGTAGAGCGCTGGTACGTTAAACCGGAGACCTTGGGTTCATTCCCGGTTGGGGCAGTCAGAAAACGTTTCTCTACAACAGCGATTCGACTTCATTTGAAATTCTTCTTCTTCACATTTATTTATAATAGTTACTCCCAACCACGCATAAGTCAAGTTAATAGTTACCGAGGTTGAGGTAGCTAACCTACTTAGTTCAAGATCACAGAGGTTGCCTCCGAGGTTGTCTAAAAAACACTTTGGTCGCATAAATCAAGTTAATTGCCCCGGGCTAATTATATATATATATATTAGCCCAGGGCAATTAACTTGACTTATGCGTTGTTGGGAGTAACTATTATAAATAAACAACCGCGGTACATCAAAGAAAACCGAGGTGATCGTGAACTAAGTAATAGATAAATGCCCAGCTTAAAATTCTCAAATGCAGACCATAATAACTAGGCAGCACTTCCTTGCGATAGTAACTTCTAGTAATAATAATAATAGAAATGCACTTACTAACGTTTCGTTGCATCCAGCAACATCGTAATCACTCTGAAGAGGCTGCCGGATGCAACGAAACGTTAGTAAATGTATTTTTTTTGTTATCATTGTCTTGATTTGAGAATTTTAAGTTTGACACTAATCTTTATTATAGTTGACAATGATATAGACCCTTTTAATAAGTGCAGAGTACATCATTTTCCGCCATTGACGTCATTTTCAGCTTTTTGAATTCTATTGAAAATATGCAAAACTAAGACAATAAACGAAACTGAAAAGGATTCAAGAGAAAAATTGAAGAGAAATTTACTTCATAGAGTGAAAACTACGTAGTCTATACTTAGCGTCTATAGTTCACAATCATATCTAGTTGTTTCATATTTCTAGGACTACCCATCTTTGGCCTATCTTCGTCACATCCTGGCAGTACAGGGTATTGTCCCAATCTTTGCGGTGCCTCCAACATCGTATAAATTATATGAGGTATACTTTTTAGTTATCGTTGTGTGGCAGAGCGATCGTTACTGTATATATGTGCATTCAGTATGTGTATAGTTTTTAAAACGTGAACAATTTGTTTGGTTGCTTCTTCGGGTAGAAGACATGTCTTTTAAACAAATAGCCCCATTCTTGTTACTAGAATTGATTGGAAGAATTGGAAGAATATTGGAAAAATTGTTCTACACTACATATTTACGCTATTCGTGCAACTCACCTCAAAACGTAAAATGCAACTCAAAACATGCCTGAGCATAGAATTAATTTTAAATAATGTTTTTTGTCCGTTTAGATAGTTGATAAATATTTTAAAATTGGAGTTGGAGCTTCGGTTGGCAAGCTAGAGAACAATTCTACCAACATTGTCAGACTGATCCGGCAGACATACGAAGTAAGTTTGAAATGAATAGACATGAATTCTATATAATCATGATTACTGGCTTAGTGCGCTGTAAAATGTGTATTTGAAAAGTTGTCTTTTAATCGGTCAATTGCACTGGTACTCGAGTAAGGTCTCTGGATTGTGAAACCTTAGGCGAGTTTCAGGGTGCTGTGCGCGCATCATTTTTCAAAAAAACTGGTAAACTCCACTCAAAGTAAACATACTGTTTAAAATCAACAAAGTATAGATACAGTTTCTGGATGTTTAACACTGTTATTCTGCTGTTGTTGGTTCGCAAGAGATCTGTTTGCCATTGCTTACTTTGTGAGTAGCCCGCCAATTCCTTTGCAAAATGATGCGCGCGCAATACCCTGAAATTTGCCTATTGTCCGACTTTCTAGTGACTTTAAAGAAATGTATATATGCTGAAATATATACGTTTATCTCGTTTGTAGAAAATTGGTAAAATACAGTCTATTTATCATAATGCAGATGACACTAAAGGGATAAAAGTTCAACTTTTCGCACATTGCTCGTAAGTTTTTTTGTTTTTAAAAGCGTAATATATCGAGTCGTCTGTTTAAATTTTATTTTAAATGGGGCGATAGTTTTTTTTTCTAGTTTAGCTGGACACTTTTTTTTGTAGTTTAGCTGGACACTTTTTTTTGTAATGCATGTCATCCCCTTCTTTCCCCCCCTTTTTTTTGCTTTCCGTTCTGCTTTGTTTTGTTCTCTTCTTTTCCTTTTTTTCTTTCTTTTTTTCCTCTTTCCCTTTTTCTTCTCCGCCCTTTCTCTTTTCTTCCTCCTTCTTTTCTCTTCTTTAAGCTCTCCCTTCTCTTCTCCTTCCGGCAGTCACATGTAACAAATGGGGAATACAAGAGACACATTGACGTAGAGATTTAACGTCTGATGACCTTTTTTTTTCAAAAAGGGAAAGTGGAGGTAGAGTTGAAAAACCAACTTGCTCAAATGTTAATATAGGAGAGACGGTATGTTACTTAGATATTGTTTCAAGGAATTTTATTAAATATTTTAAAATTTCAAAATAATGGTTACAAGGCATTGTACAACTTACTAAATCATACATTAGCTAGTTTTCAAAACCTCATTAATAATTCATGAGGAAAATTCAAAAGAAATTAAAGTTTAGTCGGTGTCTTTAATTTATATGTGATAAAGATACCTCCTGATTTACATAAACTTTAGCTTTGATTTTCTCGGCTTAGACAAGGTTATTTTTCAAACTTACTACGCCAATGAACTTACCAAGTGGTTCGTTTTTTAAGCCGTTCAATAAATTCGCAGTTCGTGTTTTATCAGATATAAAAACACTCGGCTTCGCCTCGTGTCTTTATATCTGATAAAACACTCCTGCTCGTTTATTAAACAGTACATATCATTTTAATTTCAGATAAGTTTAAATATCTAAAGAATTATATCGAAGAGCTGTAAACAACATTTTTTATAATTTTAATAGGTCACGTCGTAGATAATGGAAGGGGAACTGGATAGGAAACTTAAAACAATGTTACGAAACCGGAAACGATGTTTGCACAACTTGCTATGGTAATTATACACTTATAAGCAGCTAATGTACCTAACGGGTGGTCCCACATGGCCAGGATCAGCTATTGCTGAAATTAAACAATAGTGTAATGTCACTTCAGTTCAGCAGAGTGATTTTAGCCATGTGGGACCACTCGTTAGGTGCATTAGCCGCTTATAAGTGTATAATTACCATAGCAAGTTGTGCAAACATCGTTTCCGGTTTCGCAAGTTTCCTATCCAGTTCCCTTCCATCACGTAACGTGACGTGACGGAACAGCTCTTGACATCTTCAATTATAGTGTTTTGGGCAATCTTTTTCTAGGTTACATTCGAAGTTGCCGTCACGCTGGAAAACTGTCCAGAGAATGCGGAATATTCTGAGTAAGTAGGTTAAGAACTCAACTATAATAGTTAAAATTTTCAAACCAAAAATGGTCTTGTTGGACAAGGTGGTTTTTCTTGCAACTCGCAAGCAAACATTGTGAGTTACTTTGGGGGTGCCAGGCGTACGCAACGTTTTTAATTTTCTGCCCGCTAGGCGTTGTGAAAAAATGTTTTAATTATTTCGTGCGACCAATCTCCGTGTAAACAATTAAAATAGATGTACTGTAAACTAATGCAATCAATAAAACTGCCTAAACTCTGAAACTAACTGGATACGGAAAAAGACTGATCGTGCATGGTCCGGATACGCATTTTTACGGACCGTGCGTTGACCAATCAGAACTCAGAATATTACAAAACCATATAATAAATCTGTACAATATGGCAACAAGTGTTCGTTCTCCTCTTTTGTGCTTGGCACTTTGCCACTTGCGACTGACTAAATGAAAATATAATTATAAAACTCATTAATAATTCATGAGGAAAACACAAAAAATGCCATGCAGTACTGGTGGTTTTATACCTGATGGTTTTATATTGACGTCAGAAAGAATACTAATAGGCGAGTTTCAGGGTGTTGTGTTCGCATCATTTTTCAAAAAAACAAAACTGGCAAACTCCACTCAAAGTAAACATAATGTTTAAAATAAACAAAGTATAGATACAGTTTCTGGATGTTTAACATTGTTATTCTGCTGTTGTTGGCTCGCTAACAAGTCTGTTTGCCATTGCTTACTTTGTGGGGAGCCCGCCAATTCCTTTACAAAATGATGCGCGCGCGACACACCCTGAAACTCGCTTATAGACATAGAATTTTATATAAAATTGTCATCCTTATTTACAATTGAATGACTCAAAGCAAAAATAACCAATAATGGAACGCTTTATAAAGTGGTTCTCTGATGAAAATATTGTGGACAATGTTTTTGCATAATCTTAAAGAGGATATTGTAGTTAGTAAAATTGCAAATTTTCATTTTAAAATTCGTTGTAGAAAAGGTGATATTTTACGTGTGAAATTTGTATTTTGGAGCGCCGCCATTAAAGTGGCCGAGCTTGAGAAGAATGAGTCGAGGAAGCTTATGACGTCATAGACTCGATAACAACAATGACTCTTTTGTTGACAACAACAATGATCTTTTGTTTTTGTTGAGTATATGACGTCATAAGCTTCCTCGACTCGTTCTTCTCAAGCTCGGCCAATTTAATGGCGGCGCTCCAAAATAGAAACTTCACA
Organism: Paragorgia papillata; assembly: GCA_035771165.1. Lineage (NCBI taxonomy): Eukaryota > Metazoa > Cnidaria > Anthozoa > Scleralcyonacea > Coralliidae > Paragorgia > Paragorgia papillata. The sequence goes on from JAWNZC010000348.1 coordinate 4,296,791, forward strand.
CGTAAAATACAACTTTGTTTTGGGAAATTTCGAAATGAAACTTTACACGATTAGCAACTACCATAATATCTTTAAGATTATACAGCAACATTACCAACAATATTTTCATAAGAGAACCACTTTAAGCTGTTTAACACTTTGAAGCCTGAGGATGAGTCTTTATAAGGTTTATTCTTGCTAACGCCAGACGATTTGATTCAGCCCAGGGAGAAGTCCAGGCCTCAAAGTGTTAAAACACTCACAGCTGGTATTTTATCAAGTAAAAATAACTTACAATGTCAATTAACGTCGCAATGCTTTGCTCCCGCAACAATTACGACGCCATTTTGACTAAATAAAAAATAATCAGGTTTTTCCTTTCACTGAGTAACAAGTGTTATTTGGTAAAATTGAGTGTAAATATCAAATATTTACTGCAGTTATATTATTACCTGGATATGGGGTATGAAATTTTCATCTGTTTATTGAACCTATAGTTGCATATGCAAATACTCTTAACTTTGTCTTTGTCTTTTCTGTTAGGTTTAACATAACAACTACTCTTGGTGATACTATTCCTATCAAAATAAAATATCTTTGTGATTGCGACTGTACCAAAAAGACGGTATGTTTAATCAAATGTATTGTTTGCTGCGTAGGCAGTGTAGAACTCAAAGTCGAAAAGAATGAAAAGTTGATGTATTGCTGAAACAATTACAACGTTACTCTGACGAAGTCAGTCTCGAATGGGTGACATTTTTTCTCAGAATTTCAACAGTTTTTCAATATTTTTGGTCTTGATATCGTGTTACTTAAAGGTCAATAACACAGTACGTACTGTGCATGATCCTCCATCTTTGTTTTGTGAGTCTCGCAAACAAGACATTCGTAGATAATTACATGAAGTACTCTGCTCAGTGTAAACTGTTCGGAGCAGCAGGCAGAAAACCAAGCGATTCGGCGAGGATATCTCTTCGGATTTCTTCTATTTTCGTTAAAAATGTTTCGTTTCAAGTACAAATAATAAAGAGAAAGCAAGGAAAGCTTACAATCTTGAATAAGGTATCAGTATCTTTTTTGTAAATAGAGATGTAAACATTAGTTTCGTACATGCGCAGACCGGACTGTTATTCATGCACATTTAAAGGTCAACTGAAGGCAAATTACATTTTTCGCTTTATATATGTATTAAATCACGTAGGATCCGAATATGATGAAAAAATATTGAATATCGAAAAAGCTAGGAGGATAAACCAGATTTCTGATTAGGGTTAAGGTTTATGTTGTGGTTATAACAGGGTATCGAAAAGATTGCTAAAATCTCGTGACTCACTGAAACTTGACGACAAATTTGGAAAAAGCGAATTTGATGACATATTTTGGAAAAGCGGCGAAAGGACTGGACGGCTCCTTTTGAGTCATCCCTTTTAGTCGAAACCCTAGAATACTGGCAAAGCATTCTGGTATTTGTAGTCACCCAACGCCATCTCACGTCATCCTGCAAATGGTCTATTCTACTCGTCACAGGGAAAACCCACCGGCAATTCAAGAAAGGGTTAATGCTGTTAAGGCTTCGGTTGAAACTGTTTGCAAATCGCTAATAGGGTGTAGTACTCCTAAAGTAAAGCCGAAAAGTGTTAAATTAAAGCTAGACTTAATTTTGCTCCTCAGCGGTAAGAGGCACGGCGCGCTAACAGCACACGCCACCCGTAGTCTCCTAAAACACGGGTGGGGGGATTCTGTGCATGGCTCTTTTGGTAGAAAAACGTGCGGCTATATGTTAGTCTCTAAATTATATCTAATTGATATGTCTGTATAGAACTGAGTAAATATATATAGACGTTTTGATTTTTAGAATAAATAAACGGATTTCTATATTGATTATTTTATGGGGTTTTTTAGGTTTACAATTCATCAGATTGTAGTGGTAATGGTCAATTTGAATGTGGAAAATGTATATGTAATCCGGGATAGTAAGTTCTATTTTTTCACTATTTTTTCCAACGAGTTTTAGGAACACAAGTGAAAGAACAACAAATTACAATTGGAAAACATGCCAGCAGGGTGTGTGTTTCCACAGTGATTTCGAGTTCTCACTTAATGTTACCATAACTAAATGGAAACTATTTTTTCTTTCATAAAGTCGTACGGAAATAAGAAAACCAAGAGATAGCTCTCTTTGTGTCAAAATGTAAATTTTTCTGACCCACAATAAGCGAGCACAGCGCCTAGTTATTTTTCCCAGCAACATTTTGTCAATCACTAGTACTGTGCACGTTTTCAAAATGTTATTTCTATAAAAAACACTGGTTTGGGTGCAATTTGAGATTAATTCAAACGAGTTTTTAAACTGAGAGTATTGCGAATTTGAACACTGTTAACCTCGGTTGGACGGGGGTTAGTACTTAGATAGTGTTATTAGTATCATTAATACCACTGTTGTCGTCGTCGTACTATTGATGATCATTGTGATAATCATGATCATCATAATCATTGTTATTATCATCATCATAATCATCATTATTTTTATTATCATCGTCATTATTATCATCGTCGTCATCATCATCATCATCATCATCTTCATCATGAACATCATAATCATCATTCATCATAATCATCATCATAATCATCATCATCATCATCATCATCATCATCATTATTATTATTATTATCGTCGTTGTCATTATTATTATTATCGTCGTCGTCGTCATCATCATCATTATTGTCTCATCATTTTTGCGTCATGCGGCATTTGGAATATAACAAACACTAATTTGCTGTTAGTTCGCCAAAACAATGTGTTTTGTTACCCCTTGACCGTCCTTGTTACCCGTTACCATCGGCTTACTTCGGGCTACAGTATGTTTAATTGACATTACCAGCAAATCGGTATTTAATGTGGCAAAGCCTGAACCAGGGCGCAAGGCGTTCATTTACGGGTTTTTTTTTGTTTCAGCTCGCGTGAAACTTGTGATTGTGCTGACGCTAATATACAAGAAAATCGAGATAAGTGCATTGCCCCGTAAGTAATTACAATTTTTACGTATGATTACTTTATCTATTGTATACTATAGTGTTTACCCTGTCAAAACCCTTGCCAATTATAATATCAAGAGATAAGTCAGTAATGTTTAATTCTAAATCTTATAATTAAAAAATTAAAAATAACTGTAAATACCCTCTGTCTGTTGCAATTAATATATACCCAGGGCTTATATTGGGAATTTCGTAAAACAGGAAACTAATCAGGATTTTCGTCCCACTTGAGGCAGCACTTCACTTGCGATAGTAATTTCTAGTAATAATAATAATAATAATAATAATAATAATAATAATAATAATGATAATTTTACAGTACAGTGCAGTGCAATACAGTGGAGTGCAGTGCAGTGTAGGCTAGTACAGTACAGTACAGTACAGTACAGTACAGTGCAGTACAGTGCAGTACAGTACAGTATACAGTGCAGTACAGTATACAGTGCAGTACAGTATAGTAGTAGTGTAGTGTAGTGTAGTGTAGTGTAGTGTTTCTATATTTGTTTCTATATTTGTATGACCATTAATGGCACTTATTGTTATTTCGAAGGATTTAAGCAAGACCCATCACCTGTAATTTTTAATTTGTAATAAAAATCAATAGTGTAGTGTAGTGTAGTGTAGTGTAGTGTAGTGTAGTGTAGTGTAGTGTAGTGTAGTGTAGTGTAGTGTAGTGTAGTGTAGTGTAGTGTAGTGTAGTGTAGTGTAGTGTAGTGTAGTGTAGTGTAGTGTAGTGTAGTGCAGTGCAGAACAGAACTGCACTGTGGCTTACGCCAGACGATTTTACTCGTCACGGCGAGACATCCCGACAAACCATGCATGAAAGGGTTAATCATATCGGCATAATGTGGTCACTGATTGTGATCTAGTGCAAACTACTTAGGATTTGAGTTTTTGGAAATGAAACTTGTAGTGTGTTTACAATTCTATATTAACACATTTGCCATAAATTTATGACCTTAATTTATTTATGTATACATTTTGTTTGTTGTTGACTTATAGAAATGCAACAACGGTATGCAGTGGCGAAGCCAGAGGAGAGTGCAAATGTGGTAAATGCATTTGTATAAATAGCGAGGTATTCTGCATTATAATATTTATTAACAGTGTGACTGAAATTACATGGCTTAAAAAGTTATAGATAATGCAGAAACTAGAACTAACGTATTTTCTTGATTAACCTCCCCCTGGAATAACTGTCCCCCCCTCGAATAAGCACCCTATATTGACTTTTAAATAAACGTCCCTCTCGGATATCCGCCTCCCCTACGTACTAGTTCTTTTAAATCACAACGCAAGTTTTCAGAAACAAACTTTCTTTTTTAACCTTTTTTTCATAGAAAGAATTATCCACTTATTTATAATTTGAAAAGTACTTATTCCGTATGCTAATTTTCTTTTACAGCTTGGAGAAGGACGTATTGATGGCGAGTTCTGCCAGTGCAATAGCCTGGATTGCCCTAGAGATAAAAACGAACAACAAATATGTGGAGGTAATACTGTAGCATTGGTATAACGAATTTTCCGTTACCCCAGTTGTTTCCTATTCTTTCTGAGAGCCTGTGCATAAAATCTGTATAATAATTCCTTATCCTGGTTTTTCTAAGAAAGTATTTTCTCTCGGTACGTTCTTTCAGTTTGCATAGAATGATCTTGTTCCATACGAACGAAAATCTAAGACAAATTCATTATACGTTTTTATACCAAACTCACTCTGGTAAATATGTTATGATTCAAACAATACTTCTCATATTGCACAGGTTCAGATCGAGGAACGTGCGAGTGTAACAAGTGTAAATGTAAACCTGGATGGGCTGGACCAAGTTGCAGTTGTTCGAACAAAACCAGTGACTGTTACAAAAATAAGGTAAGTTCTAACAGACGTTTGGTAGACCGTAGACGTTCATCAAGCTTAAATAGTCAGAATATTTCTCCTTAGCATATACCTCGCAGGTGAATAGTGCTTTTCGCGCAATCTGATTGGTTCCTCTAGCTCGGGATATCCTGCACTATTCACCTGCAGGCAAAACAAGATGGCGACCAGTTTTGCTTTGTTTACCGAGGCAGGAGATTTTGTTGATAAACAAGGGTGATGTAGTAGAATAACGAGAAAAGTCAACAAAATTAAGTAGAAGAGTGTCCACAGGTATGTTTCTTTACAATTTTCTAGCCATTAATATATTCAAAAGCTGTAAAAACTGTTTTGTCGACAAATAATTGAGTACACCGAGTTGCTGGCGGCCGACGGCGACGGCCGTGTCTTGTTTATACTCTTGTATAAACATACCGAAAAATATAAGAATGTTAAACTTGTTATTTCATTTATGAGGTATATGCTAAAACAATTATTCACCTCAGTGTCGGTGAATAGTGTGGATATTCACCTCCACTTCGGTGAATAATTGTTAATTAGCCTCAGATATGGAGATCGAATCGTATTTGAGATTTGAGATTGACGAACGTTTACCAAACGTTTGTTATATTGGCATCGCAGATGTACCACATGTCGCTACAAACTAATTTAACTTATCTATATAGAAATCTTATTCTATGTTTAAAAAAAAAATCTTATTTAATTTCTGCGGCCCGGATGGAAGAAAAAGACTGGAGAGAGAGAGAGAGGGAAGGGTTGACTTGATAGTTATCATTGGTAGTTATTAAAACAGATGTGATTGGCAAAACTCTTTTGATTTCACAACGTCATGTGGACCTTTGTTTGTCAAACGAGTAGTGTTAGTTATCGGGAATAAGTAGTTGGTGTCGTGAAATATGTCTCTGGTTTCTTATTCTTATAGCTAACTCTTTTGCAGATAGTCACTGCAGATATGTGCCTAATTTTGCTAGAACTAAACAAATAATTTCATTTTTGTGCTTCATTCAGGTTGAGTGCTCTAACCATGGCAGATGCGAATGTAATCAGTGTGTATGCGATGATAAGTACACTGGGCAATACTGCGAGACGTGTGACGTAAGTGTGACTCTGATATCTTATTTAGATGCTGTTACAGTTGTTTAGATGACAAGTGAACCCATGTCAATCAGCCTTGTACCCAGGTCATGGCAGAATGTTGGGCTTGGGAGGACGCAAAGATTGAAGTGTCTGGATGAAAATGATCGCAGCTTGTCTGTCATTTGTTTTTTTTGTCATTTGTATACAAAGAACAAGTACATTGAACCACTATTTAAATGTTATCCTATGCAATAATTGGATGTTGTTATTAAGTGTAACGGCGTGGTTTAACATCTACATACGTTGCTAATCTCACAGTCGAAGGCGTAAATAAACGCGTGCTTTTTGAAGCACGTGCACCTTGTGCCCAGACCTCTCGCGGAAGACAGACGGGCAGGCTAATTTTCTCTACCCCTGCGGCGCATGTGCGCACGGGGTTATATAACGGGAGTTCAATTCGAGTGCATGGATTGCCCGATTTCAGCGCGAGTCTTCTGATTTGTAGATTAGTCTTTTGATCTCCGGATACACATTGAAAATCGTCGGATTTATAATACAGTTTTAAAAATAAATTACTGTTAAATGAACGTCATTTAAATGTCATGTTTGGAAATGTTGGTAGTTTCACCATATCTGCTCTCGTACTCGAGAAATAACGTTATCATTCTTGTATTTTATGCCGACATTTTGAGTTTGAATAACGGCTCAATTTCAACGTACAGCGGACTTTTCTTTTCAATTGTGTCGTCATATCGACAATTTTGATATAACTTTGACGATATGAAGAAAATTCTGCTGTACATTAAAATTGAGCCGTTCTCAAACTCCAAATGATGGGATACGAGAGCAGATATCGTAAAACTATTAACATTTTCAAACATATTGGAGAGACTTTTATTTAAAGTAATTAATTCTTTGCTTGATGTTCCCCTTTAACAAATTAAAATTCAGTATTTTGCTTGGTGCTGATTTGGTATTGCTAAAGTATGCTAAAATATAACTAATTTTAGAGTAACTTCTAATACAATACTTTACGATGCTAAAAGCTATATAAAATTATCCATCTTCATTTAGTCAACGGATTCTTTTCATTCCGTTTTGTTTTCTAGGGATGCGGTAAAGAATGTGGCTATTACGAAGATTGTGTTCGATGTCAAATCTATAGCACTGGACCTCTTGTTGGGGATTGCCAAGGTGGTCGCTGCAATGCGACTATTACCGTTGTTAACGATGTGGATTCACGTAAGTTTATTATTCACAATAACTCCATTAATACTGGCGGAAATAAGCGGGGAAACTGTAACTATATGAACGCCGCTATTAGGCAATTTCGCCGACAAAGAGCCTTTTGGTCACCGCCAAGGATCAGAGGCTCTGGGGTAATGCGGATGAGATTCGCAATTTGATTGAAACTTTTTTTATAGATACCTCTAAGGGTAAGACCTGTCTTGCAAGAGATGAAGATGATTGTACATTTTCTTTCATACTTACCCAGAATGATGACAAGGTTGAAATATTTGCTGAAGAGGAAAAATGTAAGTAAGCTACTGCTGTTGACGCATAAGCAAGTGCAGAGGTGTGAGAAGTATCGAAACTTGGAGTAGTTCCCAGAAAGAGAAAAAAAAACCTGCATGTGAGCAAGTGTCCTCTTATTATAAACACGAACGTTTGCCGAACATTTGAAATGTCCACATCTTTGTGTCTTTTCAATCTATTTTATCAAAGTTTGGCCTGATTGTGCACAAGGCTGTAACAAAAAAAATATCGCAGAGTCCATATTTCGGTTGCGAACTGTTTGAATATTTGTTATCTTAAATAAAGTAATGCTTGTAGGTCAGTGACAAATAAATTATGGCGGACTCAGATTAAATCTTTGTATTAGTATGAAAAGTATGCCCTCTTCTTTATTTTAGCGCTACAATCAATCCTGAAATATTTTCATTATGGAGATCAAATTTCATTCCCCGCATCCCCTTGGACTTGGATTTTTTAGTGACTCCGAATACTCAGATAGCACTAAAACTTTCTAAATCTATATCTGTCTCTATTAAATTAATAGATAAAGCATGAGCAGCGATCTGTATCTAGTAAATCAGATACAGATCGACTGCGAATGCTTTATCGTACTTATCAAATGGACGCATCTAAATAGCCATGTTTTCAAACTATTTTTCAAGTTGGAGTGATTTTAGCTAAGTAAATTGAGGGAAAAGTTTATGTAAATCAGGACGAATTTGTATGCGATTTATAGATATTGATTAAATATTCATTTCTTTTGAATTTTCTTCATGAATTTTTAATGATTTGATAATTGTTTTTAGAATTTTTCAAAATTATTTAAATTAACCTCCAGTGTACCATCTTAAACCCTGACATTAAACTCTTTCTATATACTTTTTTCAACAATTCGTTCACTGCATGCTTGCCCAGAGCATTGTAGTTATTGGCAAGTTGCGAGGTGTTACGCGCGCATAATTTTGGTGGGCTTCACTCGAAGCCATCAGTAGCGGTTAGAGGAAATTCGCTGGATTAAAACTCGGATTTATAACCTTCATTCATTGTAGTTCTTGTATAGTTTCGAGAGTTTTGCTTCTAACAGTGTTATGTTACTAATATTTTTTCGCTTATCAAACGTTCATGGTTGGTTACCCACAGTACAACAGTGAGCTCTATATATAACTGGAGTGATACCTGCCGGTCATTGACCGGGCAAAGATTGAAGCCAAACATGGCGGATATGTACGCCTGAAGTACGTATATTTCCAGTCTCCTACGGGGTCTTTTGACCAGATCAGACTAGACCAGACCGCGTAGAGGACTGGAACTATACGTACTTCAGGCCTACATCCCCGCACATTGTCCATCACTCCAGTTATAAACCTTATTCCAAAATGTCGGACACTTTATAATTCTTTTATGTGCATATAAATTAGCACTTATGACCTCGTTTTAAAGTAAAAATTATTTTGAATTTCCCACATGAAAACGAGTTCATAAGGTCTAATTTATATGTATATAAAAGAATTTTAATCCGGCTGCCATTTTGGAATAAGGTCTATATATAGAGCTCACTGCAGAACACATACCATATACGTCTGTCAACAACTGACCAGACAACTATCAATGTTTACCGTGTTGCAAAACAGGTTACCATATGTGTCATGTGAGTAACAATTTAGAGAAAATGCTATGTTTTAGAATGTATTGTCTATTGTGTTCTGCGTCCTATTATTTCTGTTTTCTATCGTGCTGCCTCGTTTTTAAAGACTTACGTAGGTATTGTCTACCCCCAAATCATGACTGCATGGTTTGTTGATTTTATGCAAATTTTGTTCGCAAATGATGGATTTATCGTTTATTTTTGTTACACGTTTGCCAATATGAAAAAGTGCATATATAAAAGAGTATAAATTGGCGTCCATCTTTATGAATACGGTGTATGATTCAAAACAAAAATCTTAAACAACTCTGCATGTACAAAAAGTTATAAAGTTCTCGTTTAAGATTATTTTGATTTCTGTATATTATCATGCATGCCTACATATGAATGACTAATACGTAACAAATTATAAAGATGTGAAGCTTGGCAATACACTTGGCAATACATTTTGGGGTTAAACTTTCTTTGGATTACTAACCGTTGTCAGCAACTTTACTACAATGTGTGATGAAGTGTCGCATCGAAAAGTCAGCCGCCATTTTGGTTTGCACGGTCTGTATTAGATGTAGCTATACGTAATACTCCGTAAAAGTAATAGTGTTTTCCCCCCCTTTATTATTACAGCATGTCCGAGAGAGGAGGGATACTTGCTCATCATTATAGGAGTCATTCTAGGCATTGTTGCTATTGGTGCTGCTCTACTCTTAATCTGGAAACTCTTGGCAACTATTCAGGTATTTTATCCAATCTAATATTTTTTGACAAACTGAGTTCTGGTCACCTACGTCTTGGGTTTATATAAACTTTCATATTCTCCCAACTCACTCTCGTGTTCGCATAAGGCTATATAAAACACGACAAGGGCGTTGCCAGGGAGGGGACTCCCCCCACTTCTCGCCAAGGTCGATTTTCTAGTTTGTTCAAAACCGAGGAGAAAGTATTGGAAGAAACTCGTGAAAGCGGTGAAACCGTTTAATATTCCATTTCTACTTTTATATTATACTCTTGGTGAAAAAAGCAATATAAATACGAACTGAAATACGCTTATGTTCCACTAGGCATGGAAGAGATAGGTGAAGGTGAATACAAATTATTATGTATATGTCTATAAGTCACCTCACTTATCCTCTTCTGGCCATTGCCCATAAGGTTCCAAGTGTCTCTCTCCATGCATGCAGTGTACTTTTGTGTATTATACACGTGGCTTATTATACGCCTCAAGACTACTCTCTTTCTTCACCGTCCACCTCCATGTTGTTTTAGGGCGCCCATCGTTTCTTAGAACATGGCCATCCATTTCCTTACATTGCCTCTTACACTTCGTCGCTTATTTTTGGTTCTTTTGGGCATGTTATCATTTAACACGACATATGGCCACCTGACTTTCAATATTCTACTCAAGTATTTGAATTGAAAAGTGTCCAACTTCCTGTTGTCGTTGATTTCCATGCATGCATGTCTCATGACCTTCATAGAACAGTACTGACTTCAATCTCGTTCCCAGAGCCCACGTTCCCACCCGGGAAACGAGAGACTCTGGGATAATCCGTTTCACATCGATATTTCATTGACTGATGAACATGATTACTCTTCTTCCGGATCACAAGAATCCTGTGATGGCGTGAACGGATTATCCAGAGTCTCTCGTTTCCCAGGTGGGGAACGTGGGCTCTGGGAACGAGATTGTACTGACTTTAGAAGAGATTGGAACAGTCTTAACTTAGTTCTCAGAGGGAATTTGTTTGAGTTCCATAAATGATCCCATTGCCTTGCGAATTCTGGCTTGCTATATCGAAAATAACCTCGGTCTACCATCTGAGTTCCAGTGGCTTAATGGTGAGAGCTTCCGGCTGGCATTCGGAAGGTTGTGGGTTCGAGTCCCGTCTGGAGCTCAGAGTTTTTCTCTGAGTTTAACTCACGACAGCTTGTACAGCAAAAAACATTCGAAAAAACTTTGTTTATCCTGTTGTTGGATTTACTGTTTATTCTTAGTAATTCTCTAAGCTATCACTCGAGTTATCACTTACAATAGACCACTTTCGTAATGGCCACCATTTTAAATATTCTTTTATGTGCATCTAAATAAGTTTTTTCTGGCCTCGTTATGAAGCAAAGATTCTTTTGAATCACAAACACACAAACGAGGTTAGAAAGGCTTATTAAATTGCACATAAAGGAATATTCAAATTAGTCGCCGTTATGATAGTGGTCTATAATTACGACATTGCTTTCTAGGACCGTCGTGAATTTGCGAAATTTGAACGCGAGCAACAAAACGCACGTTGGGATACCAGTGAGAATCCGATATTCAAGCAAGCTACAACAACATTCCAAAACCCAACTTATGGTGGAAAGGGCTAAATGTTTGCGATGTAGGATTTTAATTATACAATAGAAATGTTTTTAGCAAACGGTTGTTTACGGAGACCATCTAACAACCATCTGAAAGTGGAATACTTTCACACGCTTATTAAAACTGCGTATTAGAAGTTTTGAGAAAAATAGGAATGTTCTGTTCTGGCAATTTAGTCGAGTATTGCCATCATAGGTTATTTTTTCAAGTTTTCTAGTATTTGTTTTTAGTAGTTTAGTGAAGTTTAGTTTTAGTATTTTACAGTTTTATATAGCAACATAGGAGCGGAAGAAAAATTAGTGAAAAATAAAGGTCTTTGTGTGTATTTTTTTAACACTTTTTTTTTGTTTTTGATCGAGTTCTCTTTTAGCCTTTTATACACTGGATAATTTTATCTGATTTTAGTTATCTAAGGCGAATGTCCTTAGGCGTAATTTTAACTTAGGAATATTACAGCGAAACTCAAAATAGTGTACCGGGGATGAAATGCGATCGGAATGTTAGGTTTAGCTTGGCTATACTTTCCTACCAATTCAATTTGTGTATCACAAGTGGAAAAAAATTAGCCTTTCTTGTCAAGAGTTCTCCATTTTCTTGTATGTCGCTGATTGAAGTGAGAATATTTTATTGGTTAGAAGACAATTAACAATTTTATCACATTTCATTCCCATGCAGTACACTATATGAGTTGCGCTGTAAAGCCCAGCATATAATGCTTTTATTGAATGTTATATTTATAATGTCGGATTGGAATGTTTATGCTGGGCACATGAAAAAAGACCATTCCCCACCCCGGGGACAACATTGACAATTGACAAATAATTGCGAGCAGTTTGGCAAATGGTGTCCTTTGAGGGAAAATCAATCGAATTCGTCGGTGAATGGTTGGCGAGGAACAGTCTTTCAAAGCTGATCAGACTGATCACTATATCTGAAGGTTTGGATGCTAAAATATTTGACATGTTGAAATATTAAAATGTACTTGAAGATTTGATAATTAATTTGCCCACACGGCGTGCTCGCAGACTAGGCACCAAACCCCTCGCGTGCGGGTATTTATATTCTCCGCACTTCTCCCCCCGGGACATTCGGGGACTAGACGATCAACACAATTCCCCCACCCCCCCGCCAGTTGAAAATTTCCCGGGAAGTGCTGGTCTACGTTTCCTCGGGGGGCTACCCAGGGGCTAGCCTGCGTCGCAGCCGGACGTGTTTTGAAAAAACTGCGAGTTTGCAAGGTTTTTTATAATCGCTTGTAATTGGCGCTTGTCGTCAGTTGTTGTTATACGGCGCTACGTGATTGGTCAAGCGACATGTATGTATATATTTTAAAAGGATTAAAAAAGATTCACGAGAGATTTTTAATGGGAGCTGGACGTGGACAATTGGTCAGTGTCATTTGAAGCTGAAAAGTCTCGCGTTTAATTTAAGGCGTACGAGTTGTTCCATCTGTCGTAATTGTATTCAGAAGCATGAAGAAAACGAAGAGCATTGCTAATCCAAGCGTTTAGGCGTCCAGAACACGAATTTGGTCGCTGGTCCGCAGACGGACTGTATCGGATTTCAATTTCAAAACACGTCCGGCTGCGACGCAGGCTACCCAGGGGATGGTCACAGCAAGAATTGAACCATGCATTATTAGGCACGGTGCTTCACGAGTGACCTAATTCAAAGAGCGAACCACATTGATTTATACGGCGTGCTATGACCGAACCAATCCAATTAGGCAAATAATTAGTTCGGTGCGCTCATAGCATCCTGCCTGGTTTATACAGCGTGCTATGTGCGGACCGAACTAATTATTTGCCTAATTGGTTCGGTCATAGCACGCTGTATAAATCAATTTGGTTCGCTCTTTGAATTAGGTCCGCTCTTAACCATGCGGCTCGCTCGTTGAAGGCGTGCGGAACGCTCTTAGCACGGTGAAGCACGCTGGTGATTTATACGATCGTGCCAACACCGTACATAAATAAGTGATGATTGAAAAATTGGTCCTACGTACAAAATTGGTCAGACTCTTGAAGAAAAGTCATGGGTCCGTGCGTGCCACTCCATTCTCCCACGTAGCCTCACTTATTGTTATTCGTTGTTTTTTATAACTCGTGGAAATGCGAAGCACAGCAATTATCTCTGTCACGTACTACATAAAATTTCTCCTAAAGCTGTTTATTTTTTTTAATTTTGTGTAAAACCAGCTATTGAGATTGATAGTTTATAAAACGTAAGCAATGACCGCGAGTTTAATTTTGAATTTTACATTTTGGCATAATCATCCAATCATGAATCATATATAGTATAAGAAAATGACGTGACCTGAGACCGGAAAACGCATTCGGTTTTAGTTTGTTGTGTACTACTTCCTGCACGCAGGCTACCCTCCCAGTTGGCCGGTAGACCATAGGGGTGTTGCGTTCCGGATACGGCATGCCCATCAACCATATTTTAAAAAAAAAAATGACCAGGCAGAAGTCAATGCGCCACCTGAAAACCTTACTAACACACAAATTCCCAATTTACCACGATTTGTTTTGTGGAAGTCTTACAAAATTTTATATACAATATATTTTACTACATACTTTAGTATTTTTTACGCAAATATGTCTTTACCGAGATCAGTGTGTTTTACACTCTTTACAAATAAATTTAAAAAATAGACGAACAGCCAAAAGTGTTTTGTTGAAGTTATCGAAAAGCTCTTGTCCAACTAAACTGTTCTAGTTTCTCCCTCTGGAAAGAAAATCTTGTTTTGGACTTCAACGACTTACGTGATCAGCAATCAGTCGGATAATCTGATATTTTTCATGGTGCTAAAAGAACGATGTCTAATTTTCTTTTATTCGATCTATTTGTCATAGACACTGTCTGTTAAATTTCCGCTCCGTTTTGTCGGTGCGTGGGCCAAAAAATCTTCCTTGGTCATTCTTTCAAATCCCCGGAAGCAATTTAGAACGTCAAAGCTTTTTGTTGCAAAATCAGATATCTGAAAACGCGGTAGCTTAATATGTTTTTTTATGTGAAGGTAAAAAGGAGAATACGAAACTATAGTAAAATTAGAAATTTAAAGTATAAAATAATAAAGGCAAAATTTTTGCCTTCCCGGAGGTTCTAGCCCGGTGCTTACTCCGGTACTCTCGCTTACCGGAAGTGCTAATTTCGGGCGTCACAAATTTTCGTGCCTTGATTGGTATTGCCCATTTCCACAGCAGCTGTTCGAATGAGTGAGAGACAACTGCTGTTCGATTGAGTGAGAGACAACTGCTATTTACTGCTGTAAAAACATTTGTATATTCACTTTAAAACTTTGAACAAAGGTAGTACTTCAAACACTGGTTGGATTGTCTAACATCTTCTCTAATATCGCCATTTTACTCAAGAATATGTAAGTATAAACATCTGTGATATTGCGAATGATAACCAGATAATTAATCTTATAATATGAGGGCTGTATCGAGAAAATTTGATTGACTTTCTGTTATGAACGCTTGAAATGATCTTAATTTTGAAGCAACAAGCATTTTTATACTGAATTTGCTGTTGGTTTAAACGAAAAGAAGTCTTCCTTATAAATAAACAGTCTGTTACGATATGTATCCCAAGCGACCAAATGATATAATAGTGTTGAAACTTGAAAGTTACTACTCAGAAAGAATGAAATACTGACGTCCTAAACCAGTTATCATAAGTTTAATACTTCTTATTCTCTTTCTGATCAAGCTGATTGAAACTGAAAGACTCTTGCTTGATAAGTGAGAGTTGAAGAAGGTGTTATTAATTAAGCTTAATAGTTTTGCAATCTCGCCGAACTTCTTTTAAGGAACGCTTGTGGTTGAAAATATGTTTGAGATATGTCAAAAATAATTTGTTGTTACGATTATTTTGAGATGTGAACTGTAAATATTTCAAATTTGGTCTTCGTGCTTTGCTTTGGCATTCGGGTGTTGTTCTTTAATTAATTATGTGTTATTATTAAAAACGATAATACGCTTGACGACAGTCTCCCTAAATAGTAGTTTTTTCTCTTTGTCATTTGTTCTAACTTCTATCACCAAGACATCAAGTACTGTAAAAGAGTGAAACTGTTTTACGTTTTGTGTTATAAGCATGTTTAATACCGGTAGTGTATGTTAAAATTTTACCCATAACTGAGAGGTTACTCACCTTCTTTGTCTCCTAGACCGCCCCAAACCGCCCCCCTGTTATTTCACCCCCCCCTGTCTATTGTCTAATGCCAGACGATTGTACTGTATCAAGCGAGGGAAAGGTTTGACCAAAGATCTGTTTTCCTAAATCTTCTTGAATTCACTCCTAGATTATCCAAGGCTGAAACACCAGAAACCTCAGCCACATCTTGCAATTGATCCTGTGTCAATGGAATCCCCATATTTCTTCCTCCACACTGTTCACATTTGTTATTTTACTCTTACTGTGATACAAGTGAAAGCTTGCTCTACATTTAGGAGGGAAAGGCAGAAAGGGATGTAATATGAAATTTCAAAATACACTCATTGTTAGTTATCATGATTACAACATATAATGTTGATTATTATTTTTTATTGGTATTCAGACAGTTATATAGTTCATAATTGTGCAACAACATCACATTTGTTCCCAGAGTCACAGAATAAATAACTAACTGTAGTTGTTTAATATCATAACTCTAAGAATGAGTTTTCACTTTGAGTTTGTGCTTTATCCTGTTAGAGTAACTATTATTTTGCAGTCATTTGCTACTCACTTTTCACCAAAATGTTCGGAAGTTCGTTCCGAAGTTTGCAAGTTCATTGGGAAGTTCAAAGCTTGTTTTAACCAAGCATTTGATTGATTTCTTGGTTCCTAGTAGCCAGCAATCAATTATGTACTTCAAAACAAACTTTGAACTTCCCAACAAACTTACAAACTAAAAAAAATTACTTGTTTAGCATCCACCTATTTCAATTTTTCCAAGTCTGGAGGGAGGTTGTGTTTTTTTTTGTATGTTTTTTTTTCTTTTTGCCCTACAGGGGCACCACTCTCATCTATACTACTTCTCATCTATATTTTACAATGTTCAGTGGCTGAAATTCACCTTTTCAGGTTGGGGGCAAAGCCTCATAAATATTCAACAAATAATGTATGAAAAGCATTGGATTTTTACTGTCTTTTTTTGCTTTTTTGATGAATATTTCCAACAAATTGACAATGGAGATGGCTGGCCCCCACCCCACCACAATTTCCACCACTGACAATGTTTTTGTTAACATACTTGGTAGTTAAAATTTGTGCTTATTGGCAGGGTTCAAATTAACGGTGTGCAATGTGCCATTTGCACATCGTTTTGGCCCAAATAATGAAAATTGCATATCACTTTTCAAAACGATGTGCAAAAAAAATCAGACTTGGGACTAATGAACATCCGTCCACTGCACGTTTACAGGTAATGCAATGCCAATCAGTTGGTACAGGTATTATGATTTCATAAAAAACGCTTTCACTTTGTTCTAGCAGCGTGTTTGCAAATCTTTGAAATGAATAAAGTTGTTTAATTTATCTCAATGCTCAATACAAATACGACCAGACTGGTATATAGGTGTTATATTTTTAGCCGCCATGACAGGTGTGAATTTTTTAGCTGTCATCAGGTCTTATGATAATACTCGGATGTCCCATATTTGGCTTTAGTGCTTTTGTTTTGCTTTTCGAGAAGCTGTTCAATCAAACTCACTTTCTTATGGCTTCTTTATCGAAAGGCTGTACCAGCAAAGTATGCATTCATTGCGTTGCAAAGTTTACACAATGAAAGGAAACAGAATTACCTCTGCGAAAAACTTCTAATTGTAAAGAAGAACTCCGTAGTAAATCACATCAATTCGGATCAGCATAGGATGGCAGTGAAGCTAAATTTAAAGGAAATCCTGAATACAAAATATGTTGATGAATATGTAAATGAGACCCCCATTGGCTGAGGACTCGACAGAATGGTAGTGGACGATCGTAAAAGGATGGAACACCTTTTCAATGCCAGCTACACAGTATGCAAAGAAGAGTTGTCTTTTACCAAATATGCCCCCATTTGCCAGCTCTTAGAAAAGTGTGGTGTTTATAGCCTTGGAGAATCATATTGGACAGATCGAGCTGCTGCGGAATTTTCAGATTAGAATTGGATTATCCCGAGAAACAAAAGAAGAAAAACAACGACACGTCCAACGAAGCGTGCTGACACACCTACTTTTCTGATCAAGAGTCCGAAAGCGATAAGCTAATATGCATTCAAAGTTACTTAATGTCATGTTTATTTATTAAAAATAGATTACCGTACAAATAACGTTTTAAGACTATTAAATTATTGCAGTTTGACCATAGGTTTGTTTGACTGAGTAGTTAAGATTATGACAGAGCTATTATGTTTTTAGCCTTTTATTTAACCATTAAGTTAATGATTTAACACTCGTTCCAGAACCACATATTTTCGAAAAATAGTTGCACATTGTTTTTTCTCAACTAATTCGAACCCTGCTTATTGGCCCTGCTGCTACAATTCCCTGTGGCATGAAATACAGTAGGAACCACTGACAATGCTATTTTTTTTACCACTGTCAGCTATACTTGCTTTTTAACAGCTACAGTATGTCATTAATACTGCAACTAATTAAAGTACTGTATCTTTGGTGGTTTAACTATGTACAGGATTACAGTATATACTGTACATGTATTGTATATTTGGTGATTGTACATGATATGCAGCTGGAGTGAGCATAAGCTGTACAAGTATGCATAGAGTACAATATGTAATAGATAAAGCATGAGAAGCTGATCTGTATCTGATTTACAAGGTGAGCTGCAAGCGAGCCGTAGATCTTGGGATTCAATTAGCGGCTGCGAATTTAGCTAAGTTGAGGAAAAAGTTTATGTAAATCAGGATGAATCTGTATGTGATTTATAGATATTGATTAAACATTCATTTCTTTTGAATTTTCGTCATGAATTATTAATGATTTGATAAGTAATATTTATTAAACAGTTCATATTTCATTTTGACATTAGAATAGAGTTTAAAGTAGAGGTTAAGTTAGAATACACTCAATTTCATAAGATATTAAGTTGATAGTGGTGAAAACAGAGATAATTTTTTATGATGAACTGACACGTTCTGAACCATTTATTGTAAATGCATACGTACAGTACTATACTATACTGTATAATACATTTTAATACATGTATAAGGTAAATTATGCTGTATAATGATGACACAGTTTCTGTTAATACATTATGCAAATTAGATTACACTGTATATTGTATTGTACTGTATTCATTTTTTTGTAAATAATGTTAGTTAATTCTATTGGTGGTTTATGCTATGGAATCTTGAATTCTGTTTTAAACTGACCACAATTTTTTCATTATATTATACTCTCCTCTGTATTATATATAATGTAAAATTTGAAAGTTGATTAAATAAATAATGACATAGTTAATATATGTCAAATTAAAAGAACTACACTGTCAAAATGGAGTCCACACTCAAAATGACTCACTATAAATACATGTATATAGTCATTTTCTATTTTCACTATTTTCTTTAAATTTATAGAATACTGAATATGAGGATGAAGGTTGTTATCCTACTAATAATTTTGCAATCTTTGCATTTAATCCATGGACAGTCAGGTTAGTAATAATTTACAGTACTGTGTATGTTACTGTTGCTTTAATTTTATTATTGGAACTATTTCATATTTGAGTGTCTGATCAGTTGCTGCAGTTACTCTAGAGAATGGTACTGTGGATTTCATGGATGTAAGAAATTTATTCTTCCTGTTGACCAGGCTGGATATCTAAAGCAGTGCTTTTCTTGGAAAAGTTTATAAGTTAGAGTTTTTGATCTACTGCAGTAGATATAATGTTGTCGTGCTGTTAAGTAAAAGTATGACAATAGAATGCCTTCAGAACCAATCAAAACATAGAATTAAATGATTGACTGACGACAAACCACCGAAGCCAAAATTGTAAACAAAGTACTTCATGTAAGTCAATGCTATGGCAACATGGAGTTAGGCTTGAGAGTGAGATATTCAAGGAGCGAGATATTTAATTCTAGAATAGAAGTTTTTACAAGCTTAGTACTGTAAGTATTAGAAGTATGAATCGTCAATTTTTAAATGTGGTGTACTATAGATGTTGTTGGAATGATGATAAGTTTTTGAAAGCCTATAGTCTTTGGACAATTTCATATTCAGACGAGGCAATTATATGACCAACATGTTTACATGGTAAAAAACTGGTAAAAAATTGCGCGCCAAAAACATTGAAAAAATCAAACTGGAAGTAACCTGCTACTTGCGGTCAGTGTGTACACATGGCAGAAAATGAAAGGAACCAGATCAACCTCGTACCCAGGGCCATTTGTAGGGAACTGGGCCAAGATGGTGGGAACAAATGGCCCTGGTGGAGGCCAGGCTATGTCAGCCTCTGATTGGTCAAGAGCTTATGGCGTAAATCAGACGGTTTGATTTTGTTTTGGGTTTTTTTAATTGTATTTTGACCTTGTTGGTTGTTCCCGCCCATGGCACGGGAAATTATATTTTAAACCATGCAATAATTAATTAGGTATAATTACTGTGTAAAGAACTGAGTTCTACTGTAGTTAATAAAATGCGCAATATACTGCGCATTTTGAGCTAACCTCCACCAGGGCCATTTATTCCCGCCATTTTGTTTTATTCGCCATCTTGGCCCAGTTCCCTACAAATGGCCCTGGGTACGAGGTTGGGAAGTTGGGAACCAGATATTTAACGAAAGTTGAAGCTCTATTTATGCTTTCAAAGACAAATATGGTGTAAATCGTCTCGCGTGAAGGTGAGAAATGTGCTTACAGTACAATTTATGCACGCGGTGCACACAGTAATAAATTTTTGCACGCGCCATTCAAAAAAATAGGGCGTGTTGTGAAAAAATGTTCGCAAGGAACAGAAAAAGCTGTATATTTACTTTAGCGTTTATCTTTCATATAGTGTCTTTTAGAGGCTCTTAAGTAATATTTAAACCATAAGCAGCAGTGTTTTATCAGTATCCGGCTCATGTAAACAGCCCCTTAGCCGAGAAAATCAAAACTAAAGTTTATGTAAATCAGGAGGTTTCTTTATCACATATAAAACCACGATACGGTCATGATTTTTCTTTGTGTTTTCCTCATGAATTATTAATGAGTGTTTGAATGCTAATTAAAGGCTTATAAATACACACCAAGTTTACAATATAGGATTTTTGCATGGTCAACGGTTTCTTTTAAATTTGTAATTTAGATTGCCGTCATCATCCTAGCTTGCTTAAGGTCCCTAATTACAGTTGTAGTACTGTACCATAGTTTAAAAGTTGTGGATATGTGTTGTTAATATTTCTAAATATTTTTTAAATACTTAAAAATATACATTTTAATTCTTACATCTAGAGAAAAGGAGTGAATGTGATAATACTGAAAAACCAACTTGTGCATCATGTTTGGAGAAACCAGGATGTTCATGGTGTGCTTTTGAAGTATGAACTTTTTTTTTATTTTCCCGTTTTTCTTACAAAATACTGTATATGATACCTTATGAGTAATCTTGGAAAATACTTAGAAGAATGTGTTCTTATACTGTACACTGTAGGCACAAACATACTTAACTGTTCACTAAGTGTTCAACCTACCTAAACCTTCCCACGCCGGCTAACTACAGGATAAGACATAATTCACTAATGTACTTTGGCGGAATGCGGATCGGTGGGATGGAGTCAGTATGACCTCGTTCCCCAGGGCATCGTGCCCGTCCATGGCGGGAACGAAGTCGGGTACCCTGCCACGACGAGCCAGGATTCAACATTTGCAGGTAGGGCACACCTCCGAACCAATCCATCCCAAGATCTACAAAGTCACCCGTCTAACACCGGGAAAAAATTACGAGTCATACGTATAAGTAAAGACGTACGCACCCAACTTGAAGGGACTCACCGTACCGACGGTACAACGGCTGACACGCTCCAAGTTAACTTTTATCATGATAATAAAATACATTTAAAATGTCACTGGACTGTATAATGAAATGTTGCAAAAATAATTATACGCAGTCCCCGATACGCAGCTACCAGTCCCCGATGCAACATCCCATCGAAACATGACACAAATGCTTGCCCAAAACATGATATAATTAATCCACAGCCTGAGATAAAGGTAAATAAATATCTTGATATGATATGTAGCCTGAAATGTCAGAGCTTGGGAGGACACCTGATATTTCAGGCTATACTTGATATGGTAATACTCAGGCCTCGAAATAATTCTTGAAAGTATACCGGTCATCGTGACCGGTAAAAAATTACATTTGCCGGTCACAGAAGATTTTTTACCGGTCATCTTTTGTTTCTTTCATTTGCGCCTATTTTAAGTGTACTTGTGCAGGTAAATTTACAGTTAATCATTCTCAAGAAAATGCTTACTTCTTTGGCGGGAAAAAGATGAAAAACAGTCAAAAGAGAAAAATCTGTGTATTACGTAGTACGTATTTGGTATTTGGTATTTGGACACTGACAAACAGAACACTTATTGTTTGCCATAGCGTCAGCAGACTGCTGCTCAGCCTCTGTGCCACGAGGTATCGCGCACGAGTGTAATTTGAGTTGCAAGCGTTAAAATAGTAGGCTATGGGTGCAATGCCTGCGGTGTTTTGAGAAGCGAAACTTCCGCTTTTCCCCAAACGAAACATAAGCAATTGTTGAGAAACAATTACCCGCACTTGTATGCATTTTGTATTTAAAAATTTACCGGTCATAGATGTCCGGTAAGCGACGATATTTGCCGGTCAAACTGAAAAATTTACCGGCCAATGACCGGTGACCGGCACTTATTTCGAGACCTGGTAATACTTCACAAAATGCATGCAAGCCACTTCACAATCAACACTACTGTATGACAAAGCACGTGCATGATTCACAGAATAGGACACATAGTTGTGAATTATACCTATATATATATATATATATAATGAAATGTTGCAAAAATAATTATACGCAGTACCAAAATACTGAAATTAATGACTGTACATGTAGTTAGTCTCTGCCTTGTACTGTACCTAGTTTTTTCGTTCAGTTAAAGGCTACCTAGTGTTTGTCTTACAGTAGAATCTATAATTGTAGTATAATATTATAAATAGACATACGGTAGTACATGTACAGTATATAAAAACATGAAAAAATTACGGTAGTAAGAATTGTTGAAGTTTGTACAGTAGGTGGCAGACCTACTGCACCATTTTTTGGGTCATACTAAAATAATCTCTGCAAAAACGTACAAACCTTCCCAACTGTAAGCCTGCAAAAAAAGTCTTTTGAATGAATAATTCTACGCTCTATGAATGAAATGAATATAAGTCCTGTACGTACACAGTATTGTTTGGAGTTAATTATGATAAACTTACATCGCATGCTGTAATAACTACCAAGAAAAGAAGCCCATATATGCTTAAAAGAAAATTCTTTGAACAAGAATATAATGTTATCAATAAGGATACAGTCAAAAATGCATGTATTACGGTAAGTCACCTTTGGGGATTGTGTGAGATTGTCCTACTGACCGCCAATATTACATGGTGACCTCTAAGTTTGTTGCCATTAGTTTCCAATTACGTTTCTAAAGTCGGATATTGATGTCGAAGTTCAATTGGATTCAGGAAGTTCCAATGTTCGATTCGAAGTTCTATTCAGCTTTGCGCCATTCTCTGACTACGCCGCAGTTGGTAATTTGGAATTACAGAATGATTAACAACAAGTTCATTGCCAAGTTTCAAATCACATATTTTTCCAAATTTGGAAGTTGATTACGAAGTTGGATTTGAAGATTCAAAGTAACCTCCGGTTGACCAAACATACTCTTGGTACAAGTTCTTCAGAGAAATATGTGATCATTACAGTAATCATTCTGCAATTCCATTTACTAACTGGTCAAAGAATGGCGCAAAGCTGAACTCCGAATCGAACATTCGAACTTCAAATCGAACTTCGTAATGAACTTCTAAATTTGGAAACGTAATTCGAGACTTGGCAACGAACTTCCGACCCCCGCGTTGAAAAGTGAGCTAGCAGCCAATCAAATGCGTAGTTCAAAACGAACTTTGAACTTTCCAACGAACTTCCGAACGAACTTCGAACATTTTGGTGAAAAGTCACTTAAGTGCCTAGGAAGCGAAAATGAAGTTGGTTTTATTTGAAAGAACTTTTTTTAAAATAATGAAGAATATTAATTTACAGCTCTTACATATCTCACTTCATTCTTCAGATATTGACACTTGTTTGATATGCAAATTTAACGCCTTGACGTCACATGTGCTTATTGAAGAATGTTATATATCTTTGCAATTATCAAACGACATTACTTGAAACTAATCTTGTACGTGTGTTTCTCACAGCACTAAGCATACAATGTTTCAAGTACGTGTGTCTCTCACAACACTAAGCATACAATGTTTCAAGTAATTTCGTATGATAATTGCAAAGATTTTTTTTTCTTCCAAAAGTCTTTATGCACGCTTGACGTCAAGGGGTTAATTGGGTTAAATTTCTATATCAAACATTCTTCAATATCTCAAGAACGAAGTGAAATATGAAAGAGTTATATAAACGTCAATCTTTATAAATCTAAGACTACTTTCAAATAAGAGAGTTTATTTCTAACTCAATGTTCTATTTAATAGTGTCTCTTGATACTGGTTTGAATATCTTTAATATTTGTTAAAGGTAATGTACAGTCCGTTCTGCGCATGTACGAAACTAATGTTTACATCTTTATTTACAAAAAAAATACTAATGCCTTATTCAAGATTGTAAGCTTTTCTTGGTTCCCATTCATTACTTGTACTCGAAACAAAACATTTTCAGGAAAAATAGAAGAAATCCGAGGAGATATCCTCGCCAAATCGCTTGGTTTTCTGCCATGTTGTTCCTAACGGTTTACATTGAGCTGAGTACTTCATGTAATTATCTACGAATGTCATGTTTTGGGACCACATTGCGGTCATGCGCAGAACGGACTGTACGTCACCTTTAAGGATATATTAACTGACTACATGGCATATAATCGAAATAATATAGTAAGGTTAGATATACTCCAGAAACAGAGAACGTAGGAGTCTAACGTTTCGAGCGAAGGCGCTTCGTCAGAGAGATTCCTACCTTCTCTGGTTCGGCAGTATATCTAACCTTACTATATTTCGATTGTTGTTTCACTACCTTTATTTCACTACATGGCATATAGTTGGAAGTTAACAGTACTCTGTTTGTGCAACTTTTTCTAGAACTATACCAGTCCCCGATGCAACATCCCATCGAAACATGACACAAATGCTTGCCCAAAAAATGATATAATTAATCCACAGCCTGAGATAAAGGTAAATAAATATCTTGATGATATGATATGTAGCCTGAAATGTCAGAGCTTGGGAGGAAACCTGATATTTCAGGCTATACTTGATATTGTAATACTTCACAAAATGCATGCAAGCCACTTCACAATCAACACTACTGTATGACAAAGCACGTGCATGATTCACAGAATAGGAGAGATAGTTGTGAATTATACCTATATATATTTTATTTAATAAAATGAACGTTGCTACTCCGAGTTTCGCGCATTAAGCGATCATCAGGCAACTTTGCTCTACCTTCAAAAGTATCGAGCACTCTGTGGTCTATTGTAAACGACTTATTTAACTATTATATATATATATATATATATATACAAAGTATGAAGTATAGTTTTACCTTAAAGTCTTCGCTACCAGAGGTTTCACCCTAAACGGGATCATCAGGCGACTGATGATCCCGTTTAGGGTGAAACCTCTGGTAGCGAAGACTTTAAGGTAAAACTATACTTCATACTTTGTATTTTGCTCTCTATATATATATATATATATATAATATATATATATGTATATATGTATATATGTATATATGTATATATGTATATATGTATATATGTATATATGTATATGTATATGTATATGTATATGTATATGTATATGTATATGTATATGTATATGTATATGTATATGTATATGTATATGTACATATGTATATCATCGCCCAGCGTGAAACTGACAGTAGCGACCATCAACATTTGACGTAAGCCCACTCAGGGGCGGATCTAGGAATATTTATACCTTGTTGAAGTCCACATTTTTACGGCATGCGCCCCCCTGGGAAATTTTTAAAATTTGGGTCTCTGAAACGGCGTTTTCCGCACTCTGACAGCAATTTTGAGCACAATTTTAAAAGTCTTAAAACATGTTTTTAATGGCGCCTTGTGTCCCAAAGTATGATGCACATTGCTACGTTACGTATACGCATCATTCTTGTTTCTGAAACCTTATTTATAATTCTTTATGTAATTTTATACTGCATGTCTAACAGGCCTTGGTTCCCGTCATTTGATACGCAACATATATAGCCACAGGCTAATGAGCTAATATTTATTTGCGCTTTGTTAGTATAAAATCAAATATCTCCGTTGACGATTTACTCCCTTATATCACGCTACTTTAACACCCGTGTGGTTCTCATTATCTACTCTAAAACTTATAAATTACGACTGTTTACCGAGTTCAAATGAGGACACAGATTTTACACAAATACAGGGAAAATCCTAACTTGCATGCCCGCAGCCAGACGTATTTTGAAATTGAAACCAAAACCCTGAATAAATTTAACAAATCTAGCAATCTTTTATCTCGTAGAACGACCATAAACACGGGAATAATGAATCGTGTTGTCAGATATTTCACGTATCTCAAGCTGCCTTTCGAAAGCGCAAAAAATAGCTGTCAGCTTGTAATTTCGAAAAACTTTTATCAGTATAGGCTGATAAATTCTTAAACATTTACGCGCTCCGAGACCAGTTATGACCTCAAGAATTGAAAGCAATACAGCACTATTGCGTCGGACAGCATCATAAACACCAATCATAATGATTATATTAGGTAAAGCAGTCTTGAGAAAATATTCTTCTTTAGTTACCGAGAACTCGACAAACCATGACGCTTTCAGATGAAATCGATGCACATATTTGTCGCAATAACACCTTGTTGTTGCTTTTTAAAGCTGATCGCGCGCGATCAAATATGCTTGTAGAAGCCATGATCGAGGCAAACAGATCGCACACTTGGTGGCTGGCAAGTTAGTAAAGGTTCTACATAGCCAATCAGATTGCTCAATTTGAGGTAAATCAGTCGAGATTTGGAGCAAGCCGTGTTCAACCAATGAGAATGGCTAAATCGGGTCAAATAAGTCAAAATGGCTGCCAGATACGGCAAACCAATCAGTGCTCAGAATTTACCTTGTTTTGACCAATCAGAGTGGCTAAAACGGGGTAAATAAGTCAAAATGGCTGCCAGATTCGGCAAACCTAATCAGTGCCACCAGGAGGTATAAAACGTCCGCGCGCCTTCCCGCAAATGGTCTTGGTGACGAATTACATTTTCCGCAATTGTTCTCGCTGCTATTACGTCGTTTTTAACCGGACTTTTTTTTGCAATCGCTATTTTTTTTTACCTTAGTCGTCTGACTTATTTGACTAACGCTAGATCCGCCCCTGCGGCACTTACAGTATATTCGCTCTATCTTTACGGTATTGAGCACAAAATTTGAACTTGTCCAAATTATGCCAATTATCTATGCTACCTACAGATTTGGAAAAATACAGGGTGTCCCAAACGAATGTCGCCCATCCCGTTTGTAACTACTTAGCTATGAAAATTTCAGACAACAAAGAAGGAGGGATGGGCTTTCGGCGTGATATAAAAATTTACTTCTTGTACCATAATACTCATAATACTCATAAATGGATGGATGGGGGGCATTTTTTGGGGGACACCCTGTATATATATATATATATATATATATATATATATAATAGTTCAAGTAGTCGTTTACAATAGACCACAGAGACTGAGTGCTCGATACTTTTGAAGGTAGAGCAAGATAGATTTTATTTAAAAAAATGAACGTTGCTACTCCGAGTTTCACGCGTTAGCGATCATCAGGCGACTTAAAAAGTTTCACTTTAGCTTCTGTTTTGTATTGCGTGGCACGCGTGAGTGTATATACTGTACATCTATATATATATATATATATATATATATGAATGATTATTGTGAAGTATATATTGTTTACTGTACAGTACTTTGTGTCAACTATGTTGCAGCTTGTACAAGTTCCCGCTGGATCTTCAAGTCAAATGAGCCCCCAAAAAGTCTCTATAACTGCTAGAGTTGGTGAGTAAAATCTCTCCCGTGTTTGAATTCTATACAGGTACAGTACAACCGCAAAGTCTGTCACGGTTTTAGTGCAGAGTCGTGATTTTTATTACCAAGCATGGTTTTGAAATGCGATTGCATTTGGATGAAACGCAAATCAACAGCTTTTAAAATGGTAAAGTGCAAAAGATTTATATATGGTGTATGCATTAAATCAATTTTCATAACTGGAATGTTACCTCCAGGACAGAAAATGAAGTCAGCTATATTACATCGCTTTCAGTCAAAAAGTGAGGCTAATTAAATGACGGTCGAGGTTATGTGTTATTAGTATAAATACACCGGTGATTATAGAAAATCACGCGCGCTGATTGGTCGAGCTACTTCGGATTAATTCTCGATAATCACCTACAGCGTTTATTTAAAATGGCCGCCAGCCAAGTTGTCATGCAACAGATGAGGAAATTAACAATTTTAAAGAAAATGTTGTTCCTAAAAGTACGAAAATGTGTATTTATACTAAAACAATTATTCGCCTCAGGCTCAGTGAATATCGGTGAATAATAACCTCGACTTCGTCTCGGTTATTATACACCGATATTCACCTCGCCTTCGGCGAATAATTGTTAATTATTATATGGCACGGATTACTTCCGGTAAAATCACGCGCTGTGATTGGTTGCTGACGTGGCAAGATTTCTCCATAATGTCCGCGGGCATTATGGAAATTGTTAATGGCCTACGATTGGAAACAAACAAAAAATCCTAATAAGAAACTTTTATTGCCGAAAAGCGACGAAAATAAATGAAATAAACAACTATGAGCATTATAAAAGTAAATTCTAGTATCCAGACGAGAAAGAAACAGCAGAAAATAACGCTAGTTCGGTGTTTTGACGAAGTTGAAGGAAGCGAAGACCAAGAAATACAGATTGATTTTGAAATAAAAAGTACCATATAATAAACTACTTAATAACCTCGACCGTTCTGTCTTTACGGTAAAATATTAAACCTCGGTCTTGAACGTATTACCTCGCTATCGCTCGGTCAATACAGCAAGACTTCGGTTTAATATTTTACCGTAAAGATCGAACGGTCGAGGTTATTAAGTAGTTACTAGTATCTACAATTGTACATTGGTCTACAGTATATAGGATGCAGGTAATGTTTTCATAGATAAAATGGTCTTGTTAACTGTTTATTCACCTTGTCTTTAGGTGAGCCAGTGAAATTCCGGGTGGATGTGATACCCGCAAAGAACTACCCTGTTGATCTTTATTACCTTATGGACTTGTCGGCATCAATGGATGACGATTTAAAAAATCTTAAAACACTTGCAAGGAATATTTGTAAGTTTTCTACCTTCTACGTAATATTTAAAACACGAGTAGGAGCGTTTTATCAGATTTAAAACACGAGCGCGTAGCGCGAGTGTTTTAGGATCTGATAAAACGCGACTACGAGTGTTTTGAATAGCTTCAAAAACGCCGACAATAGATTTGCTAATTAGGATGACATTTTATATAAAATTTCACGTTCATTAGTATTCTTTATATAAAATTTCACGTTAGTTAATATTCATAGTAGTTTTATCAGGTATAAAAGACTTGCACATGATCAAATACGTGCATATTAGTGGACAATTTGGTTCATGAATATTAATGAGTTTTTGAAGTACTGTATTTTATCCCCGAGCCCGGTGAGGGTGTTAATCTCGACACGCGTGGAGTCCATTTGACACGCGTGGACAAACGTGATATGCGAACAAATTTCTGTGATCTGAATACTTATTTGTAATATACAGTATGTGTGGACGGACCATGCGCGGTTAAGATTGTGGGGCACTGGGAACGATATAGTCCTTGACAAAAATATTTGAACTACAAACAACATAATTTATTCTTGACAAAAAGACTTGAGAAAGGAGTTTTTGGGAAACGTATATCACTTTTAAAAGAACAGAAACAAATCAACGTCTACGTATAAAGAAAAACAACGTCTGGAGTAGAAGGAAACCCGTCAA
The DNA here is from genome assembly GCA_035771165.1 of Paragorgia papillata. NCBI lineage: Eukaryota > Metazoa > Cnidaria > Anthozoa > Scleralcyonacea > Coralliidae > Paragorgia > Paragorgia papillata. The sequence continues at coordinate 4,326,545 of JAWNZC010000348.1, forward strand.
ACCGAAACTCGAAAGGAGGAAAAAGCAATAGTAAAACTTGAAAACCGACGAAGAAATAAAGGCCGGCGAAAGGTTTAAGTTTAAGGTAAAAATATAAAGCAGCCGCTCTCAGAAATCACGAACATTTAGTAGCAAAACTGTTCGAGTTTCCTTGCATTTTATTTCCCATCACTGTTAATTTTGTTTTAATTCTCTTTTGCGTCTCCTTAAAGTATTTTAAATGTATCCATTGCATGTTTTTGCTTGCCTGTTGTATTTTTATCCGTGGGTGCCGTCTTATCTTCTTTTAAATAGTTTTCTTATTGTAAAATCACTTGTGACTTAACATAGCTTGTCCATAATTTGGCATAAAAAGAGGAAAAGGGGCAAAACGTACAAATGCTTTTGAAATTTTTATTAACATGTAAGTGAAAACAGTTTCAGCACTTCATATTTCGAAATGAAAAATTGTTTTTGTTATATTAGCTTAAAGGAATTTGAAATGCCGTAAATGAATATAGTCGTGGCAGCCAGCCAGGAAGTTGTTTCAGTAGCTTTCAATCAATTCAATGCTTTTGGAAAATGCAAATATTTTTAGATGCTGTAGCAATATTTTTGTAAACATAGAAAGCCAAAGAACTGTAAAATATAACCCTAATATTTTGATCGACAGGAGTGGCTATTTCCAGGCCCCCCAATAAAAAAGAGCGTAAGTGTTTTCTATAATCAGGGTTTATATACAAAACTTCGTGTAAAATCGGGCGAGGGGTTATTGCGTTTATGTATTTCTAGTTTCTTGATGATTGAGTACTAAATGTTGATGTTGTTTTTCTATTATATATGACTAAATGAAAATCATTTCTGAAATTGAGTGAAACATCCTGGTTATAGAACTTCTAATTGGTCATTAGAATGTTGGTGGTCTCGTCCCCGTTTATAGGGCTCAGAAGTATTTTCTGAGTATTTTGAGCTTTACGTGCTGTACGTCTATATACTAAACATTTATTACGCTAAGCTCGCACACGTGTGCTACTCTTAACGTCATTTCTATAATATTTAACTACATGGTAATTTTTTCTCCACAGCCCAAACGTTAAGTAAGTTGACAAACAAACACAGACTTGCATTTGGATCGTTCGTGGACAAAGTAATACCTCCTTATGTAAAGTATCAAAAGTAAGTATAAGATTATATAAAATATTATACCTCAACCGTAAATTGTCCAGTCAGAAAGCTTGATTTGTACCATGTGACCAGTCAATCATCGAATTACCCCTCAAAAGTAATATTCCCCGCTGCAGCGGGGAATATGCTTCGTGTACCACGCGTGAACGTCATGCACGATTCACGAAGCTGTCAGCAATGGCGGAGTTTGGCGAGACAAGAAAACGTTTCGCCTGAACATTCAGATGTTGACAAGAAGATTGTTAGGTTACAAGAAAATAAGGATTCAGGGAATACAAAGAAAGCAACAAACAATGCATCCAGAAGCCTTGAGACGACAACAGAATGGAAACAGACAATGAAAAACGGACAAAAGTTAAGCTAAGCGAACTTTATTAACATTATTTCAGCTTTTTTTGGAAAGATTAATATGTTTCGGTATAATATATAATTTATAGACCTTTCGCTCGGGGAATTCGATGAAATATTACCCCTCGGGATATATCATACCGCCCGAGTGATATATCATCCCGAGGGGTAATATTTCATCGAATTCCCCTCGCTCCAGGTCTATAAATGCTAATTGTTGAAGTAATAGCTCAAACACGCGGACGAGTGTATTTTTTCCGATCTCCAAACAATAACTTGAGTTAAATAACATATATTCATAGTTTTGTCAATATCTAAAGAAACACAACAACCAACGTTCATAACTCCTATTTGTATTTCCAAAATGTTAATTGTAGGATGTTGGGATGTTCAACGTTTCGAGTGAAACAAAACTCCCCGACAGCGGCGAGTATTTTTTTATTTTCTTGTATACTCGTTTTATACACTTGCATTGCGAGAACATTTACACAAAATATGAAGTTTAGATAACACAAAGCAATTTTTATCAAAACCATAAACCTTACTAATACGACGTAACCCTGAGTCTAACACTATAATAAAGAGTTCGTTTAGACAGTTTTTCACTTCAACCGCACCGTACGTACGAAACGTAGAGTTTTTCTTTGTTTTGTGAGCTTTTGAGCAGAACTAATGACCTTAAGAAAGAAGAAAAAGCTACGTTTCGGTACGGTTGAAGTGGAAAACGGGCCTATGGAAACCACAGTGGAACTGTCATACTGGCAGATTGGTATATAAATTGGTTGTTTCGTCATCCTACCAGCTCCATCCACGGGAAGACTTCAAGATGGGCTCTTAGACCTGCTCTAAGTTTGCCTCTTGATTGTTTTAATACTTTAAGTACATCCATATGTTGCTTCCCGTACACATAATTAAATAACAAAACACGTAAAACTTAACTTTGTTAAAAAAATAGATACGCACTGCGTACATGTGTCTACAGATTTAAAGGTGTTACACGGTGCAATTCTTTCGTGAAACTGCAATGGTTTGTGAATCAAAAAAGCGAGACAAGGTTCACGAGGAGTGTTGCACAAGGTGCAGATATGTATGGTTCGTGAAATTTGTCACGAACTGCGTTCAGTGTATGAGGCTGACATAATTTTATGGTTCACAGCAAAACCCATAAGGCCTCGAGAGGGAGTTTACTGGTCGCTTGTCGTATCACGCGTCTGGGCGACCTGTGGCTTGACGAAACATAGTCAGGCACACAATAGAAAATCCATGCTGCTGTCATAGCGCTACATGGTTGCGTAAACGCAACCTGAAGACGCAAAAACCTACTTTCTGTAGACACATGTGCTGGTTGGCTCTGCGCTATCTTATGGAAGAAGTGCTTGATGCGACCGACACCTGATCATATAGCATGTTCAAGTTGGCCTTGCGGTCGGCCAGGTGGTCAACCTCGTTCCCAGGGCCTTTTTGAAATTAGGAGGGTGGGAAAAGGCCCTGGCATCGGCTGGTGGACTCTGCATTTTCATTGGTTGATTGCTTTTCTTAAACATTCTTCCGGAAACGTAATTATACATAGTTTTGGGCCAGTTATAATCAAATAGCTTCAACAGAACCGCCAACGACCATTGAAACCGCCCGTTACAATGAACTTCTCCCACGGGACCGCCATTCTCCGAATTATTTTGTATACTAAATTAAATTGCTAATTTATTACACCCAGTATTTCTGGGTGCTGTGGCCAGTCGATGCCAGGGCCTTTTTCCGCCCTCCCAATTTCTAAAAGGCCCTGGAAACGAGGTTGCCAGGTGGTTTGCTCGACGGGCACTTGATGCAGTATCAGAAATTACCTGCCTCCCAAGGTAGATTCCACTAACAACTCACACTTGTCTCGCAGGATAGTTTTAACAAAACAATATATATATTTTATATTTAATCACTTTCTTTGTGCTCGTAGCGGCGTAGCGCGCACTCCTTCGACTGTCAATGTCACGAAGTTGTCACGAGGCGTCGAGGCCTAATATAATCTAACCTGCAAACGGGCCAGTCCGCAACAGCATTGCATGAGTGCTAATGAAGAGTGCTAATGAATTGTACGGTTAAACATGGAGAAACAACCCATTTACTTTGTTTCAAATAGTATAGTAGTTTTTAATAATAGTGATCCATAACTCGCTTTCAAACTTCTGTTGATTTCGACTTTTTGTGTTTATTGACACTTCGAGGCCTGGACCTCTCCCTGTGCTGAATAAAATCGTCTGGCGTTAGCCAGAATAGAACACTAAAGACTCGTCGTCAGGCCTCAAAGTACTAAAGAGTAAAGAACTTTATTTATAACATACATGTAGTTTTAAAGTGTCTATGCATGAAATGAAAAATTGAGTTAGAAATAAACTATTTTATTTGAGAGTAGTCTTGCGATTATAAGGATTGGCGTTTAAGTCTTCTGTATCTTATTTCGTTCTTTAGATATTGAAATTTGTTTGATATGGAAATTTAACCCCTTGAAGTCACACGTACATAATGTAATGACTTACTGAGAAAATATGATTATTTGCAATAATAAAACGAAATCGCTTGAAACATTGTGCGTTTACTGTTGTGATTCGAACCCGCGACCTTCGGTTTACTAGTCCGATGCTCTACCGACTGAGTTACAGGTCAAGTTGGGAGCGGATGGTCGAATGATGGTACTTAGGCTATTTGATATTTCGAAACAGACTAGTTTCTTCAATATCGAGACAATAGTCAAAGGTCGCGGGTTCGAATCCCAGCCGAGCTCACTGAGTTTTCTCTACTTGTCCGGTATGGTTCGCCACTCGGAGTAACACCTTTAATACTATTATATTTTTAATCAGCGAAATAAAGCTTGTTTTCTGTTGTTTTGTGTCTGCATGGTTCTATGTTAAAAGAAATGGTTTGGCGTACTCCCTTGAGTTATGGATGTACTTGGGAAGTTGGGAGAGCATTCAGAAATCTTTTGGCTATCGCCTCGACCAACTTCTCGCGTGTGTTTAAAACTCGACAGAGCACGCCAAACCATAAACGATTTCTTAAAGTACCGTAGCCTTGCACTGTACATTTCAGGCCGGAATATGATCAACTAAATTGTAAGTCCCCCCGATTCTTTTTTTGTTTGTTGTTACCTCACTGTCATTGATATAAATTATTTTTCCTAGGGCGCTTTCCAATTGACAAGGTCAGACCGATCAGTCCGGCCAGAATGGACTTACTTTTGATTAGGACCAAATTTTCCTGTCAGACCATCCCAGGTCTCAAACGAATCGTGTTCCATTTAACCGGACTGACCGGTCGAACCGTGTAAATGGAAAGCCCCCCTAGTTAATAAACGTAATAAATTTCTTTTACGGAATGTCAGTGCTTTTATTGAGTGAATGCAGGGCTCAAAATAGCGGCCGGTCACCGGTCAATGACCGGCCAAATTTTTGATGTGACCGGTCAAATTTGTATAACGCCGGTCATTTTGACCGGTCATATTACTTGCAATTAATTGTATATTTATATTACTTTCCATTTGAAGGAACTTAAAATGATTGTTGTTGTGCTGTTGTAGACCCGTTTCATAATGTCTGATATATATTGAAGTGAACTATGCATGCATTTCCTTTTTATGACAAACGTTCATATCAGTACTATAGCTTATATATATAGCGTAGAATATACTTTACATGTTTTTTTTGTTGTGTTGTGAGTTTGTTGTTTGTTATGTTTTTGGGTGTTTTGGGGTTTTTTTGGGTTTTTTTTGGGTGGGTGGCCGGTCAAAAATCGCCTTTGACCGGTCACAATTGGAACTGACCAGTCACCATGACCGGCGTAATATGAAACGTTATTTTGAGCCCTGGAATGTAGTACGCTAATCAAACATTTTATATTCCGTTTAGGATCGATAAGCCGTATAACACTGGCAAAGACAAACCATATGACTTCAAACATGTCCTCGATTTTACAGCCAATGGAAAGGAGTTTGAGGTATTTGTAAATCTCATTCCTTTTTATTTTTGAGAGAAGCAAATGACTTTATTGTAAGCTAGCCATGAATGTTCAATGTTTTGTACAAGCTTCACTTGGACCCAGTTCTTTTATTATTAAGAGAGTGAAACTTTAAACTGGAAAAGATGCATGAACAATTGGACAATACAAAAACACGTTTAACTCTTTCTATAGGCAACATTCGACTTCTTTGTCTTATATATTTTACTCATTCCAATGCCAGACGATCTCAAAGTGAGAACCTATTGCAGGGAATTAGCCAAATAATATATGGTATATACTACTGTTATATACAGTATACACTACTGTTATATACAGTATACACACGACCATGCACCAGAAGGTGCGAGATAGCTTATATACCAATGTTATTTTCTCGTACCACGCAACCATCAACTCGGTTATTTTCTATTTCTTAGGCCACGTTCACACGTATACCTTTCCATGCGAAAAACGGAGACTTTTTATTCCATTTTGCCTTCCGCTGAATCAGCGTTTTTGAAAGTTTCCGTTTTCACCAAAAACGAGTGTTTAGGGGCAAATACTATATATATATAAAAAAGATCGTGTGGACACAAATACTTTAATATTTTAAATGACAGAGATTTGAAAGCATGTAGGTGTGGACATGGCGATAGTTAGATTAGTGTGATACTTTTAAGTGTGCGCGATATTATTTTGTTTGTGTATTTGTTTCGTTTGTATATCTTTCTTTGTTTGGTTTCTTTATTTGTTTTTGTTTCTCATTGTTTCTTAAAACAGGAAAAGATTGGTAAACAGACAAGTTCGGGAAACCGTGATGTCCCTGAAGGAACTTTAGATGCACTAATGCAAGTTGCGGCATGCGAAAAGGTTTGTTTTGATATAAATGTTATCGTATTTAAAGGTCAGATGCAACATTTATCACTTATCACACTTTTCTTATGAACACTAACTTATCACATTAATTTATCACATGGTTTTGTATGAACTACTAATGAGGAAAACACAAACGACAAATTAACACAACTTTAACCTAGAATGATTTTATTTTCTAGCTACAGTATACTGTATGTAATATTTCATAAACGAGTGGGAGTGTTTTACCAGGGGTTACAAACACGAGAGGACAATGAAAATCACGAGGCCGCGTTAACCGAGTAATTTTCATTGTTCTCGAGTGTTGGTAAAACATGAGAGAATAATGAAAATCACGAGGCTGTAGGCCGAGTGATTTTTATTGTTTTCGAATGTTTTCCAAACACGAGAGAACATTGAAAATTACGAGGTAATAGGCCGAGTGATTTTTGTTGTTCTCGAGTGTTTGAAACCCCGCATGGTGAAACACGATACACGAGTGTATGAATAGCTTCTCAGTAGAATTCGCGAGGGACTTGGTGATATTGGTGCATATTAGATTAGACAATGATATATATTAGTACCCAATATATAGTCTCATGTTGAATTTATAATTAAGAAATGTGGTAATAAACGGTCTTTTGTTTGTGCCGTTTATTATCTGATTTCTTAATTATGAATTCAGTTTGCGCGACCTCACCGGGTTTCAAAACTCGTGCACATGATCAAATATTTTTCTTTGATTGGCTAATTAACTCATGAATTATTAATGATTTTGAGAAATCTATATACAGCATGCGAAATTGTTCTTCACCACGGTATTAAAACGCCATTTGAACAATTATAAGTATAAACTCTAGACGATGTGTATATATTATGTAATAGAAAAAAACATGAGCTGCCGATTTTTAACGAGAAGTTTATGTATCAAAAGAAAAGTTTATATAAATCAGGACGATTTTTTTTATTGCAGATATTGATTAAATATTAATTCCTTTGAATTTTTCTTATGAATTATTATCTCATTAATAATTTATGAAGAAAAGATATGGATCCTAATTAGTATGCTGTAAATCACAACATCGTCCTAGTTTGTATAAACTTTTCCTTCAATTTACTCAGTTAAAATGGCTTGAATCTTCAAAATAATCGGTATACATACATGGTTATTTAGATGCATCCATATTTTAAACAAGATACAATATTTACGGCCGAACTTAAACTTTCCCAAAGTCCGTTTTTATTGTCCGAGCCCGCTCCGCTTTTTTGGAGGAGGGAGGAGGAGCGCCGAGGAAAATGGACTTTTCCCACCTGCTTGGCACCATTTTTGTCCGACCTGTATTTTGGTCGGGGTGTGTCAGGGGTGTGTGTCAGTAATTAAACCAATCACAGCAGCGCCAAGGCTTCTTTGACGTCATAATTTATAAACGATCTTGACACATCAATGATCAAATGAATTTTGAAACATGAAACTGTCTGCATGGAAGATCACATTTATTCTATTCCGCATTTCCGCGTCGCCAAGTCGAAGCAGTCGCCATCGAGCTCAGAGGAGGGGACTGAAATAAAATGGCCAAGGAAGGCAAATAAAACTTCGTCTTCGTGAGTTATGGTTGTTAATAATAGCGAGATCAACAGTCATCATAATACGCTACTTGCACTATTAAAAGACAACATAGTTTAATAGAAGAGGTATTTATAGATGAATGTCATTGATTCTGTTCTGAAATGGTAAGCTGTTTTCAATTCGAAACTTTATAAGAACAAATCATTTATATTCCAAGTTCAAAACCCAGAATAATCGGTCGTATATTGTTAAATATCTGAGATGGCAGAGAACAAAGAATTTCGCGCCATTTATGCTAATTATTCGCTGCGGTTTTTGTTGGCTGTGTCTTGAATAAAACAACATAAAAAGATATCGCCAATTGACGTTATTGGAGGATTGGTGCCAAGCCACAGGGGGGATGCCACCCTCTGATCAGAGGTAACCATGGCAACCCCGCCACAGCCCACCCCCAGGCAACCAGTCACACTGTCAAAGCAGTGGAAATTTAAGAAATGGCTCATGGTTTAGCGTGCTCCATCGAGTTATGGATGCACGCGGGAAATTTGGAGAGCACGATGGAGCACACTAAACCATGAGCCATTTCTTTTATAACTTAGCATTAAATCCTTTCACAAGCCGGCGAATCGTTTTGGTTGTTGTGTTTTTCTACTTTCCTAGCCAAGTCTTTTTTGTTCACTAAAATCCAACCAAAAGGACAGTTTAAACTCGGTTACCCAGACCCAGTTTATGTCTTCTGGGTCGTTGTTGTTTATTACTCAATAAAATTAAATGACTCGGTATTTTGATAATATAAAAGGCCGTAAAAAGTCAATTTAAAACTCAGTTTTGTTTTGAAACTTTTCCCCGCGCTTTTTTGCCGTGCTCCATCGAGTTATAGAGCACGCACGACAGCCAATCAAAAACGTTGCTATATCAAAGCTATGTTATAAATATACTTACCTTGCATTCTATCAGGAGTGGGTGGGTGGGTCAACACAGCGCAAAGCAAGACATCCCCAAGTATCTACTAAATGGATAGCGCGCGCAAAACCAGTTTGATGAGCGCTGAGATAATCCCCACAAATTATGAATGACCACTGACCAAATATCTAATAAATAGATAGCGCGCAAAAAAACTAGTCAAGCTGAGACCACGCTGACAAGACTTTGATGAGCGCTGAGATAATCCCCACAAATTATAATGAGTGGCCACTGACCAAATATCTAATAAATAGATAGCGCGCAGAAAAAAACAGTCAAGCTCAGACCACGCTGACAAGACTTAGATGAGCGCTGAGATAATCCCCACATATTATAATGAGTGACCGCTGACTAGTATTGTCTCCTTTTTTACCTTGCCTAAATTACATTTAGCCACATAAACAGTCGACTTGTGGCAAGTCTAGGCCGAACTGTATGGGATTAAGTCTCGTACAGTTTGACCGTTCGTAATGTATCTATTACCTGTATATGATATAATCTGATATATTATATGACTATTTTCGTGAACGGTCCGGAACGTGAAATCCAACAATTTGATTGGTTCCTGAGCGGTCCGGAATCTGCCGTTCCGGGCTGCTGAAAGAATTTTATAAACAAAATGAAAGTCATGTCAGTATGCATGCAACAAGATGGATAATAATTTCAGAACTACTCATTGTTGAAATATAAAAATTGTCAAATTTTCACAGAACGTTTACAACGCATGTAGTCATATAATAAACTACTTATTGCCCTCGCTTGTTCGGTCTGTAGTGAAATATCGTGAAAAACTAGTGAAATATCGGACCTCCGTTTTCTGCATGGAAATTACTAAACGCGTCGGTCCGATATTTCACTAGTATAGACCTCACGCTCGGTCAGTAATAAGTAGTAAATATTATCGTGGAAAAATACACTTTCTGTTTTCAACTTTTTATGTATAGGAGCTTGGGTGGAAACCAGCCACTACTACTCGTCGTATGGTTCTAATAGCCACTGACGCAACATTCCATATGGCTGGGGAGGGAAAGGTACAATACTGAATATAGTCTTATTATTACTCGGGCTACCTGTGGTAGCCGAGTCTAGGTTTCGGCTCCGTTTGTGCCTCGAGGGTCTTTTTCCAGTTTTTCTCCTTCCGCAAAATCAAGTCAACACTATAGTTTTTGCAGTTAATTCTACTAACTAGTTCCATCAAGGGATGAGGGTCATTGGGTTATCAGTATTTAAATACTGTCATGTTATCCTCAATATATAAAGTTACTCTACTCCACTCCACTCCACTCCACTCTACTCTACTCTACTCTACTCTACTCTACTCTACTCTACTCTACTCTACTCTACTCTACTCTACTCTACTCTACTCTACTCTACTCTACTCTACTCTACTCCAGTCCACTCTACTCTACTCCAGTCCACTCTACTCTACTCTACTCTACTCTACTCCACTCTACTCCACTCCACTCCACTCCACTCCACTCCACTCCACTCCACTCCACTCCACTCCACTCCACTCCACTCCACTCCACTCCACTCTACTCTACTCTACTCTACTCTACTCTACTCTACTCTACTCTACTCTACTCTACTCTACTCTACTCTACTCCAGTCTACTCTACTCTACTCCAGTCTACTCTACTCTACTCTACTCTACTCTACTCTACTCTACTCTACTCTACTCTACTCTACTCTACTCTACTCTACTCTACTCTACTCTACTCTACTCTACTCTACTCTACTCTACTCTACTCTACTCTACTCTACTCTACTCTACTCTACTCTACTCTACTCTACTCTACTCTACTCTACTCTACTCTACTCTACTCTACTCTACTCTACTCTACTCTACTCTACTCTACCGTATTCTACTGTACTGTACTTTAGCATTATCATTATCGTCATTCTTTATATAGTTAACGTTTTTTATCGTTATCATTATTTTTATTGTCTTTATATTGTTTTATTCCTTTCAGTTTGGTGGTGTTATTCATCCTAACGATGAAAAGTGTCATCTTACAACAGACAAAGACGTTCCCCGTTTTTACACAAAATCTCTGAAACTGGTATACTAATTATACACTATAAATTGTCAGTATATAAAATGTCATTGTAGTACACTGCTTTTACCTTTTATACATACTGCGAAATGAATTAGGGTTGTCGTCAAAGCTCTAATAAAGACAAATAGTTTTTCAAACTTAACATAGCCCCTCTAACTATGAAGACAAAGACAAGTTGACCTAACGTGTCGTTTCAACTCACTTTCGGTACGACATTCAGTGTTCACAACGAATTGTTTCTATTTTCGTTTTCTTGAACATCAAGACGAAGTCGGCTATTTTTGAATGAAAACCTTAAACGTATGACCAAACAGATGATAAACTTAATGAGTCCTTAATACTTGTAATAACGTTTTCGGGTGAAAAAAATATCACGAACAAGCTATAAAAATCATCCGTGACCATAAAAGAAAGAATTATCACCTGAGATTAAGAACCTGGATGATACACTGATTTTTACTTAAATCTCAAATAGATAAGAAGCTAACTCAGGCTGCTTTGGTATAATTCAGGTTCTTATAAATAGCACTAGGCCTTCCCCAGCAGATCCGTTCGGATCACTTCAGAAACGCGTTAACCGAGGAAGGCCTAGAGACTAAATAGCACTGTTTAGTGTATCACCTCAGAAATTTTGAGCTGAACGATAATGTAATGTTAAAAAGTGGGGCGGTGTTAACTGGAATCACAAAACGAACAGATAGAGCTAGTGATTTTTCTGATTTACAGAGAACGAGCAATCCTTGAAATTACTTCTTTTGTTTACATGCATTATTTTATCACTTTTGTACGCTAGGTTAAATTATTGTAATGTTTGGGTTTTTTTAGGATTATCCATCTGTTAACCAGATTTACAGGAGGCTTTTGAAGTCCCGTATGCAACCAATATTTGCTGTTGGACAATTTAACGATGGAGCGGGAGACGCTTATACGGTAAGATAACTGATTTGAAGATTTGCATTGAGATTTCTATTTAACTGAACCATGCATGTAAATCTGGTTGGTTTGTTTTTGCTGATCTTTCGTCCTGTGTTACTCGGGACTCGTCGGTTTGCCTCATGTGAAGACGGAGGTTCGTTCAAGTAAGGGCCGTCTGATATATTCTTGAGAAATGTAACTAGCTTTCCCTCTACAACAACAGCTTTTATTATACCCTATAAACATACATATATCATTACAAAGGCACAGATCAAAATTTTAAAGGGTAATAGCCTCTTGAAATAACCAGAAAAGCTAAAAATACCAAGAAGCCATATATCGTATCACTACAAAAGACATCAGATATGGTCAAGGAAGCACGTTAGAATGTGATAGTTCTTATAAATAAACTAAACTTTACTTACCTAAGTTATTGACGTTTTGTGCGAGTCGCCGAATTCGACAAAACCGCTGATAATATGAGCCCCCGACGAACGAGCTGAATACTCTCGTATCTTAGTGTAAAAAATATAGTGTATATAGTGTAAAAAATTGTATTTACCTGCAGAACGCACTGTATTAAAGTGTCTATGAAGTGAAAAATTCGTTGACATTTTTCTTGTTTTATTGTACAGAGGAGCATTTGCTGAAAATTTCAAGAGAATCTGATGCGTAGTTTTCGCGCTATCAACTCTCAAAATTTGCCGTGGATAGTTTGTTTTGGAGAAATTTGGGCTTCTTGGTAACAATGCCTTATGATGTACGCAACCAATTAATGCTGAAATCTATTGTTCTTATGCATAGTCGTCCATTTGCGTACGTCGTAAGCATTGTTACCGAAAGCCCAATTTTTCTCCAAAAACGAACTATCCATGGCAAACTTTGAGAGTTACTAGCGCGAAAACTACGCACCAGATTCTCTTGAATTTTTTCAGCGAGTGCTCCTGCCATGCTCCTCTGTACAATAAAACAACAAAAAGGCCAACGAATTTTTCATTTCATAGACACTTAACTCCAAACTCTACGGATGTGATATATGTCGACATGTGAAAAAGCCGGTTTCCCATCATGACGTCAAAAAGGTCACTTGCTATTGATTACGAACGAACGAACGAACGAACGAACGAACGAACGAACGAACGAACGAACGAACGAACGAACGAACGAACGAACGAACGAACGAACGAACGAACGAACGAACGAACGAACGAAGAAAGAAACAAACGAACGAACAGGCAGAATATAAAACCTATCATAAGGGCGTCGCAATAGTGACGCCACCCTAAAATTCTAATTCATTGTGGTCCATGCAGGTTATATGACTGGTTGTAACGTACAGTAAAACAATTAGGAAGACGAAAGCGAAAATTATTTCAGATCAGCTCTTGTAGAAATAAAAGTAGCGTGCTGCGTAGGCAGTGTTGAAACAACAATCGAAATATAGTATAAAGGTTAGATATACTGCCGAAACAGAGAACGTAGTAGTCTAACGTTTCGAGCGAAGGCCCTTCGTCAGAGAGAAATATGTGACTTTATCACAAACCTATCCTTGCACGCGACGTCTGAGTATTGTTGATTTAGCTGCAGTAATAGCACAACGATCAAATGTTGCCACGAACGTGTTGATAAAATAAATGTACCACAAGTGTGTCCACATAAGTGACATAACACCATCACATATTTAGTTGAGCTAAATAAACCACAATTGTAATATTAGTATGGGTCGCTATACTAATATAATGTATATGATAATGTTCGATGGCGTTGGGTGACTACAATTACCACAATGCTTTGCCAGTATCCTAGTACTAATAATCAGGGGAAACTGGCAAAGGATTCTGGTAGTTGTATAGTCACCCAACGCCATCAAAGGTCATCATGCAAATGGTTATTGCAAACGAATACGGTGTCATAATTATTTGTAAAAACCTCTTTGATAAAATTTATTTGCAGGCTATCGTTGATACTTGGAAACCTTTGGGTGCCACTATTGGTAAGCTGGATGGTGCTTCGCAAAATATTATTCAACTTATTAATGATAGCTACCACGTAAGTGTTATGTACTTTTATAGCGTATCGCTGTTGTTATACTTGATACCATTTCACCTTTAGTTTTTGTTTTTAAGACATAAAGCTATATGGCCGTAGGCGGTAGGACCGATGGTTGTATATAGATCGTTTGCAATAGACCTTTCCGCATGAAGTAAATGGATCATGTGATCTTTCTTTTTGACAAATCTGATTGGCTAATGTCCGAAGTTTTACGAGAGCCAATTAAATCTCTTAAGGTGGCCCGATAGGAATAAATTATAAAAAATCATATTTTCCCCTCTAAAACGTTTCGCAGTGTCCATTTGTGCCTCATTCTAGTTCCTTGCATAGCCCTAGTGTTACTCTTGAGTATTGAAAAGTATTAGACAGTCCACAATTTTCAGGAGGGGATAAATCTTTGTTCTAGTAAGTTCAGAAATTCTAATTTGCATTAAATTAGCATATTACAATAAATGTAATTTGTCCAGATACACAAATGCTGCAAGTGTAAAACTTTCCAATTGTCAGCACTGACACTAGAGCTATGCATGGAACTAGAATGAGGCACAGGAAAAAATGTGACTTTTTATAATTTATTCCTATCGAGCCACCTTAACGAGTTAACAACGCACTTCGTTTGGAAAGGTCTATTACGTCACATCGGATGCCATCTTGGTTGATTTCCAGCTAATTTTTAAAACCCCTGCCAAAACAAATGGTGGTCAACGCTTTGTCAACATTGACAGTGTTTGACAACCGAAAAAACAACCAAGATGGCAGACGTCACGATCTATATGTGGATTAATGCAGGGGTTATAAGTACTATTTAAACATGTTCTGCGAGTGTTTTGAATGGCTTAAAAAACGATCACCATTTGGTAAGTTCGTTGGCGTAGTAATTTTGAAAAATAACGTTGTCTAAGGCGAGAAAATCAAAGCTAAAGTTTATGTAAATCAGGAGAAAATTTTATCAGATATAAAACCACGATACGGTTATGATTTTTCTTTGTGTTTTCCTCATGAATTATTAATGAGTTTTTTAAGGTCATTAACTAACTTATTTCACATTTGGAAAGTTTTCCTCACAAAAGATAATCAATTAATTAATTAATTTGGGTGCAGTATCACAGTGGGAAGCTATGGTTATGTATGCGCTTTGATTCAGTGTTAGTCCCACATTTTATGTTCAAGGTAAACTTTAATAATTTGTTGATCGACCAAATACTTTCTCATGCAAGAAATGCTTGCTTCTTCATCTCGTGATGGTTGTGACAAGAATCCGTTTAATGGGGCAATAAGGCGTTCATGGGTTTGTAAACCCCGGAGTTTTATACAAACTCATAAATTTATAACGATGAGCACAGTTTTCTGACAACCGACTGAAATGTGAACTAATGGGCTTGTCTCCCCCCCCCCCTCCCCCCCCCCCCCCCCCCACACACACACACACACGTGACCCTGACCTCTGTCTTATTGTGATTGGTCAATTAACGTTTGAGGGCAAAACATTTTGCCCTCAAACGCTATAACTGACCAATCGCAGTAAGGAAGAGGTCAGGGTCACGTGGGGGGTGAGACAAGTCCATTGATAATTTGACATTGATTTGATATAATTTTATTTAAATATATTTGAATTTACAACCTGTTATCTCATCAAAGTTTATCTCTCTTTCAAGGCAATCGTTTCAACAATCCGATTTATTCCTCCAACTGAAGAAGACATTGATGTGGAGATTAAGTCTCTTACTTGTCGGTAAGTAACCATAGTTAGGTTATATCTATTGAAAGACAGTTCAAAACATACATAAAAATAGGTACGCAATGCGTACATGTGACTACCGCTGTTAAGCATAGAGAGAGATATATAGAGACTTAAGAAGCAACGTCGCAGAAAATGCGTGAAAAGCACAGACACACAAAGAAATAATCATTTTAAATCATCTTATACACCTATTACCAATTTGAACATGGTACATACTATATACATACATCGTTACTGGTTGTTTCCAAAACATAGCATCATAAACATGCCCCCAAGTTTCAATTGAAATGAACTTGTAAAATTCAGATTTTTGCACATGTAAATAAAACATCTGGGGCTGGATAGCTTATCCGGTGATATCAACATTGATCATCAACATTGTATTCCAAAACAACCTTTACTTACTGGTGTATAATGCTGTGGCAGCCGAGTGTAATGCCCATCACTACTATTTTGTGATTCTGCTAGTATTTTTTGATTCTGCTAGTATTTTAAATAAGACAGGCTTTCAACAATATTCAGTAGTTACTTTCACACTATTCTGGTAAGCTCCACTAGTATTTTTCATCTTCCTGGTATCTCAATCAGCATTATCGCATCACTATCACTCACCATCCTGGCAAGTTCCACCAGCAGCTTTGACTGTCAAAACTCAGAAGTGGCAGTGGAACTTGCCAGGATGGTGTAGGATGGCACAAATATTCTTATTTAAAAAAGAACACGTTTTTGCAAGAGTCAGCGGTAGTCACAAAAATAGACAAGCTGTTAATAGATCAAAATGAACACTTGAAGATGGATTCTATATTTCCCCCGGCCCCCTCATCACGCCTGTGCACCAAGGTCACAGTGGGTAACATACGCTAATTCGAGTCGGTCTGGCAGTCGGTTGGTCAAGTCATTCAGTCGGTCGGTGGGGCAGTCGGTCGGTGGTTTCTCAGTCATGTCAGTCAGTCAGTCAGTCAGTCAGTCAGTCAGTCAGTCAGTCAGTCACGCTCCTCCAATGTTAGTGTTCTCTATTTATTTATTGGACCTGTTTTTCTCTCTAGATCAACAACCAGTTTAAGCAACGAATGTGAAGGTGTTCAGCTTGGGCAGAATGTAAGTTGTGGTGACTACATGAATGGTAGTTCGGTCTGGTGTCACAGGAAATCCCCCCCCCCCCCCCCCCATTTGGAATAGTGGAACCTAGTCTAGTTCCAGACCGGTGGAACCTTAGTAGCGAACCTTTTTTATTCACTTATTCTGACCTGGAGGGCGTTATTCGAGGCTCTGTGGCGCTGTCTTTTGATGCACCTCCTTTTAAGAGATAAGGGCATAGGGCTTCAAAAAGGCCGTCCGAGCCAGAATAGGTGAATCGCAATTCGCAAGATCCACCCGTCTTAGACCTCTTCTTCTGCATACTACTTTTCTCACTAAGGAGGCACAAAAAAGTTTACCTGTACCTCTTGTGGTGGTTCTAAATTTTATCTGAGTGAAGAAGTGGTAGTTCAATAAATCCAGAAAATCTGTTGCTTATCATAAACGTAATTTCTCTAGATATAGGGAATGACAATAGGGAGGGGTCCGGGTGAATAGACGTGTTTTTTTATCGCTCCCGATATTGATGATATATATGTGAGGAATAGTTTGTTTAAACTCACTTGTACTAAAAGTAGTATTAGACTAGAAGAGTATGCCTCCTAAAAAAACAGAAAGCTCGTGGAAATACAGGTTCAGAAGTTGGTTTGGAAGACTGAGAGAAGACTACAAGCAACATGGCGTCTCTCGGTAATTCGATTGAAGACTTTCTCGACCACTGACTGTCTTAAACAACAGGCTGAATAAATCAATGATCTATTTCTGAAATTTACTAATATGACGAAAAAGGAACTCACTCCAAGAATTTCTTGGTACGGAATTTGATGGCTTTGTCAATTCTATTAACGAACTAAGCGAAGATGTAGTGAACTCCAAGCACTAATTGCACGGCTGAGTGAACGGGTCGTCAAATATCTCGATTAGTCATCACCTATGTAATGAATTAGAATGAAGCTCAGAGCTGTACTGCAAAACGTTTGTATGGGGAAATGCAATTTCTCATGATTCAAACATGCTGCAAACTAGACTTGCTGGTCGTTATCTGGAGGTATTCATTATATAGAGGTGTCTGTTTACAGAGGTTTCACTATTAAGAATTTTCATTTTTAACAGGTATCATTTGAAGTCAGCGTTACAGCAAAGTCGTGCAAAAGAAACAGTTCAAAGTACGAAAAACTAGTTAGTGATTAGATAGTAATATGTAATTTGATTTAGGGATCTGGCGAATGTAAAAGTTATTACCAGAAGGGGATAAACGTGTTTGGACACTCCAGTTGCATCATTATGGAGGGTGATCGTGTCAAAAATGTCCGATTCTACCGGAACTTATCAGGCTATGATTCATTTCATCGGGCTGTGATTTAAAACAACGTATTGAGTTTGAAAGGTGAAAGTGATTCAGTTCA
Source organism: Paragorgia papillata (assembly GCA_035771165.1). Classification (NCBI taxonomy): domain Eukaryota; kingdom Metazoa; phylum Cnidaria; class Anthozoa; order Scleralcyonacea; family Coralliidae; genus Paragorgia; species Paragorgia papillata. The sequence continues at coordinate 4,344,677 of JAWNZC010000348.1, forward strand.
GTCTAGCAGGCGACCTGAGATTAGGCCGGCGTGAACTGAATCTCAGGCCGGACTCATGAAAACGATCTATAGTAAAAACACTACAACCGACCCAAAATCAGTCCGGCCTGAGTTCGGGCCGGCCTCATGTAAACACCAAATCCCCCCCCCCCCCCCCCCCCCCCTTCCCAAATTGTCTCCAAGACAAGTTTCTCTCGTGAAAAGTTTAAATCCATGGAGAAACTTGTAGCCCAAGTGAGTAGACTAGTAATGTCTTATATATATAGCAGGCATGCATATGCTATAAATTACAATACTAAGGCATTTACGACTTGTTTATAAATAAATCTAAAGATATTCTGACGTGTATCATTCTATGTTCTGGTTTGATAACAAAATTTTGTAGTTTATGGCTTTGAGATTACTCTTAAATACTTGCCTCAAAATGCAGGAAATAGTGTTTCAGAGATCCTCCAGGCTACGTCACTGGTAGAGTGTCGGTGTGCCATTGTGTTTTAGCTTCTTATTTTTTTCTTTTAAATCTTTTATTTGCTTTTTAGCTTTGTACTTGCGGCAACGGGATTTGGTAGTGTCGAAATTGATCTTGATATTATATGCAGTTGTCCATGTCAAGATCAGAAGGTATGTTGCATGGACCGCAATATATATATATAATATGTGGTAGAAGCGATCAGTAGATATTATTAATAGATAAAAAGATTGAAACTGATCTATGTAAAACTTTATTAAAAGCTAAATTTTCGATCACTAACTGTGATCTTCATCAGAACTAAAAACTAAGGGGCTGTTTACATGAGCCCGGCTAGCCCGGTTAACTGGGCTCACGCGATTGATTAGGATCTCACTGTGGTTTTGAAACTCGCAGAAACTAAATGTACAAAGAAGAATTGGTTTAGTTTAGATGTAAACCAATCCTAACGTTGATTAAAATCTCTTTTTGTGGCCGAGGGAAGAATTTCGTGACACGAGTCAGCCGGGCTAGCCCGGCTCATGTAACACAGGCCCCCTTAGAATACAGAACGCCTGCGTCCAATCATTAAATATCATTACACGTGGTCCTTAGGGACCGTAACAATACAGTGTGTATCAAAAAAACTGAACCCTTAGAAAACAACCTATTGTAGTAGTTTGAAAGCCCTAAAAGCGCTGCGTTATAAATTAATCAGCACATAAGTTAAACGAAGCGAAAAAGCTTTTAAATACTTTCACCATGCATACACTTCAAGTTATCTTATAATTTCCAGGTGTATATAAGGCCGTGTGTTTTACGCATCTCTGGGTTCAGCGAAGTGCTTAGGGCTTTCAAACTACTGCAATAGGTTGTTTTCTAAGGGTTCAGGTTTTTTTGATACACACTGTAGAGTGTAAGATTGCGGAAATATACATCTTTCATTGACCGTGCTGCTATCTATAGTAGAATGTAAAGACTCTAAAAATAAACGTTCACGTTTATTACTAATACCCCGTTCTAAAATAATCACATCGCCCGGATGTATATCATGTCCAGTACTTTCGGCATGATTTCTAATGGCAGAGTCATTCTGTCGTCTTGTGCCGGGCTTATGTTCAAGATCACGCGAACTCCATGATCGTTTTCTTTCTCCTACATATGTAAATGAACACGATTTACATCTGACCTTGTATATAATACCTTTAATCTGTTTTTTCGTGGGACGGTCCTTAGGTTTTTTAAAGATTTTACAAAAGCAAAATGTTGTTTGAACTTGAGACAATTTTGCTTTGATTACTGTAAATACGGCGGATTCAACATTTCTGTATCATATACCTACATTCATAATTCTGGAAAATTTGTACCTTTCAATTTGTTTATCAGTCCTCAATATGCAGTTTAAAGTATGTTTACTGAATTAGGCCCTGTTTACATGGAGCGGATTGAGTGTTCAAGTCAAATCTCGCATGTTGTTTATCCTTGTGTTTACATGAAGAAGATCGAAATTTTTCGATCGAATTTTTTCGATCTGATCGAACGGATGACTGAAGTCAATTCACGCGGTGGAGTGGACTGATTTGAGATTCAAGCAAGGATCGACTTGAATGTCTCCAATCTGATTCATCTAAACACGGTTTGACTTGAAAATGACTTGATACGCATGAGTGAGAGGGAAGCACAGAAAAATAGTGTTCCAAAACCGAAAACAATGTTCCAAGCAGACCGGACTCTCCATGTATAAACGTGTGCCCAGATTGACTTCGCTCGCGCTTTTCGATCCGATTGCACTGTCAATGCGCTTCATGTAAACAGGGCCTAAGTTAAAATAAAGAGGTTTTGTGGGAAAAACCAAAACGAAAATTGTTTTAAGTTTTTTTCACTAAAAATACGTGACATACAGTAGAAAAAATGTTCCTTTTAATAATTTCACAAACAACCTGATGGAGATCTAGAGTTAATTAATTTTTTTTGTGTTTTTAGGAACCTAACAGTACTTATTGCTCTGGGAATGGTACCTTAGTATGTGGAAGATGTGATTGTAATCCTGGATGGTTAGTGTGATAAAACATTTGTGTAAATTGGGTTTTCAAGTGCTGTGTAATATCATGCACGAAGAGGAGTGTTTCATCAGGATAATCAAACGCCAAGGCGTTTGTTCAAACCCAGGCAAACGTTTGCTTAATTTATGTATATATTTTTTTCTTCCGATATCCAAACTACCGACATCGGTACTGATTTCCTTTGTGTTTTGCTCGTGAATTATTAAATAATTAGAGATACATTTCTCAAATAAATTATAAATGATTATAATTTATGAACCAAACACAAAAGAAATTAATTTTAACAAGACGCGGAGCCTGAATCGAAGGCTGATTGTGGTGCATACTTCACACAGGTGAACATATTTACGATCACGACAGTTGCCAGCCACATCTGATCACTGTCGTTAAGCAAGTCACCCAGTCACTTTCAAAATCTACCAACAACGTACAAGAACACCTTGATCAAAAGCCAAAACTGTTCAATTTTTTGTTTAACTTCAAAAGCGAAAGGAACAAATAACTTACAACATGCCTCACGCCTTACTCACGCAGTCACACGGCTAACAACTCACCGGAAGCATGAATAGTAGCGGAAGTAAAATGTGCAAAAATGCAAAATCGTGACACCCCAAAAAAAAGAGGGGGGGGGGGGGAAACCGAGCTGAAACCTAGACTCGGCCTACCACAAGTAACTCGAGTAATTCGTGTTTTCAAACCGTGTGAAAACATGCTTTAAATTGTCTGGAAATGCAGTGAACATCAAAGTGACTAACAATGAGCTGCAACTTATGTTGAGGGTGACCTGAAAGTGCACAATCTTTTGTTTTACGTTCATTAATATCTAAACAGCAACGCTGCTATTGCCTGATTTCTTCATTATTCCAAAAATACAATGTGTTCAGCAAGCGTGAAAGTACACAAACGTGAACAAAAACAAAGAACAATGACTTTGGCTGCGTTTCCAGACAATTTATTCCCAAGGACTATGGTGTAGTTTAGTTAATCAATTTTTAACTGCTAGATATTCGTTGAAGTTGGAGGTAGGTGCCGTAGGTAGCAAAGGCTAGTATATATAAGCAAGCTAGCCATAGCAATCGAGCTAAGCAATGAGCAAGCAATTGAGCAATCCTGGGTTCTGGAGCAAAGGCTAGTAAGCAAGCTAGCCATAGCAATCGAGCTAAGCAATGAGCAAGCAATTGAGCAATCCTGGGTTCTGGAGCAAAGGCTAGTAAGCAAGCTAGCCATAGCAATCGAGCTAAGCAATGAGCAAGCAATTGAGGAATCCTGGGTTCTGGAGCAAAGGCTAGTAAGCAAGCTAGCCATAGCAATCGAGCTAAGCAATGAGCAAGCAATTGAGCAATCCTGGGTTCTGGAGCAAAGGCGATAGTAAGCAAGCTAGCCATAGCAATCGAGCTAAGCAATGAGCAAGCAATTGAGCAATCCTGGGTTCTGGATAAGATTGGAAGCAGTAAGAGGTCACCGTGACAACTCTGCCAAGGCAGACCTCCCGGCACCTGTCACACTGAAACTCAGTGGAATAATAAGTATATATATAGCACATGTCTATATAAATTATTACTCACCTGAAAAAGGGGGGAGGGTTGGGTGCGGGTGAAGCAAGCAAGCAATCCACAGGTGCAAAGCTGTATAGCAATAATAACGTTTAAAGCAATGCTAGCAACTATAGCAAGCAAGAGCGACCAACGAGCAGCAATGTGCCAATGTTGTAGCGACGTGCTCGCAAGCGTGGGTGACACTCGTGCGCGCCCTTCGACTTCTTAAGAACTTGGGACTCCCCAAGAACTATGCAAGAGAAGACCGCTGGCTAACTACATCTGCAGTTAACTTTGCCTAAATAATTTTAACCACATTAAATATTCTATGTATGTATCGTGTCATGGGTTTATGTTATTTTTGCTTGGATATATCACATTTATATAGGTCTGGTCAGAAATGTCAGTGTGACCCAACCAAAGGTAGTAAAATTGACAGTAGTAAGTGCAAAAGGACGAACGACTCTACTGTTTTTTGTGATGGAAATGGTGATTGTGATTGTGGGGAGTGCCGGTGTCATCCGATCAAGGTAAGTAAGTCTGATATTACGATCCTTCACTTCTTTGTTGTTGAGCCCTTTATGAGGTTGGTGTCCGTTAGTGCTAATGCAAGCTCACTACCCTTGTGGCAGTGTGAGCACTCTGGCTCTATATCACTTCACGCTCTCTGGATGTGCGCGCTACCTATGCTGTCCCACAAGTAGTTGTCACCGGCGATTGCTTGGGTATATATACGTGGTGTTCTCATATCTAGATTGTTCCAAGCTACACTGACGAGCTGTAATACAGCGAAACACGTGTCTGTAAATATATATAATAGTTTTTGTAATACTTATAAGTAGTTATTGGATGAGGCCGAGGATGATGAGAAGAATTATGCAAACCAAGGTTTGGCGTAATCTTATTAGAATGCGTAGTCGGTTCCCGCATAGGCTTCTGTTAATCTTCAACTTCAAGGGAAAACCGCTAAACAAATATAGACGGGTGCTCGGATGTGTAATACCAGGTATATTTTTGTTACAGGGCGAAGGCAAAAACTACTATGGAAAACATTGCCAGTGTAGTGACTTTAACTGCGAACAGTATGAAAATGATCTATGTGGAGGTGAGGTTTACCAAAATTTGAATTTTTATTGCAAATATTTCTTACTGATATAATTTGTATCAAGGTATTACCTGCACTGCATGAGGTTCTCAAACAGTTTTCCCAGCCCGTGTAATGCTTGCAAACTCTGCTTTTTGATTGGCTAACGAGCGGTCCGGATTATCCCAGATTAAAACGCTTGCCTCTATACTTTGGGGGCGCTACCGGCGTACTGCATTGGACGGAAAAATTTAAAGGATGTGTATAAATATTGACCTCGTGTACACGTTAATATCTATCTTTAGTATAAATACACAGTTGATTATAGAAAATCGCGTGCGCTGATTGGTCGAGCTACTTCGGATTAATTCTCGATAATCACCTACAGAGTTTATTCAAAATGGCCGCCAGCCAATTTGTCAATGCGACAGACGAGGAAAGTAACAATTTTTTGGTATAAAATATTAAAATTACGAGTTTCTATAAAAAATCCTTGAATTTGATAATATTCGTAACTTTTATTCATGATTTTAAAAATGTGAGTGCCAGTTTAACACTTTGAAGCCTGAAGACGAGTCTTTTAGTATTTTATTTTGGCTAACGCCAGACGAGTTTATTCAGCACAGGGGGAGGTCCAGGCTTCAAAGTGTTAAAACCTTTAAGACAAGTATTTTAAAAACTTGTGCCGTGTTTTTTCTTTATGATGTACTTTGCTAAATCGTGTTCATTTTTTGGATGATAGGTCCAACGCGAGGTTCTTGCTTTTGTGGTAAATGCAGGTGTAAAAAAGGATCCATTGGAACTAACTGTGGAGAAATCGACTGCTCTTTAAAATTGAAGGACTGTCTAGACGAAAAAGGGGTATGTTTATCCAAACGACTTTTTTCCAGTGAGATAATAACGTATTAGCGTTATTAAATTATATCGTCACCCTCATAACAAAAGTGTCTATATAATGATTGTAATTGTGAGTGTAAATAAAGGTATTTGTTATATATCAAGTGTCAAAGTCCGTTTTTCTACCTCTCTGATTGGGCGAGCGGTCCTCGTGTGACGGTCTGAAAATCGTGATGTTTCCCGCGTAACCCATGGCAGCGGGCAACATTACATTTATTTTTTCCCAGGGAAAATATCAAAACCGGAAGTAGATTGTTAGGTTCAGTTTGTCTTTGGTTTTTTTTCAGTTTTCCTTCGTTTAAAACAATTTCTGAAGGTTTTGCTCAACATTTTTGTTGTCATTTTCGACTCGGGGAAACAACGGCGGTCTTGGGGCCACAAAACACACTGTTTCCCTCAATGCCAGTAAATAAGTGTTTAATGTTATGTTATATGGAAGTATCAAAGCATAGTTTAGAGATAGTGAATAATTTTGGATCTGAGATAATTTCTTACATGTACTTGAATCGTGATAATTGTAAATGTCTATAACCAATTATTTTTTAATCTTGAAATTTTAGATGAATTGCAGCAATAAGGGCAAATGTGATTGTGGTAAATGTGTTTGCGACCCTTTCCATCATGGTGACTATTGTGAGAACTGTCCGGTAAGATTATTGTACGTTATTTGTCTGTTTTGTTTGTTTAGTTGTCTGTCTGTCTGTCTGTCTGTCTGTCTGTCTGTCTGTCTGTCTGTCTGTCTGTCTGTCTGTCTGTCTGTCTGTCTGTCTGTCTGTGTTTGTTCGGTTGTTTCTTTGTTTGTTCGGTTGTTTCTTTGTTTCTTTGTTTGTTTGCTTGCTTGCTTGTTTGTTTGTTTGTTTGCTTGCTTGTTTTTTTGTTTTGTTGTTGTTTGTTTGTTTGTTTGTTTGTTTGTTCGTTCGGTTGTTTGCTTCCTTGTTTGAATGTTTGTTTGTTTCTTTGTACTACAATATTTTCATACGACGTGAAGTGCTACTTTCTTTTTATCAACAGGTTATTAGGGTTGGGAACAACCAGACAACTTTATATAAGTTTTTCTAAAAACAATTTTAAATGTCCATGCTTTGGAGGATTTTCTTCGTCGTTCAATACAAAAGCTAAAAAAAAATAACCCAAAAATCCGCGTGCAAGTAATTGTGATTTCTTCGCCCTCCACCCCTCTCGCCTTGCTAAGGCAAAATTGTCGCACGGATTTTGGGGGTTTTCTTTTGAGCTTTTGTATTTAACGACGAAGAAAAGCGCATTCAAATCGTATATGCATGTATGCGTTTAACGTTTGAAGTGACCTTCAAGTCTGTTTTAGTCGGGCTTAACTATGTCTGCTAAGATATATGTTATTTACCGGCTGCATGAGTGCATGGGAGGGTCGTATAGAAAAATATTTTCCAGAGTTTCCAAAAACGGGCCGAGGTCCCGTGTTTGGATTCTAGGGAAAATATTTTTCTGTGCAGACCGACCAAAACGGTAAATAACATATTTATCTTTTATGAATTATATGTTACGTAATAGGAAGTCACGTAATAAAAAAATATATTCACGTGATATTCGAAAGTCTAAAGGCAAACTTCATGAGTTTAACAGTTAAGTCAACAAGGCTGGACTGACATGAAGCATGATTATGTTTTGTAATTTTTTGTTAACGGAGAAACAATCAAAACTTTAACATCGAGTTACGAAGAAAAGTTAAAACGCGGTCCAAGTGTCTTCATTGCTTAGTTAATAAAGATTCTTCGTTTCTTTATTAACTAATGGTTTGGAAGGTTTCTTCGATAAAGTACTATCACGGATATACTGAAAGTGCATCTTTCGAGTTTAACGACAAAAATGCTTGTGGTAAGCCACCTGTAGGTTCTTGACACCATGATAGTTGGGATGTGGAAGAGATTTGTCTGAATATTAAAAACATGAAGCGGTTTCGTTGTTTTGCCGACATGACGGTATACTGCTCGCGTTATAGCCACGGCACCATGCACTGATCTCTATATAACTGGATTGCTCATCCTGCTCCAAAAATGAAGCCAGCGGAGATGACGAATTTGGAGTACCAAGATGGCCGCCACGGAAAATTGTATGTTTTCGTAGCACGAAAAGAGACGAAAAAAGCCACATTAAAAATATTTCTGCCATTGGTATCAAACAAAGAACACTGTAAAAAGTTTAGAACCTTAGTTTTTGCATTTGTTGGTATTATTTAGTAGTAAAACGTGTTATTTTGTAGATTTTTACTCTGCCCGTTAATCGATAAACTTGCCTATATCACAAAACTCGTAAAAACTCAACGAAATCAGTCAATAACGTCATTATAAAACTATCTATGTATACCTTTGGTATTAAAGCATAAGTCTTTACATAGCCTTGAAGTATGAAGTTGACAATTTCGGACTGTATTTGCTTGTATTTCCCTTCTGTTTTTCGGTAGTAACAGTAAACTGCCATTTCAGAATTTTTTTACGGCTTTTCCGACACCCCCGGTAAACTCTTACTACTCTTAAGCTCGCAAGGAACACTGGACTTCCAAGGAACACTGAACCAGTGGCTTCCAAATATTTACTGCTGACCATAAAGGATGAGCAATCCAGTTGTATAGAGATCAGTGCACGGCACACTCATTTTTCTTCTCACATTCCGCATTTTCCACTCAGACTTTGGGTTTGTTGTTTTTTTTAGTCTTGTGCTGGAAGATGTGGTGATTTTAAACAGTGTGTTTTGTGTAAAGTGTTTCAACATGTTCCAGCGAACGCGACATTGTGCGAGAATTGTGCCAAAATTGAAATCCTCAAATCTCTTGAAGAACTGGAACGATGTAAGTACATAAGCTTTGTCATTGTCTCCACATTGAGATTCTTCTAAAATTTATTGTTATTCCTTATATTGTGTATATATGGTCGATGACAAAAGTGCGTGACCAACCTGAGTAAAAGCCAATCTCATACCCAGAGCCAGATTGCCCCGGCCGCGCGGAGCAAGTAAAAGCTTGAGTGCAGCGCCACACTGACGAAATCATAAACTGCACAATCGCAGATTATTGCTCACGTTAGGTACCCTTTATATTCTGAGTGTCACATATTTAGATTTAGATTTAATGACTGTATTGCCTATAGCAACTGGTGGTCAAACAGAGCGAAATGCCCCAATTGAACATGACTACCATGATGTAAGTGTTGGTTTTGCGGAGGGAGGAAAACCGGAGAACCCGGCGAAAAACCCTCGAAGCACAGGAGAGATCAACTACATGCAACTCTACTCACATTAGTTTCAAGCCCTACAACGGGGTCATTCCCAAGCGGTCACCCATCCGAGTACTAACCCCGTTTAACCGGGCTTAACTTTTGGTGAGAGGCAGCGCGCCAACAGCACACGCCACCCGTGCTCCCCTGTGCAACTGTACGTTGCCTGCAGACAGACCCGTGGAAACTGTACGCCACGGGCACAGAAATTTGGGCCCTGGGAACGAGAATGCAAGCGCCTTTGTAACGCCAAACAGAGCACCGCTCTTTAGCATTATGTCTGGTTTGAAGTTTCATATCGTCTTAGAAATACCGCGCGTAGGTTCATGATTTTTTTAACTGTAGTCTCCAACGCGTTTTACAAAAAAAACCGATTCAGTAGTTATTTCCGATGTGACTTTTATGATACTATGCACTGACCGATTCAAAATGGCTGTTTATGGGTCCTTTGACCTGTAGTATAACCGCTGACTTTTTTCTCAAGTGAATCTCTAACTGGATTGATTGGTCTACGGGTGCGGCTGAGCCCACAGTCAAATAAACATAGAACACAGAATAAGGTCGGCGGTTGCTACCATGAGAGAAAGGACCCATATTTCCGCCATCTTTGCTTGGTCACTTTTTGAACGGGACCCGCAGTCCAGTTAGTTATATTTAGGTTATGGTACTATGTTGGTACATGATATTGTTGTTTTCGTGTCAAATGTTATCCTCTATACAATTTCAGTGTCGTATCCTGAAATGTGCGAATTTAAAGATGATGATGGGTGTACTTTCTATTTCACGTATGGCAGTAAGGATGGAAAAGAAGTGACTGTTTTTGCTGTTAAAGATAAAGGTACCTTAGTCGTACATACACTCGATAAGATATCGATAAAAAGTCGTTTAGTTATCCTTTGGCAACCTTTGTGAATGGTGTTTTCACAATAAGCATATTATGTCACCGTACAATTACAGAACTTCAAAACAGTTTCAGAAATGAAATCATTTGCCGTAAAAATGTTTTTGTTGTTATATAGACTGTCCTGAAGGCCCGGATGTATTGTTGATTATCCTTGCTGTGATTGGAGGAATTTTGGGCATTGGAATTATCTTACTGATTATTTGGAAGCTTCTCACAGCCATGGTGGTAAGTATAGAACTCGCTTTTAGTACCTAGTTGTTTAGCAACTAAAATGAAACTTAGATGATTTAGATTTATTAAAAAAACGATATTGTAACCTATAAAGGTTAAATTACATCAGTAGTAGTTAAACAATTTACATATTTATGAAGAATTCTAATTTATACATATTATTTACAATTACTTCTTAAAACACTTTGAGGGAAAAACGAGTTCTTAAAACGTTCAGTCTTACATAAATAATGGTTGTAAAATCCGCTAAGTCTTAGTTCATAGTTAGTTAAAATTCTATCAGGTAAACATTCTTGAAACTTTAGGTTATTGTGATTGTTCTTAAAAAAATTATCAGATAAGTTTTCACGGCGTTCCTTTAAAGTTAAAATCTTTGTACAGCCCAAAGCTTCTCTATAACTTAAGGAAGGTAAAATAATTCTCAATGCACGTTTTTGCAGGACTTCAATCTCGTCGCTCAAATAGTTTGGAATATTATAATGCCATACCTGGGAAGCGTATTCAAGCACAGGTCTAATTATCGTAGTATATACTATTATTAACGTATCTATTTCAGCATTTGATCGTTTTAGTAATCTCAACATGTAAAGCCTTTTTCCTGCTTTCTTCACGATGCTATTAACATGTTCATTCCATCTCAGATCGTCTTGGATAATAAGTCCAAGTAATCGAGCAGATTTGACTTTTTCGACCAAAACTCCTGCAATGTTCAATGGCAAAAACGACCGTTTTTCTTTTGAAAAATCGACGATTAATTCTTTACATTTAGTAACATTAAGTTTCATTTTATTTTGAGTAGTCCAGTCGTTGATCTCATTGACAAGACTTTGTAGGTTACTGTCACAATTGCTAGGAATGCTTTCGGTAACTGTACTATCATCAACATATTTCCATCGGTCTGTCCAATATGACAACAGGTCATTAATCATCACAAGGAAAAGTATCGGTCCTAATACAGTTCCTTGCGGAACCCCACCGTTGACTGTTCCCTTCTCTGTTGGCTAAGTTACGTAAACGACTGTACAAAGGTTTATTTCCCTGATAGAAAGCCTTTTGTCTATCTTCTACTATACTCTTGGCTGTTAGTATAAACAAAGCTAAAATTTTATCTGCTGATAATAAACAATTATTGGATGAGAGCTGAAGCCGAAGGCTGAGACTGATATAATACAGTCTGAGACCTTGATAATTTTTTATATCAAAAAAGTCAAATGTTATACATTTCAGTTGAAAATGTACAGAAAATCACTCCCTCAGAACCAAAAAATGCAATTCAAAGACAGTTTCTTTTTCCCCGCGCTTTTCTTCGATTTGTCAGTGGCGTCACGTCAGCACATGCATGATAAGTCTTTTTTCCTAGAGATAATACCTCCAGAAACCACAGATAATAGCATTGTGGGCTCAGAATCAAAGAATTACAGCGGCAAATACAACTAAAAGTGCAGATATCTAGAATTCTTACCAAGTTTCTGACCAATTATAATCAAGGATTCGAAAACAATGTATAATAATATTAAATGTTTTCCAGGCCACTCTAAAGATTAAACGTATTAAACCCTAAACACGAGAGGAATTTTATTTTAGAAATGGTTTCCACCGCTGCAATGCACCGTCAAAAAAACACAAACTTCAATTTCTCATTGCGTCTGCTAACTCTTTCTCCACCCCCCTAATTAATCTGGACGGGCAAGATCTTAGACGATACAAGGACGACTGCTACTGCTGCATTTATTTGCCAAGGACTGAAGCGAGCAACCTCGCTATAAAACCGAACAATTGAAACAAAATTCCCCATTAAAGATTTGAATAACAACATGTAATTTATTGCTTTCGGATTATCCTCAAAATGCAGGAAATAGTATTTCAGAGGCCCTAGATCGAGGTTCTTGTCCCCCCCCCCCCCCCCCCCCCCCCCAAACACACACAAACCCAAGAGCCAAGACCCTAGCTATGCCATTGATTCTCTACAGGAAATGACCGTGAACTGTTCGCTTATTAGTAACAGGATTATTCGGACTGCACAATAGCTTAAGTAGAGTTGTTATGTTTGACTTTTTAAAGTTATAAATACCACACAAGTATTAACTAGTGTCTCCACGCAATAAATTGCTATGGTTATTTTGTCTTTCAGGATCGCAGAGAATATCAAAAGTTTGAGCAAGACCGAGCCAAATCAAAATGGCATAGGGTATGTAAAGAATACATGCAGTTGTTCTTTATAAATATAACAACACGTCTGATTTTATCATCTACATGCACTGGTTCTACGTTATTGCTGCGTTTTTATGCTAACTACACAGTTTAACGCTACTCTGTTTCAATTTTAAGCCAGAATGGCGTTAAACTAACGTATGTTGGGAATTTATTTGTTGATATAATGTACCAACACTTTCTAGTAAAGGAAGGGGTCAGTGACATATAATTTGGTCGATTTTTTCCATGCACGTTTTTTCGGTAAGTGATGGTAACCTAACCTCAAATTTTAACCATCAATTTGAATCATGGAAATCTGTATTCGCATTAAAGGAAAACTGTGGAGTATCGAAGATTGTTAAAAAAGCGTAACAGTTGCCGTTCTTCGTGTAAATTTGACATGTGGGGAGAAAATGATAAATATCCCACTTCGTGTAGAAGTTACATTACTATAGACCGTTTTTACTCACGTGATCGGTGGCCCCATTGGGGTGGTGAAACAATACAAAATATTTGAATAAGAAAGAGCTAATTCCCATACCGTACACCAATATGGCCGCCATTTCATTGTTTTGGTACACCAATATGGCCGCCATTTCATTGTTTTGGTACACCAATATGGCCGCCGTGAGGTCAGATGAAAACGCTCTATACTATAGATTTTATGTATACAGTAAAAACACGCGTATAAGAAGTTAATATATTCAACACACGAGTCTGCTCTTCCTCCGATTTCTAAATACACCCAAACAGAATATATAGTTCATACAGTATATCAATTACTGTTGTTTTAGCTATTTTAAGTATGTGCCTCTTTAACCCTTCCTGTTATCTGCCCCCCCCCTTTTTTTTTTTTTTCCCTCTGCATGAAAATGAATGGCCCTTTCCTATGTTGCAGCAGACAGCCCTGTCCTAATAGAGAAAAGGGGATTGGCATTAAAAATTAAGTTTGTCTAATTTGAAAGAACTCATAAAGTTGTAATAGAAGATCCTTTACAACTTTTTCGTATCTTTCTTGCGTTTTCAAGATATTTCAATTTGTTTGATATGTAAATGAGATGCTCTCTGACGTCAGGAGTGGGGTAAAATATTTTCATACAGAGCAAAATCACTTGCATATCTAACATGAAATGTTAAGCGTCGCAAGGAGTTTTATGTGCACAGTTTCAAATGATTTCGCTGAACAAACTTAGAGATATAACTGGTTTTGCTACATGTGAAAATATTTTACCCCACACCTGACGTCAGAGACCATCTCATTTACATATCAAACAAATTGAAATATCTTGAAAACGAAGAGAGATACGAAAAAGTTGTAAAGGATGTTCTATTACAATTTTATGAGTGCTATTGCCCTTTAAAAGAAATATTTTGGATTATTTTTTAGGAAAAAAATCCACTATATCAACCAGCAACTTCTACTGTTCAAAATCCTACATTTGTTGGTTCAAGGACCTAAAGATCGTGCAGGCTGCTCTGCGCAGACGTGAAATACTATGGATTTGCTTGCACTTTAGAAAATATTTTGTGAAAACAATTTTACAGGATTTGTATTGTGAACAATACAGCTTTATTGAGGCTGATTAATCGCAGAACTCTACAAACAAAGTTAAAGGTTGATTAGATGCGAATCTTTTCCTTCTTTGCTCACTTACTGAATTAACTAAATAATTTTTTTAAATGTTCAGATTTGTCATAAATTCATCGTGTATTGTTGCTGTTAGGTTAGATTTTCTGCTGTTGTTTCCGAACAAGTAATTGTTAGGTTTTGAAGAAAGAAGTAGTTTTGTGAACATTTCAATACTGGCTGTATACAAATAGGGAATTATTTTAATTCAATTACGATCCTTTTCTACATTTCTCTTTCTATTAATATTGACCAGGAAAAAACCTGTTTCGCTTGGTATAATATGTTGTTTGGTTTTTGCTTGGCTTGTTAAGTTAAATGGCTTTAGCATCCAACAAATATGTAACGTTTGGTCCAAAGAACCGTATACGCTGCTAACGTTATGACCCGAGGTGGCAACGAACGGGGGGGGGGGGGGGGGGAATTGCTCTTTGTCATCTTTGGTGCACTCCGAGACATTTGGAAGGATAAAATTGCGAACAAAAATTCCTTGGCGGAGTTTTAGAAAAAAGAAAATTATTTTCCAATTGATTTATTCAATAAATATAAACATAGGTACGCACTGCATACATGCGTCCACAGGTTCAAAAGTGTTGCGCGATTTACACGGTGCAATTTTTTCGTGAAATTATTCAGTGTATGAGGCTGACATTAATCTTAACTAGAAATACATAAACGCAACAAGGCAACATAAACGTGACTTGTGTCACGACCTAATAGCACCAGAAACTGATAGCAAAAACAAACAATAATTACAGACGCTTATATCAAGGTGCCTATTAAACTGTTTTAATATGATTCCTCATGTTCCAAATATAATGTTGAACCTCAAAGAAAAACATCAGAGCAGAAAAAAACGTAGGTAACAGCCTGAAAACTATATAGGTATAAGAGAGGAAAAACTAACCAGGGAAGAACTATAATGCAAAGTTTCACTCGAACCATGCATGGAAAAAACGCCTGGAAAAATGTATATTATTTGACAAGATTTTTGCTGTTTTAACTGAAAAGGTTTTGGATATATACCGACTCTAATCAGCTAAAGAAAGCTGGTAAGTTAAATACGAATCACAGCTTACCGTTAAATTTTCTTTTGGCTCTGCTCAGATGCTGCAAACACTGCCATACGGGCTACGGCGTTTGGTTTCCGTGGTTTTCTCGTTCGGTTCCTAGCAAAAAGCAATCAATTATCTTCAAAATGTGAAAAGCTGTTTGTGTCGATGTTCCTTTCAATTAACTGCTCTCTCGAGCCAAGATATATCAGTGCATAAGTCTTTTGCTGGCTTTGAACAGACACACGAAGAAACATCCTTTTGTTTTTTTCAGTCACATTTGGCGGCATCTTTTCCGATCTTTATAGCAATTTTTCATGCTTTTTCAATGGTATCTAGTCGTGTTTAATATGGTTTGGTTCATCCCACTGCAACATCTCTTCTTAGCTTATTTCCTTTTTCGGTCATTTGTAAACCAATTTTTCTGACAAAGATTCTGTTTCGCTTGAGCCACGAAAGTTGGCGATTTGATGGATATGTATATTTAACAAATGGATTCCATTTTGCCGTTGTCTGTTCAGTTAGATGCACAGATGACGTCACAACGCAAGTCGAGTGGGTCACTGATTTCTTACCACGTTGTGACATCTGTGCATCTAACTGAACAGACAAAAATTTAAAAGGTTTTTATCAAAACTCTTGTCGGATTTTGGGGCATGAAGCAAGTCAGCTGACGTGATCCATGTGTCTGTCCTCTAATAGATCATGGGCAACAACCAATGAAAATACGCATAGCAACCAGAGTATTGTATAAACAGTAGTGTGGCGGGCATGCAAAAGTCAGTGCCGGTAATACGGACAACGAAAGCATGGATAAATCGCTCCGAATCAACCCAATACACACAAATATTATAGAAGACAAAACATGTATTCAAAGTAACTTAATTTTCTCAAACAATCCTTCCATTTTTAGGTCATTTAATACACTAGGTGCCAGAGGTTTCTTCCACGCTCCGTAGGGATAACGGGGGCACGCGAGGATGTGAGGCGGTAAAAGCGTGAGGGGCCAACGAACCATTATTTTTACAAAACACCTAAAATAATGATAAGCTACGAACTTGAAATCAACGTATATTGGTAATGTCACAGGAAAGGAAGTGTTTCGGTTGCGTTTTCTATTAACTGTTTGTTTCTTGAACCTCTTTACATTTCTTTTAAATACTAAACAAACCAAATTATTTTAATACATAAAATTTTTTATTTTCATTCAATAATCTTCTGAGTAGGTTCTCGTCAGCCAGGGACATCTCCTGGTATAAAAAATATAAAGTAAGGAAAAAATTGTTTAAACTGAAACACTCCGCGCAGTTGTTTTACTTGTGTAAGTACTTATATATTTTCGGGCAAATAACGACTAAAATAAAACCCGTACGTTTCTAAGGTCCGTTTCAGACAGCGTATTTTTGATGAGCCGTATACCTATAAATACAAATTGTTCGACCAAACAACGGTGTTGATTCACACGCCGTACTTATTGAGTCGAATATAATTAAATTCATATTCAAATTGTAGGTAATAAAATACATTAAACATTACTATATATATCATTTATGCATTAAATACAACACATGGAAAATGTACGTCCGCGAATCAAAGTCGTACCACAGTCGAATAATAGCGAGGTTTAGATTCCACTTCCACTACTGCTACCGTAAATGTGATTAATGTTCGTTTTTTTCGTCCTGTAGTCGTAGTTGGTTTTAATCCTAGTATCGTAAAACGCTTTCTTTTTGCACTAGGTTTGAGACCTGCGACCATTACTGAACGTAAAAACAATATTTGACATGCTTAATTATATTTACCGTAGCGGTAGTGGACGTGTGATCTGAACCTCGCTACTACAACTTCGACGGCCGTATTTAATAATTAGGTCGAACTTAATTACAAATTGCCGTATTTTATTGATTCAGACGGCGTATTTTTCATTAATTTTAGTATTAGATACTGCTCATGAAAAATACGCTGTCTGAAACGGGCCTGATTCCCCAGGCTCTGATCGACGTCATCGACCGTATACTTTACAAGTGGTAAAATGTTCTGGCTGGTTATAATATAATGGATTGGCTCGTCTACACGACGAATGCCATCAGTGACGATGACTCTAGTGTTTCCATCTCTTGTGCGCAAGCATTCCAGCCTTGCTTGCGCACGGGCGTTCACGGATATCACAAATGTGATAGTCTGGGGGAACCACACCTTCCTTCCTGAACCGTCTCCTTTCCTTTGCCTTCTGCAAGCGCCTTTCTTCGAAACCGCAGATAGCACTCTGACAGCACGCTCTCCAGCCTGCGCGGGCCTGGGCTAGGAACTGCCATTCGCCATGTGAGACGCTGACCCCCAACTGTCCTTGCCCCATTGGTGAATGGCCTTTGGAATTGTGAAGTTAGGCATGCGTGCCACGTGTCCAGACCAGCGGAACTGAGCATGGATCAGGAGAGCCTCCATCCCTTTGATCTTGCTGTCCTCCCATCTTATGTATGCTATCCTGCGCAAGCAACGCATGTGAAATTGAACATTCCAACAGACATTGTATAGGCCTGTATAACCATTCTCATTGACTGGCGGTTTTCTATCCTAGTGTTAGCTCAGCAACGTGTTTGTTACAATTCTGCCCAGTATCTAGATGGGGGGGGGAGCCTTGGGGCCCACACCTGAAAGGGGGGGGGGGTCTGATCTTCTCTGGCTACATAGCAAACTCAGGCGAGATTCAAGTGGAAAAAACTTATAGTGCAAGTCATATTGATAGGAAACATGAACCTACAGTATATACTTCTTGAAGGAAAAATTTCAAAACGCCGTGTTTTGGAGTCACAATTAGCATTATAAGTGCAAAATACACAAAATGAGAACCTCACCTTTATAAGCATATTCCAATGCCCCAGCAATAGTAGTCATTTCCGCTTCTATAACTTGAGACCAATTTTCTACATCACCAAGTTCCTTACAAAATATTTCAAATAATAACAAATAAGTTATAAAAACACTGAGTGCTGTTCGTGTTTTAAACATAACATAACACTCTGTGAAACAATAGAAAATCCCCATGATTCCTTTGGAGCATCAATAAGGTTTTTGTACAACAATTTGGCCACCATGACGTCAGATGAAACATTCTATTATTTTGCACTTTTTAAGAACTGTCAGTACAAAATATCTCTTGTCTACTCTGAAACTACACATTTTACAGTACAGATACCTTCAATGCTTGATTAAATCCCTCAGCTAACTGAAGCCATTGGATAGTCTGTTTTGAGAATTGTGCTACAAGAAAAATAAGTAAAGTGTTTATAGTACAATCTCAAACTCATTAATAATTCATAAGGAAAACACAAAGGAAATCAGTACCGTGTCTGTGGTTTGGATATCGGAGGAAGAAATTACATAAATTAAGCAAACTTTTACCTTGATTTTCTCTTAAAATACTGATTTGTTTGAGATGCTATATATATCAAACACTTGGAGGAGTGTTTCTCAGTGTTTGGATATCCTGATGAAACACTCCTCCTCACGTACGATATATTACGTATAATATTTCATGCACAATTGCTCTGTAATTTACACAGGCGATTTTTGGTGTGATTTTTTTCATTATAATAAACTATTTATTGATCAGCACTGTTCAAATGTGTTTTGCACAATATATAATTATGTAACTATATCCCTGCTAAACTATGCATGCCAGGCTAATTTCACATCAACTTTGTTTGTACATGTACTTCCACATTTCCAAGGAAAATAAACGATTAGTGACAATATTTGTCTTTTTTCAGAATTGCTTTCTGTATAAAACTATGCACAGTGGTTACAAAACTCTAGTAAAACACTTTAAATTATTTATACCTGTATGAAGTTGCAGTTGCTTCGACTCTGCCTCCAATTTCTTCTGATTAAGATAAACCTCCTCAACACTACCAATTAAAGCAACAAAACATACTGGTATATACCGGTACATGCATGCACCAACAACAACAACAATTTACATAGACAAAATATTTGTTTTGCAAAACAACTCATTAGGAAAAACAAAAAGAAACAAAACCAAGAACATTTCAAATTTAGTATGATTCATTAATTCCAATTTTCTTCAGGAGCTTTTGTGAAAAACATGCTGAATACAAAGTTGGAAAAAATTTTCCAAATAACCTTAAAATAAAAGGAATTTTGGTTTTTGCAATATTTGATAAATAGCATGATTTTAACCGGCTTAACGCTTTCCAGTTGAGGTTTGCCTAGTAAGTCTGCTAATTTATATACTGTACTAGGAAAACTTCTGCCACTGCTGTGCCGCATTTGTTGGTTATAGCCAGTGTTTTACATCATATTAACTTCTCTCTTGCTCTGCTTTATCAATTATTTCACATTCTAAATATTTATGGCCAGTTAATATACGGTAATATTTCTGTTTTTCATCACCACCCACCCCTGAAAATTTGGCCACCCAAATTTTTTTTTGATCGTTGTTAATGTGTTGGAAATGGAAGCCGAACATTGGCAGCCATGTTAGGAAAGAGCAGTAAACCGTGTTTTTATCACCAACCAAAGAGGGTAGAGCGTACAAAGCTTTAAAAGATTGTTTATTGAACTTCCAAATGCATAATTATAGCTCTTGACAGTGACTGTTTAGTGTTTGTGTGATCGAAGTGTACTAAATGCAAAACAGCCTTTCAGACATGTTTTCTTAAAGCGAAATAGGCTAGTACTAATAAAAAATTTTAAAAATCCATCCTCACCCCATTTTTTTCTAAAAAAGTGATGCCCATTTTAAACCTTCCTCACTAGTAAATCTTCTTCGCAAGTGTCACCTGCATATACCCTATAGTCCCACAGCTTTTTGATATACTGTAGGCTATTACAAAACAAAATTGCTCCCCAACTAAAACCAATCTTAAAAAAAGTTTTCATTAAATAAGCTCATTGGAAACTCTTCCAAATCTGTAAATCCTTACTTACCCATCATTAAGAGTGCTTATTAGTTTGTTAACTACAACATTGGCTGATACAAATGCCTCTTTCCTCTTTGCATCTGTAAGGGGGGAAATTTAAAGTAAATTTATGTCAGTCAACAGCTCTGTGTAGTATTTTTTTGGAAAAATATATTTTTAAATATGTGTATTTGACAACAACTACCGTAATTCATTTATAATGATCCAGTGTGAACAGCCAGTCATTTAAAAGCAGACTACATTTTTTTTAAACCAGACAATTTGGGCAAGCACAAAATGCCTGAAAGATTTAATGATTCACCAATCAGATAGCAAGAAATCTCAACTAGTAAGTTTATGGAAACCATTTCACAAAACCAATGAATTGAAAGACAAAGGAAAGGGTTTCAGACAAACACCCAGGGGTGCTGGAGCCATGGGGGCAGCTGCCCCCCCCCCCTGCCCTCACAGTGCAGGGGTAGCACAGGGGCAACCAATTACCCTTTCTCGTAAGAGGAATGTTTTCTACAGGAATTGGTATTTGTATTAAATGACTTTGTATCACTACGTCAAATGTCTCACAAGCTAACTTATTACTGCAGACCATGCAGAGGCAGGAAACTAATTTTGTCTTGGGTTAGCTGTGTCCAACCTCGTTCTCACTTCTCTCTCGCCTTTTTGAAATTGGTCAGCCTCGTACCCAGGCATCTTTGGGGAAGTTGCGCTGAGCGCGCGGGGGCTTTTTTTCCCCAAAGACACCTGGGTACGAGGCTGGAAATTGGTAAGGTGGGAAAAAAGCCCTGGCATCAGCTGGTCACAGCACCCAAAAATACTGGGCGTAATAAATTAGCAATTTAGTTTAGTATGCAAAATCATTCTGTGTAATGGCAGCCCCGTGGGAGAAGTTCATTGTAATGGCAGTCCTATTTGTCCTGTTGGCGGTCCCATTGAAGCTATTTGATCATAATTGGCACAAAACTATGCATATTATGGTTAAACTAATAAACTGTATATCTACTTTATTAAAGAAGCAGAATTACAAACTTATATTTTATATAATACTGTACAGTGTACATGTACTGTATTTACATGTAATATTAAGAATATTAATAAATATTGGGTCATTCAATTCAAATATATTTGAGTATTTGACATAATTTGTATAAACTATGAGGTAAAATTACACCAATCGAAACGTTGTACAAACCTTGTTGTTCTTTAATCCTTAATTTCTTTACCTGATGTTCTTTTACTGTACGTGAAAGCATGATAAAATTAAGTCATTTCTTTGTCGGTGCCCGTGAATGAGGGAATCAGCGGCTTACGAGAAAAAATATTAATTTGTACTTCATGTAATAGGCCGTAAGCAAAAGCAATGTGCCTGAACCGTGGCCTGAACTCTGAAGCAGGGCTGAAGCACAGGCAGGGCTGAAGGCGCCAATTTTTTTAAACCGTCTGATTGCAGAATGACAGATTTAAATAGTCGAATATACACTCACCCAGGTCTGTATAATTTTCTTTATTATAATATAAGTACTGAAATTGTATCGACCTTTTGATTGGTGGTTTAATATACGATTTTCCCACCAGTAAATATTGTATAACGGACTGGTCATTATTTATGGGGGGGGAGGGGGGGGGGGGGTAACGCGTTCTCATTCGCTAGTGAATTTTTGACTGAGTGCAGTTCAAACAATAAATAATATCACATTGAATAAGATTCTCTTTTAAAGCCTTATTCACAATTGTGAAATAGAAACAAGTGTAACGATGTACATGTATGATGTGCACAAGCACTGTTTACTAGCACTTTATGGTCAAGTTGTCAACAGTGGTGTGGTGTCAGGGGGGGCTGGGGTTGCAGAAAGGGCACCAAAACTAGCAAGGGTGCCAAAACTTAACAAAATAAACCTATTTCTTTGTATAGCTAGGTCTTCTGTTCAATGGGGGGATATAAAAATCTGAAATCTGTAATCTTTTGTGTTTTCTATGAAGTTTTATAATCTTCAGAATTCTGTAAAATCTCACTCCAAAATGCAGGAAATGGCATATCAGAGACTCTAGATTTCAAAATTTTCCGCTTGCTGTAGTTTTGTTTGTAATATTATATATCAACACTTTGTTGTAATATTATACATTGCTACTTCACTTATTTTAAAACAAAAAATGTGATCATTTATCAAATACAGTACTGTAATGTCTTTTTTCTTTCTTCTTTTTTTTTTTGGGGGGGGGGGGGGGCACCAAAGCTAATCTGGCCACCCCAGCCTGAAACTTGCCACCACACCACTGGTTGTCAACTGAACTGCTTTGTAGTTAACCTGAATGTCAGGCCTTTATTTGTTCCCGCCTTCCGCTAAACCCGTCAGCGCCGGCAGAGGTGCGGGCGAGCGAGAAGGCGAGAAAAACAAAGGCCTGAGGAAACTCTTAACAAAACTGTGGGGAATCCGTCCATCTCATGGACGGGAGCTCTGATTGGCTGACTAATTGAAGTAAGGATTTTGATTGGTTCATTCAGATAAACAACGTGCCCAAAGGTGCACCGTCAAGGTGCACACCGTGACAAGGTCATCGCCATTTCTCGAATGTGTTTATCGTGTACGATTCTGTGACCAATTCATTCATTTAATCATTTATTATGTCGGAAATCAAACCATAGAAGGATTTTTCGAAACCGCTTTGTTAAATTCATTGACACATTTCGGCAATGAGTCTTTGAAACCAGAACAAACGGCGTGCATTCGAAAGCTCGCTGTTGACAGCCAAGATGTCTTTGCTGTTTTGCTCACTGGTTTTGGCAAAAGTCTGATATATCAGATATTGCCATTTGTGTTCTCTGAACTTCATCGACTTCAACATGGCACGGTGAGGAATTTCGTTGTAGCAGGTGGAGACCTTGCGAAAAGCAGTCTACTTGGGTCCTTCGTTCGATGATCAGGGACGATGGCTACTGAAGGCGAAGCCGATGCGAAAGTCCAAGTTGCTTATGGCAGTGCTGAACAATGGTTGTCAGAAATTAAAGTGGACCCGTAAGTTACAAAACGGGAATCTCGGAACAGTTAGTCACTATGTGGATGACTAAATTTCAATTCTAAAACTGTATAAAATAATTCCCAAACTATTGCGTTTGTTTTTAATATAAAACATCAATATCCAGTCGATCCTTTTCTCCAACGTTCTAGCCTGTGCTTACTGCTACAAAATTATATATTTTATTAATTTAGTCGAAACTATATATCAAGGCGGCTATCAAATTGTGTTTATCTTTTATTAACTCTCAAATTGTCAAATTTCTCGGTTTCTTATCGTATTTTCCAATTCTTCGACTTCTTCTCTAGATCGGGCCTTCAATTCGGGCTCGTGTATTTATTGCAAGTCTACCCGCTGGACTAGTGTGGACTAAAACCAGACGCGGAGAAAGACTATATATTTCTGTGGGATGAAATCAAAACATACTTTGTTCTTTTGACAACTCATATCAATCATACTCGTTCATGTTTAAAAATAGCAAAGTGGGCGGAAGACAGTTTTGTTAAGAGTTTCCTCAGGCCTTTGTTTTTCTCGCCTTCTCGCTCGCCCGCACCTCTGCCCGCGCTGACGGGTTTAGCGGAAGGCGGGAACAAATAAAGGCCTGACATTCAGGTTACTTTGTAGTTAAAGTGCTAACAGCGCTTGCGCATACATGTATGTCGTTGCGCTAGCGGGGCTTCCAAGTTTGAATTTTTAAATAATAATTAACAAGTAATTAATTTTTACAATCTTGTATTTGGGCTGCCTATGGTTCAATACTACCATGAAGCGTGTGCTTATTTTACAAGTGTGAAACCAGGCTTTATGCAATACAGTCGCACAGAATCTATTATTATCGTTACGTTTGTCGGCAATGGTGGCAAACTCGCTTGTCAACATTTCGTTAACGTTTTGTTAGTCTGTTAGAGGCTAGAGCTTCATAAGCTTGCAAAGAACCACAGATGAGAAGCCATTTTAACACATTGTAATGTATAATAAATGAAACAGTTATCCAGTGAGACTCCATAGTCACGTGACTGTATAAATCTTTGATCGTCACGTGTCCATAGAATTTCAGATTTCACTAACATCACTATTAATACGACCCCTCACCTGTTGACTAACTGAGGAAACTATAATTACGCCAAGGTCGTACACGTGTCGTACCACGTCCACACATGTAATGAGGGGGGAATACCGAATACGTCAATATAGGGGAGCTGATGCAACTCTCGAGGGTAGGACTTTCTTTAAAGTTTAAACTTTAAAGATGGCACTTTCAGATCTCACTGGCCACAGTTAATATTGTAATTTGCTGCAACAATCGCTGTGAAAAGAATGGTGTAGCAAGTATTACCCCCCAGAGAAGTGGTTCTTAATCCATGTTCTCATTTACAATCCTTTAGTCTAGCAGGGGGTGGTGCATGGGGAACGTGTATTGTATGCACACTCACTTTTAAAATACGAACGCAATAATAACTGAAGTTTTAACAGTCACTTTTAATTATTTGTTTTCTAAATGGTCTACCATACAGTACAAAAGTAAATTAAGTTTACGTGAACTTGTACAACTATACACTCAGTCAACTTGTACGCAACTATAATATTTATTACAGGATTTAAAAAATCCATATGAGTGACTGTTTGTAAACATGTAAATCATGTCTTTATTAAAGGCTTCAAAGCAAATTCAGTTGTAGCAACCCAAGTGCTAACAGATGTCAAACGCCAGTATTGAGCAATCACAGGCTTGGGCAGAGCATAAGTAGCAATGTGTGCTCCTACAGTTTTTGGAATTGTACGAGCCTGGAAAAACAAATGTAAACTATAGAAAGAAAACTGGTAAAAAACCACGCTAGCTATGCACTGATAGCTAATTAATATTAGACTAATTACAATATTTCTCAATCAGTATTTCTTTGAATACATTCTGGTTCAAATTTATTGGCATGGCACAATCTGGTAATATGATCCACTTGCGTCAAATTGTAGGGATTTTAGATTAAAGAAATTTTCGAGTGTAAGAATAATGGAATATATGCATTATGATAAGTTGGTACGTATACATGTAGTGTATGTGGTGCGTTTGTGAGCTTTGGTGGACATTCGTCAAGCTCAATTAGACAGGGTTCGAACCTGCAACCCCTAACCGGTCATTAGATGGTTGCAGGTTCGAACCCTGTCTAAGGAACAAAAACGGGCTCAAAGATCTTTTCTGAGTATAATTGAGCTTGACGAACGTCCACCAAACGTCTGTTAATATATCCATTAATGAGTTATCAACTGCTGCATGCTTTCATGCGGCAACCATTCATTGTATTTTCCTTCTTTATATACGTTCCTCTTCTAAAACGTCTAGAACCAAAGTATATTTTAAATCTATGTGATAGCCTGCGTAGCCGGTGCTGGGGATTGGGACGGACAGTGAAAGGAGCGCCTACAGGCATGGTTCCAGGTTATACGTCCATGTCCTATTTACACGAATTGCCATCCTTAGGTTAGGTTGTGTGTTGGGGTAAGGCTTTCATGAAGTACTTGGGTTATGTAGGACATGGAATTATTACCTGGTTCCACGCGCCAGCACGGGAGAGGCTCTGGGGACGAGAATGGCCTGCAGGTGCCTATTGTTATTTTTTGTGTATAGTGTTCGCCGGCGAACGCTCGCAATCTATTGGTTGACACGCTAATGACCTATCAATCAAAGACAATATAAATTTCCGCTGCAGACGTTGGCGAAGAGTTCGAAGAGCGAAAATGTGTCTTGCCATAGTGGAAGGAAACGAGTTCAAAATAAACTGAGATTGAAGGCAGCTGCGGTAGTTCAGCGGTTTTCCAGCACAAGTCTCAACTCACTCAAGGTAAACAATATGAAAGTTAAAGTGCCTATGAAACGAAAATTAAGTCTGTCTTATTTGAAAGAACACTTAAAATGATAGAGTAACATCTTTTCAAGTTTTTCGTTTCCTTGCTTTGTTCTTGAGATATTTCAGTTTGTTTGATATGCAAATTAAACATTTAACGTCACATGTGCATAATAAGTTATTGAAAAAAGTTATATATCTTTGCTATTATCAAACCAAAATAATTCGAGGGAAGCATGTGCGTGTGTTTCGCCTAGAACACTAGACATGTAGATTTTCAAGTGATTTTATTTGACAATAGCAAAGATATATAACGTTTTTCGATAACTCATTATGCACGTGTGACGTCGCAACATGCGACATTTACATCAAACAAACTGAAATATCTCAAGAACGAAGCAAGGAAGCGAAAAACTGCAAAATATGTTACTCTATATCATTTTAAGTGTTCTTTCAAATAAGACAAACTTAATTTTCGTTTCATAGGCACTTTAAACTGTTAAAAGTCATTTTATTTTATAGATTTGACGAAAATACGGCAATTGTTTTCAAATTATAACCGAATTCTCATTCAAACCTTAATATGCAACTGTCATACTGTCAACCCACACAACCCTAATCTAAAGGCGGAGAACAAGTCTGGGCTTCCTGTGAGCTATTTAGCTCAGGTTTTTTAAATTGACAACATCCAAAAATACATGTATATAGAGAATAATACATGGATGTGCGGAAATATGAAATTTATTTCGAGTGTTGACCAGGATATCTCACGAGTGAGCGAAGCGAATGAGTGACATATCCTGTTCAACACGAGAAATAAATTTCAAATTTCCAAGCATCCATGTATTGTTCTGTTTATTATATAAAAAAATTGTCCTATTGCCTTACAAAAATTGCATTAAACTATAAGTATGGGATATATAAATCCCGAAAAAAACAAAGAAAACTGACTTGATCGTGTTTTAATGCTAATTCAGCGATAATCGTCACATGTGCCATTATCATAAATAATCGCACATGTGAGATTATCACTTTTATTAGTGCGGGCGGAAAAATCAATAAAACACTCTATTTTATATAATAAACTGTTTTAATTAGGGGGCGGTACGTGAAAAATAACAATAGGCGCCTGCAGGCCCAGCGCTGGCTATGCAGGCTAATTTAGAATGGAACATTTTCTGTATAATAATTATAAATAAAAATGCTTTTTGTACAAAATAAAGTCGAAAATAAGAAAGACCAAACTTTATTAATCTAAAAGTATGATTGCATAATAACTCAACTCGACATACCGTCACCCATTTCAATCCATCATTGGAATGCTGCAGATAAAATTGTCCGTATCCAGTTTTGGTACCGTGATTCCAAGAAGGAATAAATCCACCTGCAACAGACACTGTCTTAACGTAAACAGGACGAATGAATGTGGCCTGAAGCCAGTTGCCAGCACTAGCTGCTTTACTTCCCCATCCACCTGTGTCTCCTCTGCCGTCAGTCAAAACTCTTGATGTCACGTGATAAAGGTTGTTGTAGTAAGCATTCTCTGCCACGTAATAATCGTTTAACAAATGAACCAATATGTCCTGGTCGATCTGAAACATTTAATGTTATAACATAGATGTAATATAACAGCGTTTCTGATTAGCTACCGTGCGTGCCCCATAGTTCGATGGAGCACGGTAATTACAAACGTAATGAGAAACTCATTTTTTATTCAGCCGAAATAAATATTGATTATCAGTAGGAAACTTGACTGGCTGTTACTTTAAAGAGAACAGCACTGTACACCACGTCTTACTTATTTACCTATTGCAATGTCTTTTAAATTGATTTGCAGTGCTAACTTTTTATTCTTTCGGAAATGATTGGCGTGCTCCATCGATTTATGGATGCACGCGGGAAGTTCGGAGAGCACGTAAGAAGCGTAAGAGTTCTAGATTTTTGTTCGGAGAGCACGCAAAAACTCTAGATTTTTGAGTGCTGGATCTCCAACTTGCCAAGTGCATCCATAACACAATGGAGCACGCCAAACCATGAACCATTTCTTTTATAACAGAGAATCAGACACAAAACAACGGGAAAATATATTTCTTTTGTGTTTTTCTCGTGAATTATACATGATTTTAATACACGGTGCAAATTGCATCACACTAAACATTCAAATCACTTTTTATCATAGGCGGAGAGTGGGTACGTGTGTATGTGTGAAAGAATGGAAGTGCGATTCCCCTTTAAGTTGCCGGTTACTCTCGCCCCTAAATCTTACACCATCTTGCCTTCTACACCCCCATGCATGTGTTCTTCTTGGGCATGGGCATGCCTTTATAATGCGTCTTTGTTTGTTTTTCTTTTATCTTACTTTCAAAAACTCATTAATAATTCATGAGGAAAATTCATAAGAAATTAAAGTTTAATCAGTGTCTTTATATGTGATAAAGATACCTCCTGATTTACATAAACTTTACCTTTGATTTTCGCGGCTTAGACAAGGTTATTTTTCAAACTTACTACGCCAATGAACTTACCAAGTGGTTCGTTTTTGAAGCCGTTCAATAAACTCGAAACACTCCTGCTCGTTTATTAAACAATACATAAATGACTTGGAGCATACCTTCTTTAATTGGCAAGAACAAGACTGTCCCGGCCGTCCTTGCGCTCCATTCTTTCCCTAAATGGTAAAATCAATTAAATAACTTCAAAGTGCCTTCTTGGATTCTTTTAACACAATTTGGATATAAAAACAAAATGAGCGTCCACATTTTTATTTCTGGGACTGGAAACTTCTTTATATAGTTATGTGAAAGCGCCAATTCGATAGAATTTTCCCAATTATACTTTGGAGCACAACATATGTTGACAAGAGAACCTATATTTCTAACTGACATAAAGAAAATACAATGTTTCATGATTCAGAATATACTTTATCAAAAATATTGGATTTTTTGACCTGACATCTGGTTATATATGCATTCTCAGTTCAGAACCAAATCAGTTTAACACTTTAAAAAGTGTATGGTTCTCCAATAAAAATATTGTTGTCAATGTTTTTTACATAATCTTAAAGATATTAATAAAGAAACAATAACGACAATGACGACAATTATTGTTGTTTTTGAGCTTATGACGTCATAGAAACAATAACGACAATGACGACCCTTTTGTCGTTATTGAGCTTATGACGTCATAGAAACAAACGACAATGACGACCCTTTTGTTGTTATTGAGCTTATGACGTCAAGCTCCCCGCCACTTCAATGGCAGAAATATAAAATATAAACTTCATGACGGAGTCAATCTTTTCACTAAAAGTATTTTCCATTTACTAACATATTATTCCATCTTTATTAAAATCCAGACATATTTTCCCATTACTCTGGCTGAGCTCCCACACAACGTCTTTGGTGGGGATGAATGGTGATAATTCTTGAATTCTCAAACGGCACGCGTGCCGTTTCTTTTTTTGGGGAGAGAAAACAGCCTTTTGGTACTCTTTAAATTGCGTACCAAACTGACGGCGTTTGTTGGTCTTCCACGGCAATATCCGATAGGACAATGGTTGCTATTAGACTTACCTTTTGACCTTGTTTTCCTGCAGGTCCTTGGGGACCAACATCACCCTGTAAGTTTACAAAACGAAAAATACTTTTGTGTTTCTGTGTTTGTACAAATCATGTCATTGTGCTATAGTAACATGTGGAGTGACCGCATTTAGTCTGCTATTGATACGTATGCTTGAATAGATCGACCTGTCGGGAAAAGAAATGGTATAGGTTCGCCCATGAGCGCGACACATAAAAAGAGGCAAACCCAACCCAACGCGGCTAGCAAAAGGGTTATTTTTGGATTTGGGTGTATATATACACAAAGGAATATCCAGTCTGCGTTTTAAAAGTGTTCTATGTTGGCGACTCGACTCTATAGCACGCGATATACTGCATTCATGATTTCATGCATTCCTTCACGTTCCCAGTCACTCTTTGGCTTGCCTTCTCGAATTATTCGCGTATCCTCTTTATCATGAGAACACAGACACAAGGTACTTGTTGAATTTCCGGTTTGCACAAGTGACATGCGTTTCCCCTAAAAATCTGTTTCCCCCGAATATGTTTTTGGAGGACTGAATGTCGGAAGGAATCAATGTGGCGTATATATGATTAGTGACAAATATATCCGCTAGCGCTAACAAGTACCAGGGGAAGCAGATTTCACCGGACAACAACCTTTTCGAAAGTTCAAATATAGAATTAGTATAAGACACAAATCTCAAACGTCTGTCGTAAAGATTATACGCAGACACCTTTTTCAAAAACCTAAAGTTTGTTTTAGTAGAGGGGGGCAAGGGGGGGGGGGGGGTCTTGTCACGAGTTCACAGATACTTTTTTGGCATTTCACGAATCGCAAAAAGTAAAATAGCATCTTCACGACTTTTTCAATAGTTCAATCGCGATTCACGGGACAATATTGTTCTAAATCACGATTCACAAAACTCAAAAATAGCCAATCACGCATGTGAGAGTTTAATTTGGCGCTGTTTACATGGCTTTTATACACACAGAGCGTATTGTTTATTTAAATAGTCTTTATTTTATTTTTTAGATATTTAAGCAGGGTAATCACGTCAGAGTCGGAAGAACTGGTATATAGCCCACGTAGAAATATCTGCACCAACAGATCATCAATAAGACTAAAATATAAAACATGCATTCTTTTTTGCTATAAACCCCGATTGGTTAATAATGAGGGCAACGCAAATGTATTTGCAGCTCTCCTAGCAAGTATTTTTAAGAGAATATTTTGATATTTTGCCACGTATATTCCAGTGATTCCAATTTTGCAAGTTTTTAGACACACATCAGATACTTCTCTTCTAA
Source organism: Paragorgia papillata (assembly GCA_035771165.1). Classification (NCBI taxonomy): domain Eukaryota; kingdom Metazoa; phylum Cnidaria; class Anthozoa; order Scleralcyonacea; family Coralliidae; genus Paragorgia; species Paragorgia papillata. The sequence continues at coordinate 4,375,619 of JAWNZC010000348.1, forward strand.
CGTTTGCACAAAGAGCTTGCACGCAACATGCAACGACTGCGTGTCCAGTACCTTTGAACCATCATGACCATCGCGACCATCTCGTCCTTGCAACAGTTTGAGAATCTGTATATACGACAGCAAAAAACAATGAAAATACGTCAAAACAATATTTTATTTTTTCTGTACTTTTGTATAATTAGTCTGTTTATAACTGCATGCTGTGTTTTTTTGTATCTGTTTTTAGATAATCCTAATTTTCTTAAGACAATTATACTAGATCAATACACTATAGTAGATTATACTCTAATTACTGTCGTGGTGTATTTTACTTAATATGCATGCATGCCTGTTACGGCTGTAGCAACGACTGAGACGATAGCATGATACACAGTTTAAAAGAAAATAAGAAATCAGTTTTCATTTCAGTCGGATTTTATTTACCACGTTTGTGATCCTGTTCGGAATTCATAACTAAAAAACGCAAACTTTCAGCACTCACTGCAACTCACCGTGCTTGTGTCATTATCACAAATGACATGTTCCCCTTTGTTATTACAAAATACAGCAGTGAGTATTGAGGCAAAGATCAACGCAAATATCTTCATTATTGCCCAGATTATTACACTCTTTCTTGTTCTTTTCGTGTGTCAAAACAATCGCCCAAATAATAAAACGTTTGATTCATCCAATTATCCTCTTTTATAATAATGTCAGTGTATAAACACCGGATGTCTATAAAGAGTGATATTGATGTAGTGCATGATAGTGATATTGTAATAGTTCATGTCATTTCCGCACTGAGAGCGAAACATGTCTTGAAAAGATCTTAATTTGTAATGAAAACGACACTACCAGACAAAAAAGTCATGCAAGGCCGCTATAGTGCGCGCTCAGATGCCTCTCAGACATATACTGCCGCCGCGGCAATGCGGCTGTTCCCATTATGAACTGACGTGATCACCCTGACGAAATAAAGTTGATTTGATTTGAAACTTCTATAGTTAACCACTTTTCAGTCTGTTGCATGGGTCAACAACAAATTAAAACTGCATGGACACTTTATGCTCTTTCTCTTTGTTTTCGTTTCAATAATCGTTATGCAGTAGCATCAGCTAAGTTGGCATGCATGTGCAAGAGTAGCTTATCACAAAGTTAAAATCAACTTTCAATTGTATAGCATACTTGATTAACTACAGACTGTACAGTTGCAATTGATATGATGTCATTCAGTAAATCCAGACAAATATTTACCTATAGTTAACGTTTAGGATATTGTATAATCCCTAAACGGAGCTGCTGAACAGCTGAATTTTTTTTAAAACGGCCAACCATAAACTTTAGCTTGCGTCACAGACATGCACGTTGATGCCTTAGTTTGTTTTTCAATAAAGCAAATTTGCTGACCAATTGCAACGTGAGTAAGGTGGATACTTAAAGTATGCATTTTCAGAGAATATTTTTCAAAATGTACTGCATGGAAAGAAAAGACCCCCCCCCCCCCTAATTAGATATTGGAATTCCTATTTCAGCCACGGTAAGATTTCCTGATCGATCCACCCCTTGTCGAGGGTCCAAACCACAGTGGCCCCAACCCTCTTCTAGTGTCCAGGGCACCAGAACTTAATGCGGCCCTGTAATAAGGGTCCCGACAGTTGAGGCCGGACCGCCGAAAAATGAAGTACAAGATTATGCTGAAAATACACCACTAACTCAGTAGCTAGCATCATTTATACCCAAAGACATATATTCTGTCAACTGTTTTTATAGCCAAAGCTTATTACTAGTGTATTTAGATTTATTTATATAATCAAACCATATGCATGCAAGGGAAAATGATCAACAAGCAAATACAAAAATAATTAAGGTTTTGACAGTCACTTTATTTGCTTTTTACTACACTAATTGCACTTTCAATTAATGCAAAATTAAGTTTACATGAATGATACATCAGTCAAGTTGTATACGCGACTAGAATATTTATTGCAGAATCTAAAACTGAATCTATAGAGACTATATATATAAGCAATATGAGTGACTGTTTGTAAACATGTAAATCATGTCTTTATTAAAGGCTTCAAAGCAAATTCAGTTGTAGCAACCCAAGTGCTAACAGACGTCAAACGCCAGTATTGAGCAACCACAGGCTTGGGCAGAGGATAAGTAGCAATGTGTGTTCCTACAGTTTTTGGAATTGTACGAGCCTGGAAAAACAAATGTAAACTATATTTTAGTACCCTTGTTCCTTTCCTTTTTCATGCAGAGGAAGAAGAAAGGGAGAAGTGCATATATTATATTTCTAGTAGCCAATATTTTTAGTCATCCAATGGTATACAGAGTCAGATTCTCGCCCTGATCCATTGTGTTGGGTTAATGGTTTGAACTAGACTAAGGGCCTTCGCTCGAAATCAACTACAGATTTCAACCAAAGGTTATTTTCTCTCTTCTTTTCTTCCTCAGTTATATAGAAACGTCTGCTGCCATGGTATATTTTAAGTCTAAAATTGCTAAAGTAATAATTTTAGAAATAATAGCTCTTTCAAAAAATTAAATAAGACTAAACCTAAATCTAAGAGTTTGATGACATCACTTAGCTCAACATACCGTCACCCATTTCAATCCATCCTTGGAATGCTGCAGATAAAATTGTCCGTATCCACTTCTGGTACCGTGATTCCAAGAAGGAATAAATCCACCTGCAACAGACACTGTCTTAACGTAAACAGGACGAATGAATGTGGCCTGAAGCCAGTTGCCAGCACTAGCTGCTTTACTTCCCCATCCACCTGTGTCTGCTCTGCCGTCAGTCAAAACTCTTGATGTCACGTGATAAAGGTTTTTGTAGTAAGCATTCTCTGCCACGTAATAATCGTTTAACAAATGAATCAATATGTCCTGGTCGATCTGAAACATTTAATGTTATAACATAGATGTAATATAACAGCGTTTCTGATTAGCTACCGTGCGTGCCCCATAGTTCGATGGAGCACGGTAATTACAAACGTAATGAGAAACTCATTTTTTATTCAGCCGAAATAAATATTGATTATCAGTAGGAAACTTGACTGGCTTTTACTTTAAAGAGAGCAGCACTGTACACCACGTCTTACTTATTTACCTATTGCAATGTCTTTTAAATTGATTTGCAGTGCTAACTTTTTATTCTTTCGGAAATGATTGGCGTGCTCCATCGAGTTATGGATGCACGCGGGAAGTTCGGAGAGCACGTAAGAAGCGTAAGAGTTCTAGATTTTTGTTCGAAGAGCACGCAAAAACTCTAGATTTTTGAGTGCTGGATCTCCAACTTCCCAAGTGCATCCATAACTCAATGGAGCACGCCAAACCATGAACCATTTCTTTTATAACAGAGAATCAGACACAAACAATGGGAAAATATATTTATTTTGTGCTTTGCTCGTGAATTATACATGATTTTAATACACGGTGCAAATTGCATCACACTAAACATTCAAATCACTTTTTATCATAGGCGGAGAGTGGGTACGTGTGTATTTATGTGTGAAAGAATGGAAGTGGGATTCCCCTTTAAGTTGCCGGTTACTCTCGCCCCTAAATCTTACACCATCTTGCCTTCTACACCCCCATGCATGTGTTCTTCTTGGGCATGGGCATGCCTTTATAATGCGTCTTTGTTTGTTTTTCTTTTATCTTACTTTCAAAAACTCATTAATAATTCATGAGGAAAATTAAAAAGAAATTAAACTTTAATCAGTGTCTTTATATGTGATAAAGATACCTCCTGATTTACATAAACTTTAGCTTTGATTTTCGCGGCTTAGACAAGGTTATTTTTCAAACTTACTACGCCAATGAACTTACCAAGTGGTTCGTTTTTGAAGCCGTTCAATAAACTCGCAGTTCGTGTTTTATCAGATATAAAAACACTCGGCTTCGCCTCGTGTCTTTATATCTGATAAAACACTCCTGCTCGTTTATTAAACAGTACATAAATGACTTGGAGCATACCTTCTTTAATTGGCAAGAACAAGACTTTCCCGGCCGTCCTTGCGCTCCATTCTTTCCCTAAATGGTAAAATCAATTAAATAACTTCGAAGTGCCTTCTTGGATTCTTTTAACACAATTTGGATATAAAAACAAAATGAGCGTCCACATTTTTATTTCTGGGACTGGAAACTTCTTTATATAGTTATGTGAAAGCGCCAATTCGATAGAATTTTCCCAATTATACTTTGGAGCACAATATATGTTGACAAGAGAACCTATATTTCTAACTGACATAAAGAAAATACAATGTTTCATGATTCAGAATATACTTTATCAAAAACATTGGATTTTTTGACCTGACATCTGGTTATGCATTCTCAGTTCAGAACCAAATCAGTTTAACACTTTAAAAAGTGTATGGTTCTCCAATAAAAATATTGTTGTCAATGTTTTTTACATAATCTTAAAGAAACAATGACGACAATTTTTGTTGTTATTGAGCTTATGACGTCATAGAAACAAACGACAATGACGACCCTTTTGTTGTTATTGAGCTTATGACGTCATAAGCTCCCCGCCACCTCAATGGCAGAAATATAAAATATAAACTTCATGATGGAGTCAATCTTTTCACTAAAAGTATTTTCCATTTACTAACATATTATTCCATCTTTATTAAAATCCAGACATATTTTCCCATTACTCTGGCTGAGCTCCCACACAACGTCTTTGGTGGGGATGAATGGTGATAATTCTTGAATTCTCAAACGGCACGCGTGCCGTTTCTTTTTTTGGGGAGAGAAAACAGCCTTTTCGTACTCTTTAAATTGCGTACCAAACTGACGGCGTTTGTTGGTCTTCCACGGCAATATCCGATAGGACGATGGTTGCTATTAGACTTACCTTTTGACCTTGTTTTCCTGCAGGTCCTTGGGGACCAACATCACCCTGTAAGTTTACAAAACGAAAAATACTTTTGTGTTTCTGTGTTTGTACAAATCATGTCATTGTGCTATAGTAACATGTGGAGTGACCGCATTTAGTCTGCTATTGATACGTATGCTTGAAAAGATCGACCTGTCGGGAAAAGAAATGGTATAGGTTCGCCCATGAGCGCGACACATAAAAAGAGGCAAACCCAATTAACCCAACGCCGCTAGCAAAAGGGTTATTTTTGGATTTGTGTGTATATATACACAAAGGAATATCCAGTCTGCGTTTTAAAAGTGTTCTATGTTGGTGACTCGACTCTAGCACGCGATATACTGCATTCATGATTTCATGCCTTCCTTCACGTTCCCAGTCACTTTTTGGCTTGCCTTCTCGAATTATTCGCGTATCCTCTTTATCATGAGAACACAGACACAAGGTACTTGTTGAATTTCCGGTTTGCACAAGTGACATGCGTTTCCCCTAAAAATCTTTTTCCCCCAAATATGTTTTTGGAGGACTGAATGTCGGAAGGAATCAATGTGGCGTATATATGATTAGTGACAAATATATCCGCTAGCGCTAACAAGTACCAGGGGAAGCAGATTTCACCCGACAACAACCTTTTCGAAAGTTCAAATATAGAATTAGTATAAGACACAAATCTCAAAAGTCTGTCGTAAAGTACCTATTATACGCAGACACCTTTTTCAAAAACCTAACGTTTGTTTTAGTAGAGGGGGGCAAGGGGGGGGGGGGAGGTCTTGTCACGAGTTCACAGATACTTTTTTGGCATTTCACGAATCGCAAAAAGTAAAATAGCATCTTCACGACTTTTTCAATAGTTCAATCGCGATTCACGGGACAATATTGCTCTACATCACGATTCACAAAACCCAAAAATAGCCAATCACGGGTTCACGAAAATACCCTTGCCCCCCTCTTAGTAGTTTTTATTGATTGATTTGGCCACGGTTAGGCCATTATATACGTAACGTCACGAGCATCTCTAGCTGCAGGACGTATAAATTCGCTGTTTGCATATCGATATGTATATAAATAGCTACCGAAACGCCTGCACTGCAGGCTAATAAAACATCAAATATAAATTCTAATCAACTACGTTAAGGCCCGTTTAATATATTTCATTATTTCTTTGCATGCGTTGCGTGCCCTGTGAGAGTTTAATTGTGGCGCTGTTTACATGACTTTTATACACACAGAGCGTATTGTTTATTTAAATAGTCTTTATTTTATTTTTTAGATATTTAAGCAGGGTAATCACGTCAGAGTCGGAAGAACTGGTATATAGCCCACGTAGAAATATCCGCACCAACAGATCATCAATAAGACTAAAATATAAAACATGCATTCTTTTTTGCTATAAACCCCGATTGGTTAATAATGAGGGCAACGCAAATGTATTTGCAGCTCTCCTAGCAAGTGTTTTTAAGAGAATATTTTGATATTTTGCCACGTATATTCCAGTGATTCCAATTTTGCAAGTTTTTAGACACACATCAGATACTTCTCTTCTAACGTTTGCACAAAGAGCTTGCACGCAACATGCAACGACCGCGTGTCCAGTACCTTTGAACCATCATGACCATCGCGACCATCTCGTCCTTGCAACAATTTGAGAATCTGTATATACGACAGCAAAAAACAATGAAAACACGTCAAAACAATATTTTATTTTTTTCTGTACTTTTGTATAATTAGTCTGTTTATAGCTGCATGCTGTGTTTTTTTGTATCTGTTTTTAGATAATCCTAATTTTCTTAAGACAATTATACTAGATCAATACAATATAGTAGATTATAATAATATAGTAAATAAGACTATAGTGCATGTATACAGAATATACTCTAATTACTATCGTATTACGTATTTTACTTAATATGCATGCATGCCTGTTACGGCTGTAGCAACGACTGAGACGATAGCATGATACACAGTTTAAAAGAAAATAAGAAATCAGTTTTCATTTCAGTCGGATTTTATTTACCACGTTTGTGATCCTGTTCGGAATTCATAACTAAAAAACGCAAACTTTCAGCACTCACTGCAACTCACCGTGCTTGTGTCATCATCACAAATGACATGTTCCCCTTTGTTATTACAAAATACAGTAGTGAGTATTGAGGCAAAGATCAACGCAAATATCTTCATTATTGCCCAGATTATTACACTCTTTCTTGTTCTTTTCGTGTGTCAAAACAATCGCCCAAATAATAAAACGTTTGATTCATCCAATTATCCTCTTTTATAATAATGTCAGTGTATAAACACCGGATGTCTATAAAGAGTGATATTGATGTAGTGCATGATAGTGATATTGTAATAGTTCATGTCATTTCCGCACTGAGAGCGAAACATGTCTTGAAAAGATCTTAATTTGTAATGAAAACGACACTACCAGACAAAAAAGTCATGCAAGGCCGCTATAGTGCGCGCTCAGATGCCTCTCAGACATATACTGCCGCCGCGGCAATGCGGCTGTTCCCATTATGAACTGACGTGATCACCCTGACGAAATAAAGTTGATTTGATTTGAAACTTCTATAGTTAACCACTTTTCAATCTGTTGCATGGTTCAACAACAAATTAAAACTGCATGGACACTTTATGCTCTTTCTCTTTGTTTTCGTTTCAATAATCGTTATGCAGTAGCATCAGCTAAGCTGGCATGCATGTGCAAGAGTAGCTTATCACAAAGTTAAAATCAACTTTCAATTGTATAGTATACTTGATTAACTACAGACTGTACAGTTGCAATTGATATGATGTCATTCAGTAAATCCAGACAAATATTTACCTATAGTTAACGTTTAGGATATTGTATAATCCCTAAACGGAGCTGCTGAACAGCTGAAATTTTTTTAAAACGGCCAACCATAAACTTTAGCTTGCGTCACAGACATGCAAGTTGATGCCTTAGTTTGTTTTTCAATAAAGCAAATTTGCTGACCAATTGCAACGTGACTAAGGTGGATACTTAAAGTATGCATTTTCAGAGAATATTTTTCAAAATGTACTGCATGGAAAGAAAAGACCCCCCCCCCTAATTAGATATTGGAATTCCTATTTCAGCCACGGTAAGATTTCCTGATCGATCCACCCCTTGTCGAGGGTCCAAACCACAGTGGCGGAGTGGCCCAAACCCTCTTCTAGTGTCCAGGGCACCAGAACTTAATGCGGCCCTGTAATAAGGGTCCCGACAGTTGAGGCCGGACCGCCGAAAAATGAAGTACAAGATTATGCTGAAAATACACCACTAACTCAGTAGCATCATTTATACCCAAAGACATATATTCTGTCAACTGTTTTTATAGCCAAAGCTTATTACTAGTGTGTTTAGATCGATTTATATAATCAAACCATATGCATGGAAGGGAAACTGATCAACAAGCAAATACAAAAATAACTAAGGTTTTGACAGTCACTTTATTTGCTTTTTTCTCCACTAATTGCACTTTCAATGAATGCAAAATTAAGTTTACATGAATGATACGTCAGTCAAGTTGTATACGCGACTAGATATATTTATTGCAGAATCTAAAACTGAATCTAGAGACTATATATATAAGCAATATGAGTGACTGTTTGTAAACATGTAAATCATGTCTTTATTAAAGGCTTCAAAGCAAATTCAGTTGTAGCAACCCAAGTGCTAACAGACGTCAAACGCCAGTATTGAGCAATCACAGGCTTGGGCAGAGGATAAGTGGCAATGTGTGTTCCTACAGTTTTTGGAATTGTACGGGCCTAGGAAAACAAATGTAAACTATATTTTAGTACCCTTGTTCCTTTACTTTTTCATGCAGAGGAAGAAGAAAGGGAGAAGTGCATATATACTTATATTTCTAGTAGCCATTATTTTTAGTCATCCAATGGTATACAGAGTCAGATTCTCACCCTGATCCATTGTGTTGGGTTAATGGTTTGAACTAGACTAAGGGCTTTCGCTCGAAATCAACTACATGCAGATTTCAACCAAAGGTTATTTTCTCTCTTCTTTTCTTTGTAATAATTTTAGAAATAATAGCTCTTTCAAAAAATTAAATAAGACTAAACCTAAATCTAAGAGTTTGATGACATCACTTAGCTCAACATACCATCACCCATTTCAATCCATCATTGGAATGCTGCAGATAAAATTGTCCGTATCCAGTTCTGGTATCGTGATTCCAAGAAGGAATAAATCCACCTGCAACAGACACTGTCTTAACGTAAACAGGACGAATGAATGTGGCCTGAAGCCAGTTGCCAGCACTAGCTGCTTTACTTCCCCATCCACCTGTGTCTGCTCTGCCATCAGTCAAGACTCTTGATGTCACGTGATAAAGGTTGTTGTAGTAACCATGCTCTGCCACGTAATACTCGTTTAACAAATGAACCAATATGTCCTTGTCGATCTGAAACCGATATATAAAAACAAGACGTCAGGCGTTCATTCGAGCTACTTCAAAATCGCAGTGGGCACGCGGAGCTGCTATTAATTTTATAATGAATAAAAATACAGCTAAAAATAAAATATATTATATATTCAAAGTTCTGAGAGAGTTGTCTTTTGTGTATTTTATATGACGTCTTATAATCTTCAGAATTTCGTAAAATCTCCGCCCCCCCCCCCCCCCCCCCCAAAAAAAAGAAAATATTTAAAAAATGCAGGGAATGGCATTTCAAGGAATCTAGATTTCAAAATTTTCCGGGGCCCCCACAACTTTTCACACTAATCGGAGCAACAGTCTGATCTTTTCCCGTACCGACCGAGTAAATGGCTTTATTTTATGTTTTATGCTTGGCATTAATATTTTTATTATGATTAGGTTAATAAATCGTTTATTATATGGCTCTTTCAAGTTTTTCGATACTTATTGTATCAAAATTAGCATGAAAACCTTAGACTAATTCACGGTAGAAAAATAAACATTCGGACAGCTGTCCGCATAGAAAAAAGGACGGACCATCCGACCATGGTTTGTGGATACGCATTTTAACTGACCGTGCGTTAATAAGTAATAATAATAATAATAACAATATATGTAATATAATATTAATATATTTATCTTTAATATAAATAAATAAAATAAATATGGGGGTGATCACGTTCATACCGGTTCGTCCGACCCTGTTTTATAAATAAAAACTCGATTTGATATACTAGTATGACCAAAAATGTAGTGCTTTGCAAACAGAAAATTTGTTTAATTAACGATAAATTAATATTTTGAGTATTTCAAGTCGAGCATGCAGGTTAATGCTAGCCTGCGTGCAGAGTCTACTGTCTATATTTTGTCATTCCATCGTGTATAGGCATGCAGTGGAGTGTGCACGCAGGCTGCAGGTCGCAGGCCCTGCATATCGACCAGTAAATACAAGTCACTTTTATCACAGGCAAAGTTGTGCGTGGGGTTTTACAGTCATTTGTAACTCACTTTTCATCCAAATCTTCGGCAGTTCGTTCCGTACGTTGGGAAGTTCGTAGTTCGTTTTGAACTACGCATTTGATTGGTTGCTTGGTTCCTAGCAGCCAATCAAATGCGTAGTTCAAAACGAACTTTGAACTTCTCAACGAACTTGTGAACTTTGGAACGAACTTCTGGAGATTTGGGTGAAAAGTGAGTTGCAAATGACTGTAACCCCTAAATTTTACAGTTGTTCCCCCGTGCCGCATATATCTTACAACTTACATCATCTGACCTCATGGATATTATTACGCATACAGGGTTTCTAAGCTCCTTTCTTTTATGGCCGGCCCGTACGTTCGTTCATGCTTTTATAGTACTTTTTTCTTTTTCATCTTAAAATGAAATAAGAACATGCATAGGTACCTTCTTTAATTGGCAAGAACAAGACTTTCCTGGCAGTCCTGGAGCTCCATTCTCTCCCTATATAAATGGTAATTCAAAGTAACCAGTTTAAAATGTTAAATATAGTCAGATACCTATTTATAAAATAGGTTGCGTCGTTGTAAACACGGTTGTGATGTCACAGCACATTTTTTAGCCTTATTTCATAAAAGAAATAGAAAATGGATGCCCTGTGTTTATATAACCTGATGCAAACACTCGAGTGAGTTGGGAGAATTCGAAAGTACCTATGTAAACCCTCGCCTACGGCTCGGGTTCACATAAACTTTCGAATTCTCCCAACTCACTCTCGTGTTTGCATCAGGCTATATAAACACGGGCAGCCATTTTCTATTTCTTAAATATCAAACGCGAACTGGAACACATCTCAAAATATCGAATTTTCAATATTAAGCGGACGTCACCTTTGGGACCTCGCCGAGATACGCATGTGGTGACCAGCTTTTTGTGTCTATATAACGTAACTATATTTTGGAGTGAAAAATATATTACTTTTAAATTTGGAGCAAAAAAAAAATATTTGGAATTTTGCAATTCCTTTCCTTTAGAGTTTGGGATTTGGAAACCGACATTGAAGGGACAATTAGACTTTTTAACTCTTGCGTTGTTTTAATTCATTTTTAAAATATATTTTTATATTTTTAATAGTTTCAAAATGAATAAAAACCCTTAGTCTATAGTTAACCAAGCGTTTGCTTCCGCCAGGCATTTTGCTGTAAATGTAGTTTGTATACTTTGTATACTGCTCTAATCTCTCATCAGGATGTTCACAAGGGTCTGCACCACTCTCAAATCAATAATTATTTTATATTACAAATTACATTTAAGGTGGCTCCCTATAGTTTCAATATATACGCGCTATTTCATACGCTCATTATTTAATGTTATTCACAAGTTTAAAAATTTATTAGATAAATATCAAGTAGACCCTACTATGGCAGAACTACTGCAGATACAAAATACCTACCAAATTATTCAATTATTTGCTGTTACCATGGTAATAATGACGTTGGAACTTTGGTATATTTTCAAATATTGCATAATTGAAGCGGCATGTCTTCAGTTTGCTTCGGTGAAATTTTTTAAAAATTACTGAGATGATAGGTACTGTTGTGGAGAATATCCATGCACAAAATCAGAGAGGGTTGTATGGACAGATTTTTCGCTATAAAAATTACCGATTTAAAAAAGTTCTGTCTTATGAAAATTTTTTAAAATTATATATACTTTAGAAGTTTTTATAAGCTACTTATTTTCAAAATTTTAGCAAAATTCACCGAAGAAAACGTCTACAATCTAACATCGATGTCGACGCGGTCATAGAATTTCGAATCGACAAGATCGCTATTTACGCATGCGTAGCGATACCGTTTCTAGTCACCAGTCCCCTATTGAAATTACCGTAGGGAGCCACCTTAAAGGGAAAAACAAACTATTTTTTGAAGTTCCAAGTATTCCAGTTATGTTCCATGCGCAGATCAGTTCCGCTTACGCAATTGGTTTTATTAATTTACGCGCAATGGCTCAAGTGATGACATTATATATTGGATAAAAACAATGTGTCACATACATGTCATATATCTTTTAAATACGATTAATTGGTGACTTTGACAGTCTTTGTGTAAGTTGCGCAATATATACCCTATTATACAATACCCTGGTTGCTATGCGTGTTTTCATTGGTTGTTGGCCATATATGATCTATTAGAGGACAGACACATGGATCACGTCAGCTGACTTGCTTTTTTCCTTCTTCATGCCCCAAAATCCGGCAAGAGTTTCGAAAAAGACCTTTTAAATTTTTATTGTATAAAACAAATAGATTCCATTTTTTTGTTGTCTGTTCAGTTAAAGATGCACAGAAGACGTCACAACGTGGTAAGAACATCAGTGACCCACTCGACTGCGTCTCGTGGGCCACTTTTTTGTTCTTACCACGTTGTGACGTCATCTGTGCATCTATAACTGAACAGACAACGGCAAAATGGAATCTATTTGTTAAATGGTTGTCCTGTATACCTTTTGACCTTGTTTTCCCTCAGGTCCTTGAAGACCGACATCACCCTGCAAATGACAAAGCAAAAATTGTTTAAATTCGGGTTCCGTGTAGTCGTTGCTCCTGGTCACACATTTACTTGTTACTTGCAGAAATAGCATTAGCTCATCTGTCTCCCATCTACGCGGTTATGCCCTGAAAAAGTTTTACTCAGTTGCAGTGTACACATAATGTCCTCTCTTTCGCGTGATCTGATTAATTTACACTCCATTCATAGTGTATTACGTAATACTTATCAAAACAAATGTACTGACTATTGCTTTGATAGTTGAATTAAATGTTTTAACAACGCTGTCGATCTACGGGTGGTATATGCTGATGTTCAGGGGCAGATTGACAGCAGAAAAGTTACCGGGAAATTAGATGAAAGGGGCGCCTGACCAAATCAGTTCCGTAAGAGGTACCTGCCGGTTACTAGAAAATTTCTGAATTTTTGAGCCTCTAACTGAATTTGTGAGAGCAATTTTGATAATTTTAAGCACGGTTTTATTGCAGTCCATATATTCTATTTTTTTTTGAGGGAAATACGAGGTTTACATATTCACTTGGAGAACAAAAGAATCCGAGGCGATCATGCATGCATGTATTAACGTAACTGACTTATTTAATAGTTGAGGAGGTTTGCGAAAAAACATATAATTGCTATATATTGCCCTGTTGACCATGTAGGGCAATATCTAGATATTTCCTGTTGACCAGGGCAATATCTATATACATCTATAATTATCGGTTCTCTTGGGATATATCGTAGATACAGCTCTAGAAAGAACAAAGAAAACCGACTCAACTATTAAATAATCATAAATAATCTATATCGTTACCTTTGAACCATCACGACCATCGCGACCATCTCGACCTTGCAACAGTTTGAGAATCTGCATACGCAGCAAAAACAGGGCAAAGGTTAGAATAAGCCTCCGCTCGGAACGTTAGTATTTCGTTATCAAAACTATTCTCGTCATGCAGTGACCATGCACCTGCCTATACGTAGCACTCTCTTATTACTGTATATATGCAAGAACTGTGATTACTCGGATTGAGAATAAGGTGTTTACTCCGAGTGGCCTGACGAACCTGGTCCGTGGCTATAGTGCGACCTTCACCGCGCCACATTACAAGGTCATGTTTGGAGCAAGCCGTGTGATGAAAAATTATTTTTAATTATTTTTGCAAAACAAAGAAAGAATAAGAGTAATCTCAACACCGTCCTCGTTCTTCATACGACGCCACTTAATTAGAGCATTTTTACGTCTTCCAGACGACGCCAGTTAACGGTTAAATATATAAGAAGTGTTGCTTGAGATTTACTTCAGTATACAGACACTACAATCATTTTAGCAGTACTGGGGCGTTTTGGATGTCATCAAATATCAAATATAATAGTTAACCGTGACTTCTTTAAATTGTAAAACTTATCTTGCATTTTAACAGCCGTCGTCGTCCTAGCATCTTAAAGTCCCTATTATTAGAGAGAATCGATGGGCTTACTAAAAAAATCAGTGAATGCTAAAAACTGAAACAAAAGACAAGTAGTAAAATACCAATTTTCTGAAATCGCGGCTAGCTTTAATAACACTGTGGGTTTAAGTAGTACTGCCAAATCCCTGCCGAGTTTTCTAGGCCAGAAGGTTGTTGATATCAGTTTTAAAACATGAACGCTTGATAAGAAAGTCTTAAACAAATCATTAAACATTCATGAGGAAAATTAAAAGTAAACTAATATTTAATTTAATTATATCCGTAAATTCCAGATTTACATAAACTTTTCGGCCTTTGTGCATGATCTGCTCAGCTAAAACGGTTTGTATTTTTAGAATAGTCGATAAAAAAGAACATTTCTATGCGTCAGTTTTTTAAGTACGATTTCGACTCGCGTCTGTATATCAGATAAAGATCGATCGGCTGCTCATGTTTTATCTCAGTGTTAGACACATGATTAAATTGGAACTGAAGAGACGTTGAGGTTCAAATGAAGAGTACGCGTCATGAACCGTCTTTTTGGAGAGGGGGGGAGAGCCGAAAATTTTCTCGGGATTCAAATAGCCCTTGTTGAGTATATTAGCACCAACATATTTTTTCTGTTATTGAACACTTCTTTCATTTTTTATGCCCCTTCAAACTTGCAAAATTTCGCATCTGTTTGTCCCATGGCGGAGCAGTGAGGGGAATGGGTATAGGATGCGTATGACGTAATACCAGGCATTCATCTTCAAAAATCTATAAAGTTTAGTACACTGGAACTATAATAAAATAATTAAAATGAAAAATATCGCCAAACTGGCTATAAACGTAACCTGGGTACGTTCTTTCCTATTTACTTTACAGTAAAAAAAATATAGAATTCCTGGTATTACGTCACAAACCCTTCTCGACGCAATCGCCACTTCAATCGATTCTTAAATCAAGAGGATTTTACCAATTTAGTTAATTTATATTGCATTCTTCATCATTTGGATTGGCGATGTTTATTCGTGCAAAAAACTTTTTGGGGTAAGTGGCACTTTAAAGGAGTTAGCGTTTTGAGAATTGGAGCTCTAATAAAGTGAGGGATTAAATGATTATTTAATAGTGCTTTTACGGCGATAAGTGCAATAATTTTTTTCTGTGTACAATGCAGTGCATTTGTTGTCTAATATTCGAATCGTATATGTTCATCATGGACATTGAGCATCAGAACTGTAATTTACCGGTCAGGTTGGCTGCCTGCGATAGAACATACAGAGAGATCTCATGCCGGTCAGTCAATCGAATTAATTACACCATTATTATTGTGGCAACAAGTATTCGTTTTGGATTATGATCCGCATCGAATTTTAAATTGGATAAACCGAACTACAATATGTACGCTACACAACATAGACTGAAAACTAAAACATACGTTGGCTTTCTATGGACAATACCTTACGATTCTGTTGCGTTCAGAGCCTTTTCGATCACACTAGAAAACGTTTGGGCGTCATTTGCCATGCTGCAGAATGCCCCGCAGTTTGCGTTTTACACTATGCATTATACACTATATGTACGGTCTGCAGATATATACTGTCTAGTCTGTATATGAGCGTATTACCGCTATTACGTATACTGTCTTATATTCATGTCGCAATGAATGTTTTGAGTCATTCCTGCATGCAATTCACTGATATAGAATAAACACACAAATTTTCCAGTACCACTATACTTACGTTTGTTTCGTTCACACAGATGACATTTTCTTTACCTTGACTTTTACCAAATATAGTAATAAGTATCATGACAAGGACTGACGACGCAAAAATCTTCATAATTCACCAGACACACTTTCTTGCTCTTTCTTTGTTAAAACACATGCACGAATGATAAAAGGTTGCAGTAAATTTTGTCTTATAAAAATTATATATCTGCATATAAACAGGAAGTATACATAAAGCGTAATATATTTACTATTGTTGTCGACTTGTCGTTTCAGCAATAAGCTGAGAACATGCACACAAAATTAAAATATTGTTACTGATGCATGCATGGCGATTTTCTCGTAAAATGCAAGTTCGTCTAGAAGCTCTAAGACGTTTAAGCAGTTGTAAAACGTTCTCAAAACACCTCAAGGTTTGTTAAAAAAGATAGCTAGGCTTTGTCTGTTTCAATCTTTTGAACTTCTCAGTCTCTGACTTTAGTCTTACAGTCTCAGTGTTTTGAAACCGGTAGGGTGTACCAGGAACCCCCTCCCTTTGCTTATAGGAATTATAACCTTTCCCATGTTACAACAATGTCAGTTTTAACTTTGTCATTTAACCATATGCATCTTGATTTCTAGTAATTCATTTCGAACGAGTTTTCGTTTGGCAAGAACAATTTTTCAGAGTAATTATTAATCTTTGATACAAATGGAGATGATGGTTGAGTAGATGTGTTTTTAGGATTGAATATAGGTGTACATGTGTTTTTTTAAAGACAGACAGAATAAAAAATAAGTCATAATGCAAGTGATCTGAGTACAAGAGTATAATAAAATACAGGGTCTCTTATTGGCTTACTGTGCTCTTCTATGATTTCCACGGTACATAAAAATATAATTTTACGCAAAATAATTCTTTCAAGCAGGGTTATGAACATATCGTGATTAGCTATATAACTGAGCAGTTGAAATAAAATGAAGGACTCACTGAATACCTGTACTTGTAAATTAATTACATTAAAAAAAAGGTCGACCCCCCGCTGCAGAGCTTCTCAGATTTGAGAAGTGGTTATCATTTTACATTAAAATACCCATATGATTCATATGTTTTTCGACATGTTTTTATTTGATTGGATTATTTGATCTCACAAGGATTGCAAAAGAACCAATTTATTTGCAAGACTTCTGTGCTTGTGATTTGGAGTTTGGACAATCAAAACTGAGAATTGCTCAGCGGTGCCTGATCACGTGATTGTAGCCTTGTAAAGCTTCCTGTCGTGCAATAATATCACAGATGACAGATCTATCACAGATAATATCATGAGTATCATGAGTAGGAGGCTATGAATCCCTATGAACATATAAATCACATTACAGATATTTTCTGCAAGTACAACATGAGTGGATTTGTTATTACGTGTACGTTCTTGCTCTGAACTTTAACCCCAAGCTTCGTGTTTATCGAATTCGCACTACAGTATTCGCACTGCGATGTTCTGAGTTCTTCTAAATGGAGTCATATATAAACAACAGCAACCGTTCTTCTTACAATGATACGTCTTTGGATGATTCATTCGACAATCTGTACCCAGCTTTGATAGAGTGCTTTGGTATAATTATCTTGGGCTACATAACTGGACGTTTAGGGAGCATTTCTACAACAGAAGCCAAAGGACTAAGTAAATTTGCCATTAATACAGGTTTACCTGCGTTTATATTTCGAGCCATTGTCACTCTTGACTTCTCCCGCATAACTTGGATGTTTGTGTTTGTTGTAACACTTGCCAAACTGTTACTTTTTGCTGGGGTGGCCATACTAACATTGCTTTTTACAAGGGATATTGGAAAAGCTGGTCTTTATGGACTGTTTTGTACTATGTCTAATGATCTTGCTATGGGGATACCACTTTGTAAGTACAGTACAGTATATACGATCAAGTTTATACATTATATATTCCTTATGAGGGTTCTCAAATCTCTTGATGAGTAAAATCATCTGGCTTTAAATAACAAAGTGGGTGGTTTTGGGAGGCCTTAGTAGGGAAAGGGTTTAAGGAAGAGAGATGGCAGATCTCACTTGACAGTTGACAAGTAATTAAGGCTTTCCTGACAGAGGGCCAAGGCACAGAATAGAAATACGACCAGAAGTCCAACTCGCGTTGGAACCTTTGAAGTTTCTATCCTCGCGCATGTTGTCTTGCGCATCTTGATTCCTCACCATCCTACACCATCCTACACAGTCCTGGCAATTAGTTCCCCTGGCAGTTTGGACCTTCAAAAGAATGCCTGCGCATTGAAGAAATGCGGACAAGTTGTCACTCGAGTTGGACTTCTGGTCAATCCTTATTCTGTGGCCAAGGGCCCCCCAGTTGACATTGCAGCAGGGGCACCAAAACAAAATAAACCCATTTCTTTCTTAGCTACTGTAGGCCTCATCCTCATTCCCAGAGCCTCCTCGGTACACTGGGAAATTGGAGGCCCTGGCTGGACAAAGGTTATTGTCTAAAACAGGAAGTGGGCAAATATATTTTCAACTGTACGTGAATAGAGTGAAGATTATTGCTCAAATAGCACTGAAAAAGTCTACGAATAAGGTCGTCAAAGTAGCCTGGATTCCTAAAGCGAGTTGGAACTGCAATGAGTTTCATCATTTAACTCTCAAAATCTAACAATTTTAGACATACATAGCGTGACTCGGTGACTCATTCGTCGGTGACACCAAATTATGTTACTAATTAGGGGGCAATCAGATGGACCGGGCTGGCCTGGTTAACCGGGCTAGCCCACCTTATATATAAAACGCATGTTGTTTTAACATTTCGATTACATGGCAAGCGGGCTAGCCCAGTTTGCTGGGATCCCAGTTGTTGCAACCGGGCTAGCCCGGTTAACCAGGATGAAAATGTCCATGTAATCGTTTTCATCCCGGCAAACCGGGCTGAAAAACTGTTGAACTCACTTCGGTACGTGTTCGTTTACTTGACTATGTGAATAAATAGTGCTGAAAGGAACTGAAATAGAACATCAACGTTGTTTGTTTGTTTTGTAATCAAAGCGAAGATTTAATAAGTTAATTAGTCTTCGTGAAGACGCTTTCTTGGGTTAGCTAAGACTTCAGCAATTTTTTATTAACGATGGGCTTACAAAATAATATTGTGCATTAGGTTAGCTACTATTTTCATGTAGAGCAGATTAACAGGAAGGATACTGGATTCATTAAAATAATGCATGGAACAGTGCTATCTTTTCTATCAGCAAAGTAGGTTAATCTGAGAGCTCGTTTTTGTAGAAGATGTGTTTTATTAGCACCCAGGCATTAAGTCCATAAATTAAATATGGTTGGATAAGTGATTGATACAACTTTAATAATGTATCAGATGGGGCATAATGTCTTAATCTTGTTATTACACCAATGGTTTTACTGACCTTGGTATGTTACATATATAGTCAATATGTGATTTCCAAGACAGATTACCATCAAATTATTATGAACGCTAAAACAAGATTATATATCTAGAGGATGAATTTAGCTTTGCAACAGTCTTGATGTGGTTGCTCAGAGCACAGTCAATAGGAGACTCTCTTCTGTTAACGGTGTTCACATCACCCCTTTTTTAACAGTGTGCCATCACCATGTTGTCATTGATTATTATGAGGGACGATTTCCTCATTAATATAGTAATGAAGGACATTTAATTAGTCTAATTGTCCCTCATAAATACTGGATGGGGGATGTTTAGAACTAAATGTCCGTCATCCAGTATTAATGATGGAACAGTATGACATTGATCATCCCTCTTGAAACAAAGGATTTTGAGGTGACTATGTAGTTAACTTAGTAATCCTGTTTTTCTTGCTTGTACAAGTATAGATAAGTAGTTACTCTACAATTTTTTCTTTCTATTTTTAGTGAAAGCAATGTACGAAGACTCGCATGAAGAATTTATATATTGTATATACTTTCTGGTTCTTGTGTCATTAGTAGTGTTTTTGCCTTTGGCACTTTTAATGATGGAATTCAGCAAACATCGATCTGAGCATACTACATCCAGTTTTGGCCATGCAATGCTAAAAACACTAAAAGCTGTCATCATAAATCCTGTTGTTCTTGGCTCAATTTTTGGCATTCCTTTCAACTTTATTTTGAATCAAGATATTCCAAGAGCTTTGGACAAGTTTCTTGAAACATTGAGCAATGCCTTTCCAGCGGCAGCGTTGTTTTATTTAGGATTAAGTGTTGTTGGTAAAATCAAGGCACAGATTGGTATGGTAATTCTTGTTCCACTCTCACTTACTGCGGCAAAAGTGTAAGTTAATAATTTTGGTGTTTTGAAGTCTTGATGTTAATATATGCATTTCTCTATATAATCAGTTACAGTGCCAAATAACTTTACCTGTATTATACTGTTAGTCCTCAAGAAGCAAACTGAGTTGTTTTTCTTAGCTGGACTTATTTATTATTATTATTATTATTATTATTATTATTATTATTATTATTATTATTATTATTATTATAACAATTATAGCAATACTGAAGATAAGTAAGCTGCTTTGTCTTTCAGTGTCTTTTAGACAAAAGCCCGTTTTCCACCTCAAATGTTCCATATGGAAACGTAGATTTTTTCTTTGTCTCGTGAGCTCTCGAGCAGAACTAATGACTTTCAGACAAAAGAAAACGCTACATTTCGATACAGTAGTGGAAAACGGGCCCAAAGCCCGGCATACACTGAAACAAGTTTCTGAAAAAGTTTCCAAAACTTGTTTCAAAAAATAGAATTATAGTGCTCTTTAAAAAACTTTTCAACATACACTGGAAGCTTTTGTTTCTGGAACCGTGTTTTTGTAACTTGTTTTGGAAATTTTCTTTAATGTATACTGGGCTTAACATATTACGTTGTTCATATGTGAAATGATTTTAGAATTCATATTTTCTATTTCAACCATAGCCTTATTTTGCCTTTGATGGTACGTGGTTTGCTCACGTCATTTACTGTTGGAGGTAGCAAGATGAATGAACAGTGGAGTATCTTTGGTTTTATTTATGGATCAATACCCACAGCTCCTACCGTAGTTATGTATGCAGGTGCATGTGGCATGCAGGAAGACATGGTAAATAGAATTTTAGTAATAACTATAATATAAGAAGACTAAGACTAATATACAGTACTTTCATATATGTATAATAAGAGCCTTAAGAGGGTACTCAGAGACTGCATACCTCTACCATGAGTGGGTTATTATTAGAGATGTTTAAAGAATAATGGAACCAGGCTAGCTCACGAGACCTACACATTGTATATTAAAATGTTTGATTGCACTCAAATGTTTGCATAAAATAGGGATAGTGATTACAATCAAGTAATTGTCGTCATGATTCATTCTACACGAAGAATCTTATGGTCAGATTTTCATGAAATTCTCATCCAATTCTCAACTAATTTACACCAAAATTTATTGCAAAATTTAATGGCTTGGTCTATGATCAATCTTTCCACAAGCTTTCATGAAACCTGTGCTGTAGATATCCTAGCAACAGACAGACAGGACAGACAGACAGACAGACAGACAGACAGACAGACAGACAGACAGACAGACAGACAGACAGACAGACAGACAGACAGACAGACAGACAGACAGACAGACAGACAGACAGACAGACAGACAGACAGACAGACAGACAGACAGACAGACAGACAGACAGACAGACAGACAGACAGACAGACAGACAGACAGACAGACAGACAAACAAACAAACAAACAAACAAACAAACAAACAAACAAACAAACAAACAGGCAGGCAGGCAGACAGACAGGACGGACAGGACGGACAGGACGGACAGGACGGACAGGACGGACAGGACGGACAGGACGGACAGGACGGACAGGACGGACAGGACGGACAGGACGGACAGACAGGACGGACAGACAGGACGGACAGACAGGACGGACAGACAGGACGGACAGACAGGACGGACAGACAGGACGGACAGACAGGACGGACAGACAGGACGGACAGACAGGACGGACAGACAGGACGGACAGACAGGACGGACAGACAGGACGGACAGACAGGACGGACAGACAGGACGGACAGACAGGACAGACAGACAGGACAGACAGACAGGACAGACAGACAGGACAGACAGACAGGACAGACAGACAGGACAGACAGACAGGACAGACAGGACAGACAGGACAGACAGGACAGACAGGACAGACAGGACAGACAGGACAGACAGGACAGACAGGACAAACAGGACAGACAGGACAGACAGGACAGACAGGACAGACAGGACAGACAGGACAGACAGGACAGACAGGACAGACAGGACAGACAGGACAGACAGGACAGACAGGACAGACAGGACAGACAGGACAGACAGGACAGACAGGACAGACAGGACAGACAGGACAGACAGGACAGACAGGACAGACAGGACAGACAGGACAGACAGGACAGACAGGACAGACAGGACAGACAGGACAGACAGGACAGACAGGACAGACAGGACAGACAGGACAGACAGGACAGACAGGACAGACAGGACAGACAGGACAGACAGGACAGACAGGACAGACAGGACAGACAGGACAGACAGGACAGACAGGACAGACAGGACAGACAGGACAGAGATGCAGGCAGGCAGGCAGACAAACAGAGGCGAAAACATAACCTTCTGGCGGAGTTAATTAATAGACAGTCTGAAAATTGTGTAGTTTTCGTAAAACTCCGAGTAACAGCTGTATAAATAAGTCGTTCGAACTTAGTACTTATGTAAAACAAACCTAGTGCCAATTTTGATAACAACGTTGGATGATGTTTGCGTAAATGAGGACAAGGGGGTTTGTTTACGAACTATTTAAGTTTAGTGTCAGCTAACCTGTTGCTAGAGTTTACGTCAAGTGAATAAATTAATATACTGCAACATTAAAATACGGTAACGTCACGCCGTACCCGTTGGATTCCCAAACTATTGTAAATTGTATTAAATCTTTATTGCAAGGGACTTAACATAATGATATTTAGAATATTTAGGACAGAGTGACTTGTTAAAAAATCCTCCTGATTTACAAAACTTTACGGCTTTGATTTTCTCGGCTTAGACGACTTTTTTTTTAAATTTCTACACCAATGAACTTACCAAATGGGCCATTTTTTAGGCTATTCAAAACATTCGCAGTACGTGTTTTATAAAATCTAAAACACGCAGATATTGCCTAGTGTTATAAATCTGATAAAACATACCCTGTGAGCAGAGCCTTCTTTTCCTTATTTCTTCACTGAAAAGAAGGCTCTGCTGTATTCGTTCTTTGCTTCCTCGGTCTCAGCGAAGAAATAAGGAAAAGAAGGCTCTGCTCGCAGGGTAGATAAAACACTGCTGCTCGTGTTTTAAATATTATAAACTGCCTTGGTTAGGAACTGGTTTATTTGATTTCTCTGATCTTCAATAGGTGGCTTCTGGAATGGTAATGGCAACCTTATTCTCGGCTCCTGTCATGTTCAGCTCCTCTAAGATGGCGTCTGTTCATAATATGAATTACACATATATCGAATACAAAAGCACCCTTGTAAACACAAGAAATGATATAAGCTTTGTAGCAATTGCTATGGCAGTAAGTATTTCAATCTCGTTTTACCTGCAACCCAGAATTACTATTAAGACTATATAAACCGAGTACAAATTATATGATTGACACAATATGCAGAAGTGTTTTCAGTTATCTAAACTAAATTGTAACAATACTTTGTAACAATACTAATTTGTAACAATACAAACAAAACTAAACAAAACTAAATTGTAACAATACTTTAAAGATAGGACTCAAAAGTTAAGTGTTCTTTATATAATTCATTGTTTGTTTGTTTGTTTGTTTGTTTGTTTGTTTTATTTTCATTTGGGAAATATTGTTTGTTTTTGTTCTTTTTAAAAATTTTTTGATAGAACAAATTTGAAGCTCATAATCTAAATAACCGATTTCCCAAACATGAAATAAATGTGGCGTGTATTTTTCGAGATATTAAATGCCAAAGTTGCCTTTCTGACATTATAAAATAACTAAGAAAGACTGGGAACGAATATATAGGGCATGACCTATGCTGTTAGATTATTCATATGAAAATACATTGTTGTTATGCATATAGTTGTCTAACTGCATACGTCGTCAAGCACTCTAACCGAGCTATTAATTTCTTCAAAAATTGATAAATCATGGCAAACTTTGAGAATTTATGGCTCAAAGACTATATGTAGCAGATTTGCTTAAACTTTTCAGTGAATGCTCCTGTTATGCTGTCGAAAGTGCTAAAAGGTTTTCGCTTCATAGACGCTTCAGAAATGTTCTTTGTAATTTTGTAGTGCTGGGTAATCATTACCTTGTTGCTCAGTCGTCGTTACAAAGTTGCTCCTCATAATCACACAATATGGCTTGCAACAACACAGGTAAACCCGTGAGTTATTTTTCTAGAATTATATTCATTAATTTTATGTAATATTTAAAACATGAGCATATCAGATTTAAAACACGAAGTGACAACCGAGTGTTTTAGATCTGATAAAACATGTACTGCGAATGATGATGATGAGTAACTTTATTACCGTGTCAAAATCTTAAAGTGTTTATGAAACGAAAATTAAGTTTGTCTTATTTGAAAGAACTTTTGAAATGACAAAGTAAGATCTTTTGCTGTTTTTTGTTTCCTTGCTTCGTTTATGAGATATTTCAGTTTGTTTTATATGTGAAATTAACCAGTGACATCACAAGGTGCATAATGACTTACTGGGAAAGGTTATATATCTTTTCCGTTATCAAACGGAATCACTTCAAAGCAAGTATGTGTGCGTTTTTCCCTTACAACAACAGAAATATACATTTTCAACTGATTCCGTTTAGTAATAGCAAAGATATATAACCTTTCCCAGTAAGTCATTATGCACGTTGTGATGTCACTGGTTAGTTTCACATATAAAACAAACTGAAATATCTCATAAACGAAGCAAGGAAACAAAAAACAGCAAAAGATCTTACTTTGTCATTTCAAAAGTTCTTTCAAATAAGACAAACTTAATTTTCGTTTCATAAACACTTTAAAGCAGAGCACGCATGCTCCACTTATCGGGGACACTTAAAACTACATTACCTTACAAAATTGTTCATACTAAATATAAAAAATATATACATTTCACTAACTATTACATATTACACAATTCAAAGCTAAAGTTTATGTACCGTAGTACTGATTTCCTTTGTGTTTTCCTCATGAATTATTAATGAGTTTTAATTAGTTTTAATAAGATTATATAAAATATTGAAAACCAAACGTTTTCGACATCAAGTCAAACGTTTGGTTCTTAATATATTTTTATAAGTGTACTTCTTTTTAGCTTCCTATATCAGTAATCTTATAACTTCATAGCAAATATTATGAGAACATTAAATAGTTGTAATGTTTGTTAATGATATAATAATTATATGTGATAGGAATGAATGTATTTCCTTCAGGAGAATGTCAATGTGATGGGGGATGTTCGAAATTACATTTAAAACAGAACTGTAATTATCCCAGGGCACACCCAAAATTCATTGTTCCAAGAGACGCGTTAAAACCTTTATCCAACTGTCTTAAACGACGTCAAGTGGGCAGGGCTTTGAAGAGAGTGGAATTGTGGAGTAAAAATGCTCAGTATGCGATAACTAGTGGGTTAACTACAATCATTGACAAAATTGTTGTAACAAAGGCAACATTAACATCTTTTGACCTCTCAGCCAGCATACGTTTACCTCCCGTTCCCGTTAACAATGTTGTACCACTACAAAACGTTAGCAATTTGTTCTCGATGGCTTCTCATAACATTTTCGTTTATGGAAAACCAACATTGTTTAGGGGGGGGGGGGGGGGGGGTGACATAACGATATTGGGAAATTGCATGTTTTGTTGACGCTGTTACAACTAATTTTGTCAATGGTTGTAGTTATCCCAATCGGGTAACTACTTATCACGCTATGCATACAAATGAGATTAACACTGCTAATTTAAACAGCAAATGGCTGTCATTCATTCACAATGAACATTCACTGAAACAAAGCATTTTATCGTTTATCAGAAATGTGTTTTAACCTTGCTTTCAATCAGCTATTGTTTTCTCATGTAGTTTTGGGTGTGTCATGGGATAAGATGGTACGGCCTCTCGTGGCTGAGTTAAAATGTTAAATCCCATATCACACTCGTGACATTAATCAACCTATACTTGTTCAAGTATTTATTGCGATGTATTGTTTTTGCTCGTAGTTTTGTAGGCGTCCTTTTTGTTAGGGGTATTTACAGTACATAAAAACTCATCAGACCATATTCTGTTTTTAGTCGATTATTTTCGGGAAGTAAAGACCTCATTACAAAAATAGACACTTTTTTCGGATTATTTCTCGATATTTATATCAAGTACAACTTGAAAACCACTTCTCAAAATCATTAATAATTCATGATGGAAATTCAAAAGAAATCAATATTTAATCAATATTTAGAAATCGGAGGAAGATTACTGTCAAATGTAGCAAACTTTGAGGTCGATTTTCTCTTAAAATATTCGTTTGAGAAGCTATATCCAACACTCGTCAGTGTTCATCCTCCGATGTCTAAATACAGCCAAGCTGGTTAAAAAAACTCGGCTTCGCTTCGTATTTTCAACCTGCTTGCATGCTGTAGTTAGAAATCGGAGGAAGTCGAGGAAGAGCACTGACTCGTGTTGGATATATTACTTAAAAATAAGAGTATTGTCTGATGAGTATTTCTGTAGTGGTTAAAATATGAGCGGCCGATCTTTATGGGCATTTACAATGGCGAGCCGACGTTTAATGCACTTTTAAGAGTCGTAGGAAAGGTTAGATAAGAACATTTTAAGGCAGAAAAAGCTGAATTTGAGCCACTAGTGTCTTATAACTTTGATAAAACATTGTTTTATTAATCAATGTTTCATCAGTATTTACAAATATTGATTAAACGTTCATTTCTTTTGAATTTTCCTTATGAATTATTAATGAATTTGATAATATAAGTTAAAAGCCACGACTTCGGTTATTATTCAGCGCAAAGACATTGTGCTTCGTATTCGTTCTTTACAGTTGTATCTAAGGTTTGTAAAACCTATATTTAAATACCGTTTCACTTGTTGTCTTCTTTTAGCTTATATATTTTGAGTTTCAAGATGTTTATTTTTGGTTTGTATTTTGTCTTGCACATGCAGTACGTATATCTTCTTGGACTTTTGTTTTAGTTATGTCTTTGCATATCGTTTGTTTTAACCAAGTCGCAGTCTTTCATTGACAATTGTAAAAGATTGGAATGCTTTCTCGTTACGACATTTCTCCTAGCAACACATTGCCGGACTGCATTGTTGGCATTTCATCTTGCTTGTATTCGCTGCTCTCGTAACGTCAACACGTTTTCCAATAAAGTTGGAATGTACTTTTTTGGATTGGGGTAAGAAATGACTGCATGTGTCGTATGTGTCTTCAGTAAAAATTATGGCGGCATCCGAGTCCCAAGTCTTATGTATTTTACTCTGGCTCACGCCAGACAATTTTACTCGTCAAGGGGAAATGTCTCTGAAAGTCATGCATGAAAGTGTTAACCAAAAAGTGATCGTTACACAAATTAAAGATACGGTAAATTACTAAGTAAAATATTGCTTTGTTTTAAGCCCTAATCAAACGAGAACGCAAGTTGGCAGTCACGCTATCTCAGCTAGCCGCTCTGAAAATATGATGTACCGTGACAAACTTGTTTAAAACACTCATGAAACCTTTATTTTGTTAATTTGGGTGTTCGAACGACCGCCACAGAAATGCTGACTGCCAACTTGCGATGACTTGCGTTCTCGTTTGATTAGGGCTTTAGACAACGATTACATGAACACATATGCATCATTTTCGGTCCAATTACGAACCCTGGTCCCACATGCAGGTTCTACACCCCCCACGCCACCCCTCCCCCCGAAATGCTGAAAGCGGCGGGAAAACCATGTTCAAAGACGCGGTTTTTTAATCGCTCCGAGTAAATGAAGACCCCATTTTCTGATTGGCTCAGAAATATGTTAGAGGGGTGAATTTGTTAGGGAAGTGTTTTTATTGGTCGGGCTTTAATGAAATTACCGCAACATGAAAGCAACGACGGTGGCGTTGACCAGAGGTTCTCTCGCCGCTTTCAACATTCCTAGAGGGGAAAAAACAACCGGGGTGGCGTATAGCCTCTGGTACCTGGGTCCTATTTAGGTAAAGGTTTTATTCGATTTTCTCCTTTAAACACCTTAAATCGTTACCATTTTTGCTATATACTTGAGAAATTAGATGTATGGTTTATGAAAAACAATATGCAAGATATTGACCTTCGATGTATGGGTAATAACGTGACTGATAGATCGATAATCCTTTACTTAACCCTTTCATGCATGACTTTCTGAGACGTCTCCCCTTGACGGCTAAAGCCTGGTTTCCATATAGCCGTAAAGCCTGGTTTCCATATAGCCGTAAAGCCTGGTTTCCATATAGCCATAAGAGCCGGCGGCATGGCTGCGGCAAGGCTGCGGCTAGCCTGGTACCCTGGCCCAATTTCAAAAGAAATATGGGCCAGGTAACCACTAATCTCATTCTCGCGTCATCAGGGCTAAATCCACTTATGACGATTGCAGTTTCACTCCGATAGCCACTAAAAACGCGCGAAATTTCAACCAATAGGAAAGCAGAAGTCTTTAGTGGTTACCTGGCCCATATTCTTTGATTGGGCCAGGGTACCAGGCTAGGCTGCGGCAAGGGGCAATGGTCCAATCATAGACAGTGTTTAATTAGCCAGCAATAAAAAGCTGTATGCGATTGGACCATTGCCCCTTGCCGCCGCCGGCTCTTACGGCTATATGGAAACCTGGCTTAAGAGCCGGCGGCATGTCTGCGGCAAGGGGCGATGGTCCAATCATAGACAGTGTTGAATTAGCCAGCAATAAAAAGCTGAATGCGATTGGACCCTTGCCGCACTCTTGCTGACCGACTCTTACGGCTCTATGGAAACCAGGCTTAAAGTCGTCTGGCGTTAGAGTAAAAAGACAAAGTTGTCCCACAATCTGATAATGCGAGATTGCGAGTGAAACGGTTAATTTTTCTCTTTGTCTTAGATTTCCTATTTGTTGCAGTGGCATTGTCTTAATAGTTTTAGAATCTCATTGGAAGAACTTTTTGAAAGGAGAATTGGATTTTATTCATTACTTACAAGAGCAGGTATATATGAATTACGTTATAGTATATCATACACGAGAAGACGTCTTTTATCACGATATTTCAGACGTCTTTTTGTCACCAACATGCATGTATGTGGGCTACCGTCTTTTGATCAATCTCAAAGTGTTGTCGCATGGTATGCGCGATTTTAACAAAAGTACAAAAACTGTGTGAGCAGATCAACAGATGGAGAGGAGCATACAGTATATATGAGGGGGATATACCATATACCAGTACACTATTTTAAGTTCCAAGGAGATTTATTTCGTTTGACTGGCTCAAAGATTAGTTAAAGGTATAGAATAATATGATGTATACTATATTGACGCACGAAATCGAATGGACTATACTTTTAAATTATGCCTTCTTTCTCAGATATCTTAAACTAGTTACGGTTCTTTTTTGTCTTATATATATATTTATACAATAAGCTAAATGTTTTGCACGTTTTCATTGGTCGAGAGCCATGATCTATTACTGGACAGATGCACGGATTTCGTTACAACTTGTTCTGATTGTTGTGAACCAATGAAAATCACCACTCCAATGTCAATGTCAATGTCAATAAATTTCATATTTTCGCTGCATGTATTATTCTCTCTCTCTCTATGTACTGTTTAACAAATAGATTCCATTTTCCCGTTGTCTGTTCAGTTATAGATGCACAGAGGACGTCACAACGTGGTAAGAACGTCAGTGACCCCACGTTACCACGTTGTGACGTCATCTGTGCATCTATAACTGAACAGGCAACGGCAAAATGTCATCTATTTGTTAAACAGTACATAGAGAGAGAGAGAATAATACATGCAGCGAAAATATGAAATTTATTTCGAGTGTTGACCAGGATATTGCACAAGTGAGTAAAACGAACGAGTGAGATATCCTGTTCAACACGAGAAATAATTTCATATTTCCAAACATCCATGTATTGTTCTGTTTATTATATAAATGAATAGTCTTATTGCCTCACAAAAATACAGCAGTATATATACTCATGATAGATTATCGATTTTATTAATGGTGGAAAAATCAATAAAACAATCTATTTTATATAATAAAATACAGTAATGATAGACAGAAACACCTTGAGAGAAATCGTCAAATCTTCTGCAGGAAAATTCCCGGACGGGATAGATAGATAGACTGTATGCCCGCTAAAGGAATGTGTGTCGCTCCAAAGGGTGTCTGCGTCTATGTATACTAAAACTAAACTAAAAATATAGAGGTTATAGTGGAGAAATTTAGTTGGGTTTTTTGTCAGCTTATCACATATGGTGTCTAAAAAAGCAGGTTCAATTTTAGATATACTCTATTTTGCCACCTTCTGTTATATTACTAGTTTGAATTTCTTATGTTGTTTAGACTGTTTTTATGGCATTTTGGATTGCCGTCCAATGTATCTGTGTTCTTATTTGTATTGCGTCGTTAGTTTGGGTACACCGCTGTGATGTTTACTCGTGCAAATGTAAGATGACGAAACGACGAAATGGAATTAATGAGGAAACCCCTTTATTGACTGATGAACAGAGGTTAGTATACATAATACACAAAATAGACAAAAGACTGGTAACCCAATTGTAGATTATGTAAACTTTGAGGAAAAAATATGGTGGTTGTACGTTTTACCATGCCTGATTCTTATTGATTCCAAATGAGTTGTGACACGAGTAAAACATTGTTTGGCATGCATTAACGTGAGTTAAGTAATATTTAAAACACGAGCAGGAGTGTTTTATCAGATTTAAAACCACGAGAGCGCAGCCCGAGTGCTTTAGATCTGATAAAACACGTGATGCGAGTGTTTTGAATGGCTTCAAAAACGATTCGTTATTGGATGTTATGTTCATTAGTATTCTTTATATAAAATTGTATGTTCATTAGTATTCTTTATATAAAATTGTATGTTCATTAGTATTCTTTATATAAAATTGTATGTTCATTAGTATTCTTTCTGACGTCAAGAAGTTTTATCAGATATAAAACGACGGACATGGTCCTGATTTCCTTTGTGTTTTCCTCATGAATTATTAATGAGTTTTTGAAATAGATATAACAGCTTTCTTCCAATTTTAGTATCCTTGCAGCTCTGCCTTATGACTCACTCTCTCTCTCACTCACTCACTCACTCACTCACTCACTCACTCACTCACTCACTCACTCACTCACTCACTCACTCACTCACTCACTCACTCACTCACTCACTCACTCACTCACTCACTCACTCACTCACTCACTCACTCACTCACTCACTCACTCACTCACTCACTCACTCACTCACTCACTCACTCACTCACTCAAGTGTTTAGTAGTGCTTAGATGAATATGCTACAAAATGGCGAATCCTACTGAATATAAAAAAGACGGTCATACTGGTATTTGGGGAAAAGATAAAGAACACTTTACCAAATAGAGATTGGTTCCTTGGCGATGTTCCTCTTAAAGAAAAGAAAATATGGAAAAATTTGGGAAAGATTTGGCATGTTGATCCCACCAGTGTAGAACCAGTGCAAAGTGCCTTAAGAAAGGGATTTGAAATCATAGCTGCGTTAGCAAGAATTGGGTGCCGTCCGGGAGCGTTGAATCCTAAAGTTTCAGCAAAATTATGGAAAAGCATTGCCTTGCCTTATCTGCTCTATACGGGTGTGAGCTGTGGTATTTGAATGGACAACAAAGCAGGGACCTAGAAAAAATCCTTAACATGTTTTGCAGAGTTGCACAATCCTTCCTTCCAGGTTCATCAGGATCAGCTGCGAGAGGTCTTTTGGGACTGCATAGCATTACAACTGAAATCAACAAGAGAAAACTGTATTTTCTAAGTAGAATTATTAACTCTGACACTTGTCTTGCTCACAGAAAGTTATTTGTGCGCAGACTTATCAGATGGAAATGGAAAAACACGAAAATTTCAGGATTTATTCCAGATATCATGAAAGTCTTAGAAGAATTTGACATATTGGGCTATGTTACTGACTTTATAAAGAATGATTGTTAAGAGAGAATTGGTGGGCATGGATTACCGATAATTTGCCCATTACGGTTTGCTATACAGTTAATTTATTGGACGAGGATAGATTTATTCAAACATTATTAGGGGACATATCTGTGTTTAGTTCTGATGATATAAACGTTTTGAACAGTGACTACTGGGCACAGTGTGCACACTATATATCATACTGTGTACAAAACTCGATTTTTGATCCTTTTAGAAAGAACTAGTTATGTAAATTAATTTTTATTCCTTAGTTTCTTTTTTATTTTTAGCGTATAGTTAATTTGTCGGGTGTACTCTTCAGAATTGGAGGTTAATAAAGATTTCACTCACTCACTCTCTCTCGGTTTCCTCCACCGGGATCCCGGCTTGAGAGGGATAATTTTCGCCATATAAATGCTCTGTTCCGCTTAACCGGGGCGATATGACGGATACCATTTCGAGTATTTATTTAGATTCTTAAGCTGTTTATTTGATACAAATGAGTGATAACGGCTAGTAGGAGGACATCGATCAGCTCTTTATAATACGTCAAATTCTATTTGTTATTCTGTGGTTTTTACAACTTTCTACCCGTCCCGGCTCCCATGTAGCAGCCCCTTACTCTTATCCATCACTCGGTCTGGTCTTTTTCCTGCCCGTTTGTTCGTTTCTCGACGCCGACGAGTCTCTGGTCAGGAAGTTTCAAAATATTTATTTGTTGTCATTGTATTTTAGTGAAGAATGCCATCACTGCAAGAATTTAAATGATTGTTCTAGCTCTGGTGAAAGTGAACCATTGACCACTGAATGTAGTCTTACTGATATTGAAGATATTGAAGTGACGTTCCTAAGGTCTATGGAGGATAGGAGCGAATCCAACGCGATCAAAAACGAGAAAATGAAGTTAGAAAAATATTACGAAGGAGAGAAACATCAATGTGGACGGCATGTTATTGTGATTATGTGCCATATGTTAGCGATGATTGTAGTAAGTATTATACTTTCACTCTTGCACCCCTTCCTCTCCCTGACGTTCTGCTTTTGAAAACTAGGTTAAAGTGAGGTAATACGGGCAACATTTATCTTAAACTTGCAACGCAACATTGTTGCGTACTTTCGTTGCAAGTTGAAAAGTGTTGTTGCACGTATTACCGCCCACCTTAAACATTGTCACAATGATTTTCTTGCAGGTTGAAAAAATTTGTTGCAAACAGCAGACCGCTATAATAAGTCATTTGCACGATGACGTAAAATAACGTGGGGTGACTACAACTACCAGAATGATTTGCCAGTATTCTCCATTTATCAGCACTAGGATGCTAGCAAAGCATTCTGGTAGTTGTAGTCACCCAACGCTATTTTACGTCATCGTGCAAATTGGATTATTGGCGTTAGCTGTTTTGCCGATATTTATAGCAATAGACCGTTTTCACTCACGTGATCGGTGGCCCCATTGGGGTGGTGAAACAATACAAAATATTTGAATAAGAAAGAGCTAATTCCCGTACCGTACACCAATATGGCCGCCATTTCATTGTTTTGGTACACCAATATGGCCGCCGTGACGTCAGATGAAAACGCTCTATATTCATAAAAACACGGTATCATAGCAGTTCTTCAAAAACTTCAAAAACGCATTAAAATTGAAAAGAAATGATTTTTTAATGTTTTGGCATTTTCCCATTATTGCTATACCATAAACACGTTATGTATTTGTCCATGTTTCTCTCCTTTTATTATGTCAGCGGGATTTGCATTATTTTCACTGATCTACGTTTTCGTCTTTAATGTTTCAAATTTTAGTGCATATTTTATGGCATGTGGATTTTGGTCGGAGATAAGGAAAAATCAGGAATATTTTTGGAAGTTGAACTTCTTGTCTCCATCGTACTTTCTGGTCAGGTATGCGTGGTAATCTCATAAGTTTGCTGGCAAACGCCGCCCGGGCCGCGACCCTTTTAGCGGCCTTTTCGTTACGTCACTGACCCAACTTAGGTCCCATCCTTACGTATACGTTGAAGTGGTTGACGTGCGAAAGTTTTTCGTCCACGCCCACTGATCTCAAAAGAAGACTGGATCGAGTAACCCATTGTTGGCCAGTAAATGTAGCTTGCGAATAAATGTCGGTCTGTTCCCTTGGTATAATAGGACCAGTCAAGCAATTGTGTAGATAGGTCAAAACGAAGATGGAAAATTCGGGACACGATGCTGTGTTTTTGGTTATAAAGAAAACAAAACAAAAAGGAGGAAAAAAACGAGAACAAACTTCGTAGGGAACAAACTTAATTTCACGCATGCAATTGGTTCCTTATTAGCTAGTGCTCACGCCATACAGTGAGCTCTATATATAACTGGAGTGATATCTTTGTAGCGGACAATGTGCGAGCATGTAGGCATGAAGTACGTATAGTTCCAGTCTTCTACGCGGTCTGGTCAAGTCTGATCTGGTCAAAAGACCGCGTAGGGGACTGGAACTATACGTACTTCAGGCCTACATGTCCGCCATGTTTGGCTTCAATCTTTGTCCAGTCAATGACCAGCAGATATCACTCCAGTTATATATAGAGCTCACCAGCCAGCTCACTGATGCCATATTGGATATCTGGACAACTGTCTTGTGCAGACTTGCTCTGCTACTGCATAAACGGCAGCGTTTAAGAAAATATATACGCGTTAATGCCGTCCACGTGAAAACACGTTAATGGCGAGCGTTTTCATCGTTTACATGTGGACGAAAGACCAAATAAATCATAAACGATGTATTAATAAATATATATATTTATTATATGGCTTTGTAATATCCTGAATTCTGATTGGTCAACGCACGGTCCGTAAAAATGCGTATCCGGACCACGGTCCGTCTTTTTCCATATCTGGACCGCTGTCCCGGATGTTGATTTTGCTCGCGTGAATTTCTAAGGTTTTTGCACTAAGTTTGATACAATAATTATCGAAAAACTTGAAATAGCCATATAATAAACGCTTTATTAACCTCGTTTACTGGGTCTGTACGGGAAAATATCAGACCTCGGTCTTTTTTGTACGAACCTCGCCTGCGGCTCGGTCCGTACTGTCAAGACGTCGGTCTGATATTTTCCCGTACAGACCTCGTTCTCAGTTAATAATCTCTTAATATATGCGTTCACGAACGTAAACATATATACGTGTGAATGGGGCCTTGTATGTTGTCATTTACAATCGATATTAAAGTCTTGGTTTTATTTTTGAATGTTGTAGGTCTTAATTGTGTTTGTGTTATTTGGATTCGAGCGTGCGTTGATTATTGATCCTTTCCTGCAAAGGTAAGCACTTTAATCATCCATAATATAGAGACAAATCAGGAAGAACCTGGGCCTGGTTGTACTAAATATTTTACAACAATTTAATCATTTAATTAAAAACTGGTCAAGTTTTCTACTATAAACTAAGGTTGTCACAACAACACTTGTGAACCCTTTCACTCCCAACTTTCCGGGAGCTCTCTCATTGACGAGTAAAATCGTCTGGCGTTAGACAGAGTAAAATAATAAAGTACGGAAAATTGGTAAAAGAAGAATGGGGTCACTACATATCTTTTCGAAATTAGAAATATAGAAGAATGGAGTCAATACTTAATTTGGTTTCTCCCGAGATTTAATTATTTTAAAATCACTTGGAAATTCTATATGTTTGGGATTGTGGGAGAAATACTCCCACATGCTTCTTTCCAATTAATTTGGTTTGATAATATATATATATATATATATATATATAAGTAGCAAGTTTGAAAACATATGAATAGAGTGCTCAATACCGAGGTAGAGCGGAATAAGACAAGAGGATAAACTTCGGTTACTTCATTAAAATTTTATTCACTACAAATTTGTTTCGATGTTGCTTCTAATGGCTCGCTTATCTCCCGACTGCCTAAATTAATAGTTTATACTTGAAAGCTAATATTTCGCTTACTATAGCTCAGAGCTGTACAAAATTTACGAAGAATGGTATTATGAATATGTTCTTGCTGGTCGTGTAAATAAATCTGTGCGAAAAGCTTTAAAAAAGCTACAAGCGTCGGCGACATGTATCTAGCGGAGAATAAATTTTACGGGGATGTCTGGCCATGTCTGTGTAGCAACTATTGGTAGCAACCTCGATGTTATTCTGCTTATTCAGTTTCATATTCCAGGCAGTGGCGCTTTTAACTTTATTTCGTGTACATGTATTCATATTGTAATTCACAGATAATTCAACATCATCTTTATATTGATTCTATTTACGCAAAATTTTTACTGAACTATTTAAACAATTTAGTTTTCAAACGGTCAGCTCAAGCCTCAAGGTCGAATGTCAGGTTTCCAGATATTGCAAGTCTGACTCTGAATGGTCAACAATTGGAAAGGAATTTGCTGCTCGGGTTAAGCAGCTCGTAGTTGAGGGGAGTGAGAACGAACCCGAACTGACGGCTGCGAAGGAGACTAGGTGCATGGTATCCGACTCTCAGTTTTATGTATTTTACTCTGGCTCACGCCTAGCCAGGCTAGCTAACGCCAGATGTATTTTCCTCTTCAGAATGGTTAAGAACAAGTCAAAGATTAAGTAAATTTTAATAAATTTTCGCTCAAAATTTCGTTATTGGTGTTTTACTTATTGCCTAGTTTTGGGGAGCACGGGTGGCGTGTGCTGTTAGCGCGCTGCCTCTCACCAAAAAGTTAAGCCCGGTTAGACGGGGTTAGTACTTGGATGGGTGACCGCTTGGGAATGACCCCGTTGTCGGGCTTGGACTCATGTGAGTAGAGTTGTAGTCGATCTCTC
Organism: Paragorgia papillata; assembly: GCA_035771165.1. Classification (NCBI taxonomy): domain Eukaryota; kingdom Metazoa; phylum Cnidaria; class Anthozoa; order Scleralcyonacea; family Coralliidae; genus Paragorgia; species Paragorgia papillata. Next base: position 4,412,609 of record JAWNZC010000348.1, read on the forward strand.
CTGTGCTTCGAGGGTTTTTCGCCGGGTTATCCGGTTTTCCTCCCTCCATAAAATCAACACCTAACATCTTAGCTGTGATGCGTGGTCTGAACTGTGTCGTCGTCGGCTGCTTGGAGCGCCTTTGATATGCCTCGACACGGCCACGTTGATCTGCGTCCTTCGCAATTTTATCCTTTAATATAATGAAAAAGAAATTAAATGCATTGAAAAATTGGAATTTTATATTAATTTTTTATTTGGGGTATCTTTTCATTTAGAGTACGGCGTTATTGGTATGGTGTTGATGAAGTAATTCTTCCAAAACTTGATGACTTGCCGCCAGATGAATACCATATTTGTGAACAATTTGTTCGTCATCACAAAGTCCACTGCGTGCGCGCTCTAACTGGTGGTGAAACGAGGTAAATATTTTTATCTTTTTTAACTAGTAGCCGGTCTGTGTTATAGAGATCAGTGGTCTGTACATCGATCAAAGATGGCGGTTTATGGGTTTTGGTATAAGTACTTCATGTTAGAATCTTGGCTATCGATTTTCCGTGTGGAAAGCGCAATCTTTAAATGAATATAAGAGCCCAGCTCACGAAGTATCTCAATATGGAAACCATAATGAATTAAAGAGACATTTTTTCTAGTCATTTCCATGCACTGTGTGACTTGACACTTCGGTCTTGTCACTTATAATTAAAAACATAATGACCGAGCGGGATCGGAGGTCTTTACGGCAAAATTATCATGCCCGCGGTCTTTCAGTACAGACCGAGCGACGAAGGAGTGGGGTTTGTACGAAAAGACAAAGGGCAGGATAATTTTGCCGTAAAGACCGACCAAGCGAGGTTAATAAGATTTTTATTATATGGCCCAAGTTCTTTTTTAGTTTTATTTGAATGTTGAGTGTACACGCAGCAAAGACTGAAGACGAAGTAACAGACTTTCAACAAAAACTGTAAAAACCAAAAACACTTTCAGTTACAGTAAACAATGTCGTATATATATTTTTTTTAACAGTAAATTTTAACTGTAATATTTTTCACGATATTTGAACACATCTTGCTTAATTTTCTGATTTTGTTTTTCATTTTTGTAATCATCGGTCTTTACCGCTTTGTAAAGACCGCTCAATAAGCAATCAAATCGCGGGAAAGTCGCGTTAAGACCGCTCAAGTGACACAGCCATATAATAATTCAATTTAACTAACTTTAATATAAATAAGTCTTGTGGAAACACCTGTGGAAACACACTTTCGGCCTGTTGACTCAGGCCTTCATCAGAGCAATGACAACAAGTTAATAAGTTAGTTAGTTTAATTAACTTTATTGGTTTGCCACCTAATTAATTATTCTATTTGTAAATATATATATATATATATATATATACTCTCAACACATTCTGAAGATGTTGCACGTTAGCAACGTGCTTTAAATTTTCTTTAAACTTTTCCACTCATGTCTTTAATTCATTATGGGTTTCCATATTAAGATTAAACGACTTTCTTTTCTTGTTCTTTTTTTTCTTTTTTACCAAGTGATTAAATGGTTATACCTTTTCGCGCGGATTATTTTTCGCTCAGTCAAGCTTAATTTCGCGCACCACTTGTTCTGCGTGAATTTTAATACCTCGCGAATATGGTATGTTGCAAACTATCTTGTACACCTAACATGAAGTAATCTTACAATGAATATAAGAGCCCAGCTCAGATACAGTGACATCTTTACGAAGAAACGAAATTGTCCTGTTCATCTTCTACCTTCTCTGTTATGTCTGTCGGGATTTTCTCAGTTACAATGCAGTATTTTGTTACTAACTCCTTTATTTTAATACTGAAAATTTGTATTAAAGGTGACGTACAGTCCGTTCTGCGCATGACCGCAATGTGGTCCCCAAAACATCACATTCGTAGATAATTACATGAAGTACTCAGCTCAATGTAAACCGTTAGGAACAACATGGCAGAAAACCAAGCGATTCGGCGAGGATATCTCCTCGGATTTCTTCTATTTCTCCTGAAAATGTTTTGTTTTGGGTACAATCTTGAATAATGTATTAGTATTTTTTTTGTAAATAAAGATGTAAACATTAGTTTCGTACATGCGCAGAACGGACTGTACGTCACCTTTAAAAGTATTAAATAGGAATACTGTATACTTTACATATACTTGTAATTCGCTATATCAGTTTGAGATAGTAACGTTTCAACTAAAAAGCTAAAAAGAAACGGAAAAACAGAAAGAATAATCAAACACAGTATAAAAAAAAAAAAAAAAACGCGTGGTAGGTCATGAAGTCCCTAGTCATGTCCGACTTGAAAGACGTAAAACCCGACATCAAACCAGATATAAACCAACTGAATAAGTTCTCGCATATTTAGATATAGATAATTATTTCTTTAATTTAGATTTAGATTATTTAGACAGCGTCTCAAACGAATTAAATATTTTAAGAAAAAATTGCTCTAAAAGTTTGCTAAAATTAACCGTAATTTTTCTTCGATTTCTAAATATTGGTTAAATATTTAAATTTTCTCATGAATTATTTGAATTTGAGAGATATTCTTAATATTTTTTTATTTTGGTTTTTACAGTTCTCTGGGTAGCAGTAGTTTGAGCATAAATAGTGAGCATCGTCATAATCATGTGTTTCTTGGAAGTGAACTGGTTGACTGGTTATTAGAAGTAGGACTCGTAGCTGATCGTATGACCGCGGTGCATTATGGGAAGAGTTTGTTAAGAGGCAGAGTCATACGCCATTCTGAGAAGCGTCACTATTTCACAGATACAGAGCTCCTCTATGAGTTTTGTCCGGGGTGGGAGAATAATGGTGATGGAGAAGAACATTGACAAATATTTCGATGGTATGGTTCTCAACAATACATAATGTAAAAAAATTAATAATAATAATAATAGTAATAATAATAATAATAATAATAATAATAATAATAATAGACTTTATTTAAAGAAGGTATACACCAGTTTAGCAAAGCTAATCTTACACTGGGCCTTCTAGAGTGCTAATGTTTTAGATGTTTTAGTAAAATTTTGAAAACACTCGTGAAATTAAACCTTAATTTCCTCGGCCCCATGCGATTTCCTATACTAATTTTAGCAAAGTGAAAATGTGGTAAACTGCCGAGAATAGTTTTGATAATGAAATACTGACGTTTACTCTGATGAAGGGTTCCTCTCGAAACGTCAATATTTCGTTATCAAAACTAATCTCGGCAGTTTACCACCTTTGCACTTTGCTGGAACTATAGTGGGTGTTTTCAATGTTGGGCTATATGGATGTCTCGCCAGATATGGTTGGACAGCGTGAACACTTATTTGTCATACGTAAAATTGCTTCATTCATACTTTACTGTAAAATGAAGAAATTAAATGTTAACAACGTTTCAATACTAAAATATAAGTGAAAGTGTGGTAATTATCTACCAAAGAGTGTTTTTTTAGATTTGTTTTTCGCCTGCCACGGTGCTACCGCATTTTCCTTTTCGGGCTGATTGGGCAACCAGAACGAGCGGGCTACTACTCATCTGTGGCAGGATATTATCTGTAGGTGTGACGTCATAATTCATCACTATCACGAATGGGGAAGTTTGTTTCAGATCCAGTGAAACACCTGGCTATAAATTTATGTCCAATATGCACCAATTTCTAGGTTAGGGGGTTCGATGTGGTCAGGCCCACAGAATAGACATTTCTATTATGTGGTCGGCCTGGTTATGTTGGACATGAAATGTCATGAATTAATTATAATCGTGTGCCTGACTGGATCTGAAATAGACTTCACCATCACGAATATCCCTATGCCATAAACCATAGTTAATACTAATCAAAATTGAGATTGGAAAATACATAAAAATTATACCAGCGGTACCACATTTTACTGCAACCTATAAACCTTGACTGAACTTCACTGAAGTGTTGTATAGTACGATACGAGGGGCAAATCACTCCCTGAAAAGTGTACGAGATTTTTGAACTTTCGCATTGGATTTAGGGATTTCTTTCGGATTTTTCCGGATTTCTTGTGAAAATAATTATGTATTTTCAAGGGATTTTATAGATTTTCCAGGAAATTTATGGATTTTCAAAGGATTTTATGGATCTTCAAAGGAGTTTATGGATTTTCAAGAATTCTCATGGATTTTTGGATTTGCGTTTTTTTCAGCAAAGTGTACGAGATTTTTGAAGTGATTTCCCCTCGGTACGATTCTACTGATATTTCCAGAAAGGTTGTTACTGCATCCCGCATCTATGTGGTATCCACCACCTTCATATCTTGTAGCTTGAAAGGATCCACATTGTATGGATTATCAGAAAGAATGAGCAGATTTCTTACCCACCTCTGTAGACTACCAAGATTATTTTCGCGATTAAGTTGCCATGTCGCGTTGATGGTGTAGGCTCACTTTGTACTCCGGGCCATACGCGCTCTTGTCGTCTCCTTTTCGTGTTCGGGTCACACCGCGGTTCTGATGTTTTCAAAAGGTTGCGGACTACCTGGGAAGGCTGGGTGATCTTGATGTATTGACCAACGGACGTTGTGCTTGCATGGTTGGAAGCGACAACTGGGTCCAGCGGTTAGTGCGTCCAAGAATATACACAACACACTGTAACTCTTGGCGTAGAAGTAAAGGTGGTTAGCAAAGAAGGACAAGGTGATACCATTTTACCTGCTTGAGCAATTTGATATTCAATTCGGTCATTAGACCAAGGTGTTCCATTCCTTTAACACCTGGAAAGTGGAAGCAATGTTATTTTATCTCTTACGCTTTTCTTTGGTTTGCCCAGTTGGACAGGTTGACGTCAGCATGCATGCACGATAAGTTCTTTTTCCTATAGATAATACCACCATCTTGCATCGTGACCCAGTCCATGATCTGTGCGCAGCGGTTGATGAACTTTGGGCAAGTGCCAGGGGCCCCGCGCTTTTGGGGCGCCTCGCAGATTTTTTGGGCCTTTTGTTTTTTTGAAGTCCCCATGTTTTGTAGGACCGCTCGTTTTTTAAGACGGCATATCACATAATTATGTAGCGGAGCACAGGGGCCCCACGTTTTCAATACAATTCTCACGCAATCAAATCAATTGACTTTGTGTTTACTTGACATTTGCTTTGTAATCATTTTAAATCATTTTCTGACAAAATTCCTTTAACATCGATACCTGACCGCACGTGGCGCAGGCTACGCTTTCAAAGAACTATAAATAACTTTTTCAACTTTGATCATGACAACTGCATGGTTGCTATTTCCTTTTTTCTTCTTAATGTTCTCCGATTTTTCTGGTCTTGTCTGACTTGAAGTTAGACTGGAAAGTTTGTATCGATTTTTCACGACAATTTCCCGCGGCCGCGCAATTTTCGTAAAAAATGCAGTGGCCGCGCAATTTTTCGAAAAATTGCCTGTGATCGCGGACTTTTAACGTAGATTCGGCGAAAACTGCATGAAAATCCGCAATTTTCACGAGATGCCCGCGCAAAATGGCGGCCGAAATTTGATTCCCGTTGCGCATTTAACAAACTTTCCAGTGACTTCCGTTTCCTCTCGACTAAATTTTTTTTTCTGACTTCCGTGTCCTCTCGACTAAACTTTTTTTTCTTGAATCATGTTACAGTACTTTTATTTCGCCATGTTTTTTAATTTCGACACTTAGTTTTTTTGAAATGGACCTACGAATTAAACATACAGTAAACCACATGGAAGAGTACATCAAGTATTTCAATTATAGTGCAGGCTCGTAATATTCCGGGGGGAGCTCAGCTAGGCAACCGAATAGTTTATGGTCGGTATTTTAGTGGGCCGGCGTTGTAAATATTTATGTCAAGAAATCTAGTCATCTGTTCTCTATCAACTACATTGGAAAGCCTTAGTTTTAAAGGAAACATCTCTGAAGAAAATGGATAAATTTAGCAAACTGATTATTGGTACAACGGTTGATATCCGAAGGAGCGATGGTGAGAGATTTAAATTTGATATGTCGCTCGTCACTTGTCATACATCGCTATGACACTACTTATGATTTGAAAACCGCTTTTTATGCTATTATTGTGTTCAGATCTGGCCTCTTATATTTTCCTGCTGGTTTAAAATAAACGTGTTCAGTCCTAATTTGAAGTTTCTTTGCCGTTAAACTAATATATTTAAGTTAAATTTTTATTACACAAAAAGTAAACGAGATATAAACTTTCAATGACTTATTTTCATATGCGACATCTGAGAATTGAGAAAGAAATTATTTATTGATTGTGAGTTCTTAAAGATGCTTGGCGTTATTTCACGGATTAGCGTTTTCAATCTTTAGCTTAGTTTTGGCGTCATGTGAAGTGTATTGGACCTTGACATCATCTTGTTTTGCGGAATCAGCGGAAAACGACTCTTATTCTTCAACTGTCTGGCTCCTGATGTGGCATGTGCTTATATTCACAAGTGTATGATTAGTTTTTGTTTCCTGTGACACCCCATAGTTAATATTTATCCACTGTTCACCAATCTAGAATAGCAAGACTCGTGTTTTTAGTATACATGCACGTACATCTAGATAATTGTTCTCTATGACATGATTGTTTGACATGTCTGGCTGTGAGGCTGTCTTGCTTTTACTCAAGCCAAGTCATTCAAATCTCAAGAGCTTTAACAATTTATTAATACAAGTACATTTCACAAATGATTTGTTGTTAATTTTTCAGTGATTAAGCTACATTCATGTAAATTGTACTTTAAATTTATACATAATTTCAAATTTGTCTGATTTGTTTGCCTACAAATATGACATGTGTCTTGTATTTTTCAACAGACTCTAGGAGGCCAGAGCTCAACATTATGCAATATTTATCTAAATTAGGCCTTCTCATACGTACTTCTTAGTTACAGTGTATGCCTAGATCAGCTAAATATTAACTGCCCCTACAATATATTTATGGAGATTTAATAGATACATATATCATATACATTAATTATACAGGACACTTCTTTTTTAATCCTAGCCAGAATTTTCTAGTGTATTCTACTGGGATTTATAAGGGATTGTTTACATAGATGCAAGCCAGCTGAGCCCAGATACCTGCTCTAATGCTGGCTATACAGTAAAATTAAGATAGTTTACCTACAGTAGCTGGGTTTACTTGCTTGCTATATTCTAACTGGCAGTGCAAAATTTATCAGTTTTGAAAAACTCAAAGTCTTCTTCTTTAAATATAAACCATGAATGAACAATAATTAATAAAAGTACTTATAAAATGAAAATATACCAAGAAAGCTGATCAAAACAAATTTTTATTGTGTATATGTATAACTTTCCATGCCAGGTCAAATAGGCCTGTGACTATAGCCTGGTGAAATTGTACATATACTGTACTTACATAGAAAAATGGAGAAACTCTGATTAACTGAGGTTTTTGTTTTTGAAAGCAAGATCACAGCTAGACCAGTGTACTGGTGGGCAGTCTGTCTACCTCTCATATAAATACAAGATGAAAATTAATAGGAAATAGAAATAAACATCAATCTAATTACCAAAGCATTACCTAATGCCTCCACATAATGACATTACAAACACCTGCAGTGCTAAGATAATAACTGGTTAAGTCTAGTAGCAAAGTGATATACTTATCAAAATACATACGTAACTTACAGTAGTACTGTACCTTATACTGTTGTGGCAATGGAAGCATGGGTGTCAATTAGTATGGGATGGATTGGGGAGGTGTATCTTCCACATCTTAGATAATCAATTGGTACCATAGCAATTATCAGCTCCTAATTTTGGCTGGCTTTAGGCTACAGATACTGATAACTTTGTTTCCTAAGAAAATTAATTAATTATAACATTTGCTCTGACCAATGTCTTTAACCAAAGCTAGACTATAGCTGATTTTAAAAATTGTTGGGTAACATGCTTTCAACCCCTCAGTACATGATGAGCTACAGTAATTTAATACCCCCATTGAGCCAGCATAAATTTTTCCAATGAAGATATGTCTGCAATATAGCAGAGGATTTGCTAGAAATTTTGATGCAGTGTATCATGTGAATTTTTTTGACCCCTTTAAAATGTCTTCTCTTCTGTGACTCAGTCTAGTAAAGACTAAGACTCCAATTAAACTTGTTCTTCTCCAAAATAAAATATCTTTTATCCACCATGGGTTCTAAGGATTTCAATTGTGTGGCTGGCCATTAACTTTAACTAATGTTACATGTATCTGTTGTTGACCAGGACGAGTTCATTCTTCAATGTTGAGTGGAATTAACTTGGACTCTAAAAGTGTAACAGTTGAATGGTTTGAAAATGGTGAAACAAAAGGAAAAGAGGTTTGATATAAAAATTACTTGATTTATAAAATCTATACTACTATATATACATGGAGGTATAAAGATTCTGGAATTGATGAACAGGTTTTAATTTTTAATGTTTATTATGACTATTTATGTATAGATTGAAATCCGTGAGGTCTTTTCTCTTAATCCATGGCTAGTAGTACAAGTAAAGCCAAAAGCAGCTGTAAATAAAAGAATATCAACCCCTTTGACAGTAAGTGCATCTTTTCAGGTTGTTTAAACTAGAATTTAGACTATATAATTACATATAGTGTTGGGATGCTCAAGAAACAGAAAGTTATATATTACAAATTATGAAATCAATTTAAAATATTTTAGAACTAAGAAGGTTTGACGTGTACTGCTGGAGTAAAAAATATTTTGAAAAAATTAGGCACTTCGTCAGTAGCCTAAACAAACAGATGTCTCACCCCCTACACACATCTGACCTACATGTATAAAAAAGTTATGAAATGCAATTTTTAAAATAATATAATACTTCCACTAGACTAGTCTTTCTATCTTTTCACCATGTGATGTCATTCAAGTTTACTGTACAAGTTATGTTCATTAATAATCTAATCATATATGACAAATAGCTGCAGACACATATACTGTAATATGATCTGCCAAAAAACCTTGTATATAACATGTAATTATTATTAATATAACTTTTTGATTGGTTTATAGCCTTCAGTTGAAACAGAATCACCAAAAATTTCTAAAAAAGGTGTGTATAATGTATAAATTTATTTAATAAGTAATTTAATATTTATATTTTCAATCATGATGCGCTACAGATGGCAATGGATCATTGGCTCGCCTAGCTTTATTTGACTTTCGTAAGGCCTTTGATTTGATCGACCATCATTTGTTAGTTGAAAAACTGCACTCCTTGGACATTCCTCTTGGCATTGTCAGATGGGTGTCTGATTTCCTAACGTCTCGACAACAAAGAGTCAAGCTCGGCCTTGATTGTTACTCTGAATGGTCCTTTGTCCCGGCAGGGGTACCTCAGGGCACAAAGTTGGGTCCCTGGCTTTTTGCACTCATGATTAATGATCTCGACGCTGTAGGAGTTAAATTATGGAAATTTGTTGACGATTTAACCACTGCAGAGGTTGTCCCGAAAGGGAGTACGAGCAACATGCAACTTACTGTTGACGAGGTCCAGTCCCAGTCAGATGATTTAAAGTTCACGCTCAATGAAGACAAATTATGCAAGGAGATGTGCATCCAGTTTTCCAAAGTAAAAACACCATGTCTCCCCCTAACTATTAAAGCTAAGGATCTCGAACTAGTAAAGCAAGTTAAAATTCTAGGACGGTATTATCATAAGTGACGATTTGAAGTGGAATTGTCATGTCGAAAGCGTAGTTAAAAAAGTATCCAAACGCATGTATTTTTTGTGCCAACTAAAGCGTGCTAAGGTATCCTGTAATGACTTAGTGCAGTTTTATTGTACATGCATTAGAAGTGTTATTGAATACGCATCACCAGTATTCCACTATGCCTTGCCTGTATATCTGAGCGATGATTTAGAGCGCTTACAAAGGCTGGCCTTATCTATCATCTTAGGCGCCGGTGTGTCGTACAGCGAAGCCCTGTCATTTGCCGGCCTGCCAACCTTAAAGGAACGACGACGTACTACATGCGAGAAGTTGTTTAACAGTATAATGAACGACCCAGGCCACAAACTTTACAATTTGTTACCTGTTTTTAACTCTAGCCGTAGACATTCACTGAGACATGAAAGAGTTTTCCATATTCCTTGATGTAAGACTAATGGGTATTCTAAATCCTTTGTTATTGCCTCAGCCAGTAGTTTTAAATTGTAGTCGGTTCATATTTTATACATATATATAAATATATACATATATACATTTAATTCCTTGAATAATATTGTAATTACACATTTGTAATATTTTAACCCAATGTAATTCAGCTTTTGGCTGCAAAATTGTTTTTTTAATAAACTATTATTAAACTATTATTAATCATGGTAATTTATTTTTTAATCGTCGTTTTAATAAAGACAAGACAGAAATTACTAAGTTAAATTGTACATTTATTTTTCATGCTAAGTGTATATTTGCTCAACTCATTGAAGTCTGAGAGTTTTCCCTTTGATAATTATAAGTAAAATTGTCTGGCATCAGATAGGAAAATGAGGGTAATTTCTGACTGACCCTCCTGCATTCATTTAGTACTAATGATCTGTACTACTGTACTTTACTTTACTGTACTGTACTGTACTCTGCTCTACTAAACTAAAGAAATACCAAATGGTTTTCCGTGTTTGGATACTCTGATCCAAACACGCGGGAAATTGCGAGACTGGAGAAAAGCGTAACAAAACACGAGCCGTAGGCAAGTGTTTTTAGCTTTTCGAAAGTCGAGCAATTTCCCAAGTGTTTGGATAAGAGTCTCCAAACACAGAAAAAAACATTTGGTATTTCTTTTATAAAATAATCACAAGTGAATATGATATACTGTCCGACATTTTCAAAAAATCGTTTTGGCAGGAATTTTCCGTGTTTGGATACTCTGATACAAACACGGCAATTGACCAATCAGGGCTTGCGTAGTATACATGTTATTTTATAATGTACTGTACTGTACTGTACTGTATTGTACTGTACTGTAAGTACTACACTGCAGTGCACTTATACTGTACTCATACTGTACTTGTAAGTGTGCTCATACTGTACTCATACTGTACTCATAAGTGTGCTCATACTGTACTCCTACTGAACTCATACTGTACTCCTACTGTACTGTACTCATACTGTACTGTACTGTACTCATACTGTACTGTACTCACACTGTACTCATACTGTACTGTACTGTACTCATACTGTACTCAATACTGTACTGTACTCACACTGTACTCATACTGTACTGTACTCACACTGTACTCATACTGTACTGTACTCATACTGTACTGTACTCATACTGTACTGTACTGTACTGTACTGTACTGTACTGTACTGTACTGTATTGTACTGTACTGTACTGTACTGTACTCATACTGTACTGTACTCATACTGTACTCTACTCATACTGTACTCAATACTGTACTCATACTGTACTGTACTGTACAGTAAAGTAAAGTACTGTAGTACAGATCATAAGTACTAAATGAATGCAGGAGGGTCAGCCAGAAATTACCCTCATTTTCCTATCTGATGCCAGCCTGCGTAGCAGGCGTTACTGGATTGGGGGACTGGGGAGAAGCTATTAAATTAACTGTTTGTATTAATTGTAATATTTCAAAATCCATGGCATTTAATTCAGTAAAATTTCGCGTAAATTATTATTTCAATAATTCTCTTTTGATAAAAAACAATTATAGTACAATTAAAGGGAGTTAAAAGACTGAGAGTTGGTCGCAAATCTGTGGAAGGGATAAATTAATATTAACGGAATATGTCTGCAGTGTCTGACGGTGTCTGCTGACAAATATTTCTAAAACTGGGGACTGGAAATGTATGAAATTAGGTGTGAATGGTACAGTAATCCTGTTTCTATCAATGACAACGAATATTCAGGGGAAAAAAACCAGTAATAACAGCGAGTGTTTACCGAAATAAAACAGTTGTGAAAGGTATATAAATAGTAGTGATTATTTAACGGAAATGTCTGCGGCGTCCCACAGTGTCTGCTCACAAATATTTCTCAAACTAGTGGCCTGGAAATTTATAAAATTAGGTGTGAATGGTAGAGTAACCCTGTTTCTATCAATGGCAACGAATATTCATGAAGAGAACAGTAATGACAGCGAGTGTTTACCCAAATAAAACAGTTGAGTGAAAAGTATACCATTATTGAACGGAAATGTCTGCGGCGTCCCACGGTGTTCGCTCGCAAATATTTTCAGAAATTTTATGACTGACAGAGACATATGAAAGCAAAGCGTCTCACGGTGTTCGCTTTCAAAATCAAATTCAGGAACTTCCTATTATTAAGATAAATTCCAAACTCTTGCATGGAGGTTTTAAATATAAAACTTAGTTGAATGGTATGGGAGTCGAGGAGGCTGACACTCAGCATTTTCATTTGATCAAATCGCAAAAGCACTGCAAGATGCTGTTTAGATATTTCCTTTGATATCAATCGTTTCAGCTTTGTTTGAAAATTAGAATTGAAATTATTAATTTTACTTACTAAACCTTCGATCTTGATTGACAGATTATGGGCGCTAAGCGAATCACATTCGGCGTAATCAATAATTAAAATCCCGTTCGTCAGCGAACGGGTTTTACAAAACCAAAGAGCTCCACTGCAGGCGTTACTTCTCAGCCCTCTCCCCAGTCCCCCAATCCAGTAACGCCTGCTACGCAGGCTAATCTGATGCCAGACAATTTTACTTATAATTATCAAAGGGAAAACTCTGTACTGTACTGTACTCATACTGTACTGCAATGTACTTATACTGTACTCAATACTGCACTGTACTCATACTGTACTAGACTATACTGTGCTGTGCTGCATTGCATTGCACTGTCTATACTGTATTTTGTACAGTAGTTAACTATGGTCTTTGTACTTCTCTATTACTAGTTATAAAAACAACTGAAAAACCTAATAATAAAAGTAAAGATGAAAATGCTCAAATACCTGAGTCAAACCACATTTCAAGACCTGAAAGTCAGCCAGCAACTGCTTCCAGTTCAACTTCTGTTGGTTAGTAAAGACTAGTAGGCAACTGCACTGCACTACTGAACTGGACTAGACTGTACGACACTAGACTGTACTGTATTGTACTGCATTGTACTGCACTCTAGTAGGCTGCACTGTACTGTACTGTCACTGAAAAACCTGTTTCTTTTTTAATTAAGCTCGGAGAAAGTCAAACTGTGTTAAAGAAGTTGAAAGATTAAAAAAGAACAGAGAGGAAAGAAGGTGTGTTATTGTTTTACAGTACATATATAATGTAAAGGAATCAAATTTAGGATCAGCATTTACTACTTTAGGCCAACTCTCTGTCAGTTATTGATATACAGTAGACCAATATAGGTGACCTGCAGTGGTACAGGTCTTTTGTACACGACACAAAATGTCTTGAAAAGTACAAAACAATGTTCTACCGTCACAACTGGATACAATTTTGATGTAAGTAAACACTCACATTTTTCAAAAAGTGTCTCAGATAACGATAAAATGCAAAAGCACAAAGTCCGCGATTTGGACAAAATCTTTTATAAAAATGCGATAAAATGATACGATAAATAGTGTTGTCAGAATGGAAAAAGTGCCATTTCGAGACCCAAATTTTAAAGAATCTTTGGCAGGGCACTCTCTCGGATCATCCGAGAAATGCAGACCAAAATTTCTCATCACCAAAGGACCTCTGCAGTCGTTAGTCCTTGTGCATTTGTATGACACGATTCTTGTCTACGATTATCATTTTGACGCATGTGATCCACTGCCAAACCTGTAGAATACGTTTTTCAACATTCGCTATCAAATCAAAAACAAGAATTCCGTTAAGGTGAAGTAATACGAGCAATTGCTGCAACATTGTTGCGTTGCAAGTTGAAAAACGTTGTTGCACGTATTACCACCCACCTTAAATATTGTCACGCAACAATGATTTTGTTGCAAGTTGAAACAGCATGTTGCAGCAAGTATAACTGGAGTCTACTTTTTTCAACTTGCAACAAAATCGTTGTTGCGTGACAATGTTTAAGGTGGGTGGTAATATAGTTGCGTTGCAAGTTGAAGAAAAATGTTGCCCGTATTACCTCACCTTTACGTGCAACAATCGCATACGCCCGCGAATGACAATCATATACAGGAATCGTATCATTGGCACCCAATGAAAATGCGCATTTGTTTGGTTTATTCACTAGCAACTGCAAGAAATTAAAATGTCAACCCTCACTCGTTGTGATGTATCATAAAGATATTCCTTGCCCTTTTTGAGTCCTATCTCATTGTTTTCTTTTATGATAGACTACATCACTATTTGTGACAAATGCAAGTAACTAATCGTGATGAAGTATATGTTGTACAACATTTTAGAGCTCAACAACAGGAACAACGAATACTACGTGAAAAGATTCAACAAGAAATAGATCCGGGAAATCCATACTGGGAATTAATTAAAATGATTAGGTAGGATATGTAACGCCATAAATCAAATAATTGTTCTGCCGACTCGAGAATAATTTTGATAACGAAATGACGTTTCGAGTGGGCTCGACATTATCACTCAGAATAAAACGTCAGTACTTCCTTATCAAAACTATTCTCGGCAGTTTACTACTTTTTCACTTTGGTCTATCTAAAGGCCGCATTGTGCCCGCTTTGCCCGCACGGACGGAGCGTGCATTGTTCAGTTGTCTTTGGAAGTTGAAAATTTACAACTTTCAAAGCCCACTCCGCCCGCGCGGGGAAAGCGGACGTAATGGCAAACGGTCTTTAACTCATTCCTGTCCGAGGGCTTCTCCAGAGGTGAATAAAATCGTCTGGCGTTAGCCAGAATAAAATACTAAAGACCAATTCGGACAGGAAAGAGTTAAACGCTGCCTACGTAGCAGTCTACTTTTTAATGATTGTTCTGTCTCACTCTGTCTTATTTTAACATTATTTATTAGGTATAGTTAGTACATCATTCATTAAAAAGAGATGCGAGAGAGCTTCAACAATCCAAAATACAAAGACACGAGAGCTGAGCAACAGGCTAGCAAGCAAAGCCAGCAAAGATAGCAGCAACGCTACAGACACAAGCCCCGCCAAATGGGAACCGTGCGTGTGCGCCCCTGGGCCTCGTCAAGACCTTGGGACTCCCCAAGATCGTAAGGGATAGTCCGCTGGCTAACTACATCGGCAGTTAACTTTGCTTAAATCACATTTAACCACATTTAAACACACTTAAAGTGCCCCCCCCCGTTTCGGCTTTATAACGTACTTAGGATAGGCTAACTTTTCCCTTGTATTGTATGTTAATGAAATTCTCCAGTAAGATTTTCAACATTCTCGCAAGTATAGTTTTGTTACTTCTGGAAGATTGTTACCCCAGCAGCAATGAGCCTTACTGGTAGGGTGGGGTGGGGCTAAACTTAGTTATACTGTAGTCACTCGCTAGAAAAGCAATGCTGGTTAAACCTAGGCGCGAATTTGCCCTACACACTATACTGCCTTGCATCCTGGCGTACTCCCAATGGCCATTACTTGTATCCTCAAGAGCGTGGAAAAACCTCTGGCACCCAGTGTAGGCCTTTATTGTAGTATAGCCTTGAATAATAAAATATTTTTTTTCCAGAGACTATCAAGGTGGCTTAAGTATGCAAAGGATAACGATGACCGACGCTGTAAGTGTCCTCTTGAAATCTAACATAATATATAGGCCCACAGGCGAGAACATTTCTAACTTAAAAGTTAAGAGTATAGTGCAAGTGCCTAAAGTTGAAAAACTCTTTTCTGTAACCATGAAATGTCTAGTAAGGTTTATTACTTATTTAAAAAGAAAATTTCAAGGTTTACTAGATGAAGCAAGCATCACAAATGTGAAAAGTACTTTTTGTGGTACCCATGCACTCATCCTGTGTCTTCAAATTTACATGTTTGGTTATATATCCTTGGTTTGGATATATACGCGTTTATGATTGTCGTCCGCGCCTGCTATATGCTATGTACGTCTGTTGTTGCCTCATTTTCGTGTCGTGATCTATTTATGCTCTTTTCGTGTTAGTTTGCTCTCAACAGGGTTTCTGCTTTTAAAAATCTTTGAGTGTGAAAAGAATATCTAAGCCTTGAAAATCTTTGACTGAAGTAATAATTAAAGGCCGATAATGAAAACTTAAAGTAATACATATATATTTGTCTCAGTGTTTGAATATCCTGATGAAACACTCCTTCTCGTGTAGGATATATAACATGCACGAGTCATATCGGTGTTTGGATATCTGGATGTTTGGTGTCTTGATGAAACACTTTTTGGAGTATATGGTATAGTATCTCAAACAAATTTGTGTTTTCTTCACTGAGATCGGGTTTTCAAGTACTCGAAATTTGTTTGCCTCGGACTGGAAAAAATTCATCGTGCTTAAAAATACGGCGAGCCTGAGGATGACCGCCGTTGAAGCCGTCGAGACGCTAGTTACTACCTACACTAATATTAACATTGTAAAGAAAACGGGAGGGCACCAAAATTAAATATACACGCAGTTCTCGTGAGGGTTTGATCCAAGTTGATCTGTACCATAACATGCAATGCTAACACTACGCTATACCACCTTCAAACACTGAAAATATTTAACTTCTTGTTTTTTTGAAGTGATCAAGCAGCATGAATGTCGGTCAAATAGCGTTAGAAAGCATTTCGCCGTGATCGGTCAAAACCACTGCGTTTGTTTCGTATTTGCAACGAATTCCTCGTACTGTACACAAAAAATGGTCAAGTTGATTGTTTTGTTTTTTTCCAAAATCAATCAGTATCCATATTTAGACAATGATATGAAAAAAACCAGTTCAAGTCTTCTGCCCAATATCTTCCTGGGATTTCAACTCCTGACACGTGAGGCAATTCAGTACTTCCGATTTGACGATTTACTCATGAATTATTAAGAAAATAATTTTTTCTATGTCACGTATTTTTGGTGGAAAGTGCTCAAAACCCAAGAACGTTGTTATATTTTACAGTCAAAATGGAATACCTTCCCACTTCTGTTTCTGTAGTTAGTTGGTATTACTGTCTGGTATTGCTGTATTAATGTCTGTATTACTGTATATGTCTGTAGCCGCTACTGAAGCGCGAGGAGAGTCGCCAATTCTTGATGTACAGTATATTCCTCTGTTGCATGGTATCAATTTGGGATAAACATCCATTGTATTATGATTAAATGCCATTAAATTAAGAAATGGCTCATGGTTTAGCGTGCTCCATCGAGTTATGGATGTACGCGGGAAATTGGGAGAGCACGAAAAAATCGTAAGAGTTGGTCGAGGCGTAGCCGAGACCAACTCTAGATTTTTGAGTGCTCTCCCAATTTCCCAAGTGCACCATAACTCGATGGAGCACACTAAACCATGAACCATTTCTTTTATAACATAGCATTAAATCCTTATACAAGCCGGCGAATCGTTTTGGTTGTTGTGTTTTTCTACTTTCGTAGCCAAGCCTTTTTTGTTCACTAAAATCCAACCAAAAGGACAGTTTAAACTCGGTTACCCAGACCCAGTTTATGTCTTCTGGGTCGTTGTTCTTTATTACTCAATAAAATTAAATGACTCGGTATTTTGATAATATAAAAGGCCGTAAAAGTCAATTTAAAACTCAGTTTTGTTTGGAAATTTTTTCCCGCGCTTTTTTGCCGTGCTCCATCGAGTTATGGAGCACGCACGACAGCCAATCAAAAACGTTGCTATATCAAAGGTATGTTATAAGCTAAATTATAATATTTTTGTACAGTTTTCAACAAAAAATTTTCTCAGGCTTCCGTAGTGGCTACAGAAATACAGTAATACGCAACGAACTACAGAAGAAGAAGTGGGAAGGTATTTCCATGCATTTTGACTGTAACATTCTGATCATTTAGCTTATAGAATCAACAAACTTTTTATGCACATTTTGCGGTTGAGAAACATCAAGAGAAAAAAATTGTAATTGTGAATGTAGATATGAGCGGTAGAAATCAGTTTTGACTGAATGTTACGTTAATACATTCTTTTAATGAGTTTGAGAAAGTTCTGGAAACATCTTTGAATTTTGATTTTCTTTGACTGATGGGAGCCGTGACTTAACAATCAGTGAAGAACTGGACTCGTTGTCTATAATTCTGTATATACTTCGATTGAAATTTACTGATATTTTTTTTTATTTTCAAGTACTTGTTATTTAAGTATTTGTTACAAAATATAAAGATGTGGTTAGTCTTTTGACCTGTATACAGTATGTGCTAATGATATGTTTGTGTGTTTTATTGTAGGTACGAGATCACCAAATCTGTGTCTGTGTACGTAAAAGACCGTTGAGCAAGAAAGGTGAATTAGACTTTAATATCTTTTAGTTTATTTTAACGGAACATCAATGTGATTAACCAAGACGAATTGTTTTAATGAATTATTAATAAATTGGATAAGATATGATATAAAATGTACTTGCATGATTGTATTATTAATTGCGATTTATATTAAATTCATAAATTTAGCTAGATTTTATTAATGCTTGAGTTGCTATTTATTTGATAAATCATTACTTAAGTCAGTTTCCCGGAATTTTATCTTTAATATTATCTTTTTATAAAGAAACAAACAGAAAGGAAGTCGATGTCATCACAATTCCTGACAAAGAAAATACTGTGGTAAATACTATTTTTAAGTGTCTATGACTTAGTGAAAAAACATCGTTGGCACGTTTATGTTTTAATGAACAGAAAACAATGACAGGAGCATCACTGAAAATATCAAGATAATCTGGCATACAGCTCTAGAGCTCTCTTGAACTCTCAGCGTTTGTATGGATCATTGATGCTAAGATCTATCGTCTTTATGCATGCATAGTTGTTAACCCTTTGACTCCTACGCACGCATGCATATAGACGCACCCCTAGTATTTTACTCTGGCTAACGCCAGACGATTTTACTCGTCAAGGGAAGACGTCTCCCTGGTAGTCAAGGGGTTAAACAAGGTTGGCCTCCGGAAGCATGCCCTTGGAAACACGGTCTACATGCAATTCTGGCATGTTTTAAATGGCATACGTCTTTTGTCACTTGTTTTTATCCGCCAAAACGTTACTGTTTGCAAGAAGAAACTAAAATGTAATTCTAAATTTTTTGTATATTTTAGGTACACGAGCCAAAGACTAAAGTCGATTTAACAAAGTACCTGGAGAATCACAAATTTAGGCAAGTGTACACACGCTATAGTCCTGACCAATTCGTTTGGTAAAATTTATTAAACAACTTCCAGCAGTGTATTTGATTGGTTTTTGACCAACCAATAACAAATAGGATTAGGAATTTAAAACCAATCAAATTCATGGAAAGCAGGAAGTTCAACTAGGAAATGGATTGCGGTTTTATTTTAGGAATATTTATATTGCTACGACAGTAAAACCTGTAACTTTTTCTCTAGGTTTGACTATTCGTTTGATGAAACCGCAACTAATGAATTGGTCTACAGGTTTGTTGGCTTCATAATTTTTATGATTTATATTATAAAGTAAATGGTTTGAACCTAAGATTGGTCCTCTTGAGAAAAACTGTTGTTGATGTTAGTGACCTGTCGTTTTGACGCATAAATATAGACACATAAATATAGGCGAACCTGACAGAAACCTTTCACTTGACTCTGAAGATGACCGCCGCTGAGGCCGTCGAAACGTCAGTCACTAACATCACAAACAGTCTTTCTCAAGACTACTCTAACCTAGCTAGACGATATGAGGTGAAACTCGTCCGCCATTTGAGTTCTAGTAGCTCAATGGTTAGAGCGTCTCTTTGTAGCTCAGAGTGTTTTAAAGTACATAAATGCGTTGTGAATTAAACAAAACGTATAGTACAAAAATGCATGGTGAATGACGTAGCAGTGCAATGGAAATTCTATTCAATACCACGTGATCAATAATCTGCCAATCAAATGGCAATGATGTAGTAAGGTGTTATTTAATGTAAAATATTTATTTGACGCAAAGAAAATTAAAAGCTAAAACGTGTCAAAATATTTAAATTTATGTTTTAATTATCTTGCGTTGTATATTCACGTCGATTTTGCTTTTATTATTACAAGGTACACAGCCAGACCACTTGTTGATACGATTTTTAACCAAGGAATGGCAACTTGTTTTGCTTACGGCCAGACCGGAAGCGGTAAAACTTTTGTAAGTTATGTTGTCACTATACCTCATTGAATATTTACATGACAAATAGTACGGCGGCTATATGTTGGTGCCAGTGACTCAGTCATAAAACGTTTTGGCTGGAGAATTCAAAAGTAGCAAATGAAGCAATCGTATTGCAGTGATCTCACAGTGTCAATTTCAAAGGCTAAGGAATGCAGACGGATTCGTTAATGTTTTGGCGGAAATCATGACATGTTTTTTTAGGCCATGTTTTTTCGAAGCCCATCCAATCAGAGCGTGCGTAGAGGACACCTTATTTCATAATTAGCTACAAATTTGAACGAATTGTCCTCCACTACCCCGAATATTGGCTGCCATCTTTGTTTATTTTGTGCGTGAAAATCTTGGGTACCCTGTAGAACGTGATTGGTGCTTCAGAAATTAGTATTACCAAAACCGACGATGCGTGGCATGGCCCCAAAAAAAACACGTCATGATTTCCGCCCAAAACATTGACGGGTCCGTTTGCATTCCTAAATCTTTTTGTCTGGAGAACTCAAAATATATAATGGCGAATAGACCAAATGACCAATCATATTGCAGTGATCTCAAGGCTAAGGAATGCAGACGGATTCGTTAATGTTTTGGCGGAAATCATGACATGTTTTTTCGGCCATGTCGCAGATCATCGGATAATTCGATCCATTGGATAATTCGTTCGTTATACTAATACAATATAGGTTCAGTGACCATGCACCTTTGCACAAAAATTCACAAAGGCGAACAAAAAGATAGAACAAAGACTTTCGCTGAGTTTCCAGACCATATTTTGTCTGACGATGTTCAAACAAGGTCATAACTGTAATCTTAACTGCTCAACGTTGTTGTTGAAGACGTAAGACGATTTTGTTATGACTATAAGCTTTTTTGTGATTTTTCTACAGACAATGGGAGGAAACATTGTTGGGAAAACCCAGGATAGCAGCAAAGGCATATATGCTTTAGCAGGTTAGTATAGTATAATTAACAATTAGACAACGAGGCCGAGTTTTCTATGAGCTGATCGTCAACGAGGCGAAGCCAAGTTGACTATCTGCTCGTAGTAAACGAGGACGAGTTGTCTAATTGTTTTAGTATCAACCATAAACAACTTTTCTTTAACGTAAATAAGTTCCAAATTTTCAGATAGTTTTACCTTTTTGTTTGCAGAAGTCTCCCCATTCAAAATGTATAGGTAGAGTAGTTCGATGGCACATGATAAACAATCGCTCACAAAAAACGAGATTGTAATTACTTTGCTTCAAATTTGGTGTAGACATACTCCATAGGCATAAGCGAATTCATTTTCTTATTCAAAAATGTCAAACTGAACAATTGTCCATTACTTTCGGGCCAATGTTTTCATGATTTCATCATTCGTATATAAATTTTAGCGGACGCCATGTTTGGCCTAGTTTCCAGGTTTTGCTCGCAGCGTGAATATGTCGTGGCTTCTGATTGGTCGGGATAGGAATATTCCACTTATAAGAAGGTTTGTCATTGGATAACCTACTAGTGGTCTATCACCAATAGACCACTAGTAGCTTAGCCAATCAGAATGCCGAATTTGTAATAGACCACTAGTTGGTTGATACTAACAAATTTTATTCAATGAAAATGCAGTGAATGAAAGTATGGATAGTAAAAAGACCGGATAGGAAACTTGGTGGCGTGAGCATGACAACCTGGTTGAAATCGACAACTTTAAAATCCCCTAGCATATTTCAAAGTTTAGGATTAATACAGCTTAAAATGACAATAGAACTGCCTGTAAATACAACAAAGCCGCAATACGATAAAATGTCCCTCTATTATTACTCATTTTAAAAGAAAATATCAAGGTTTACTAGTTAAAATAGGCATAGCAAATTCCGCGCAAAACAAAGTACTATTTTGCGACGCCAGTTTCTTTGAAACAACACAGAAAACATCAAAACAAAGATCGACAACGTTTACCTCGAACACTCGATTGTGGCTTAGGCAGGTTTGTAAGGCGATAAAATCATTTGAAACGTCAACATAGTCATCTGAATGTGAGGATATAAAGAATTTGAAGAAAAACCTCAGTAAAACAAGCGTACTCACGCCATTCGTAACATCACAATTTTCAACTAGGTTTCAACCATTTTGCAAACTGAGTGAATGCGACTTTTACAATCCATTCTGATCCAGTCCTTTTACAATCCATGATGAAAGATACATTCAAAGGTTTACTGGTTCACTCAATATTGTAAATGCGTAACCAAGGGAAGGGATCATGCGTTCTCTCCGTGTTTGCTTGTAAATCCGGTATTGCATGATCTTTACATGGTTTCAAAACTTATGCACATGGCCAAATATTTTCCCTCTGATTGGAGAATTAACTTATGAATGTAATTTCCTGTTATCTGAAGATGATTTGTAAATCGTAATCATTCTAATTAAGATTATCTTGTATATTGTTTCTCTTCACAGAATGTAGTTTGTTCTTCTGCATGTTATTTAACCTAGATATCTTTTCTAGTTTTTTGGGCATAATTTAGTAATATACTGCTCCGGAACTGGCGCGGGGTTTTTGTGATATATGTTGCAGTATTAAAGGAACCAAGAAAATATGTAACTTTCAAACTCTGTATAATCCACTACTTGTGTATTTTTTTAACAGCTCACGATGTGTTTAGATATTTAAAGAATCCTAAACACAAGAGTAAAGATCTTGTGTTATCGTGTAGTTACTTTGAAATATATGGAGCCAAGGTACGAAATGTTTCTTTTTTATAAATTACATATTATAAATACATGTGTTTATTTGTTTAATTATTAATAAATTGTTTGGAAATACATGTGTTTAAATTGTATTTACTGGTAAATTGTGTGTTGTATTTTGCAACAAAAGACTTTTAAAAGAAATACGTTCCCTATTTTAGAAATAGTACCGCAATAACTCTTTCGATAAATCAGGCCTATACTCTGAATGTTAGTATAGCATATGGCATACGCCGGTTACGCCTCTCGAACTTCGTTAAAGTGGTATATGTATTTTGTATGAACACTTACGTATATATATTTTTCACTTGCTAGGTGTTTGATCTGTTAAATAAGAAACGTAAACTGAGAGTTTTAGAGGACGGAAATCAGCAAGTTCAAGTAAATATTATTATTATTATTATTATTATTATTATTATTATTATTATTATTATTATTATTATTATTATTATTATTATTATTATTATTATTATTATTATTATTATTATTATTATTATTATTATTATTGATCCTTGATTTCTTTACTTTGATTCATAAATATTTTGATTTTCGAGTCGACGTATAGCTGACTTGTATACCCAGTCATCTTTGTATCGATCGTCTAAGATCTTGTCCGTCTGGAGTTCGCAGGCGCAACTGGAAATTGAGGATTGTCTATGAATTTTTGGACGGTGCATTATGGGTATGATGAAACGTCGTGATTTGACGACTGGCAGATTGTAGATGAAAAGTCTGCAATTTGGATTGAAAAGTTGTATGTGTTAATCACGACGGTCAAAACCGCAAATGGAGGTCAAAAATACTAAAAGTACATAAAACGGTCTCTTGCTAAACAAGTGTAAAATCTGCTATAACCTCTCCAGCCATCTTTGCATGTTTAGGATCTGCCAGTCGTCTCCCCCGTGTGAACATTCCCAGCAGGCACGCAAACCTCAAAGTTTTAGAGACGACTGGGTACGAGTCAGGACGTATACTAATAGGTAAAGAAATTGGTATACCCTCGCAATAACTTCGACCCAACGTAAAATTTGCCGCTGATCCCGCGTTACGAAAATTGTCCTTACGTCCATCCCTCTCAAAATGGCGTATGAAAAGTCATAATATTTTCCATTATAAAAATGGAATTCCTTGTCCTATGTAACATCTGGATTATTGAAATTATGTTAAAATCAAAATTGTTAAAATGTTGTTATTATGTGGGTCTAAATAGTAGCGAAAGAGTCTACAAATACAAAGTTATTGATTAGTGATTAGTTGGTTTATATTAAAATACTTGAATTCTTTATCCAATTGTTAATTATCTCGAATCAAGTTTTCGTTTTTATCCTCAGTATACTAGTTTCAGAAACGCTAAGGCAGACCTTGAAAACACTCCCTCAGTGTCTTACAATCCCCGGAAATGTCTGGATTCGCTAGCTACGGGAGCACTCCCTCCCGTAGCTTGCAAGAAATGATATCAGGGTCCCTTCACCCAGTTTTACTAAGTTTTTGTTTTTTTCTAGGTTTGTGATTTACAGGAATCTGTTGTTAACGCTGTGGAAGATGTTTTAAAACTAATCGAGATAGGCAATCGACTTAGGTACGTCATAATACTGGTTGTATTTTGGTATGTGATTTTGGTGGTTAACACACGTGTCTTTTACCTCTGCCACTTGGGTTTGATTCATGCTCGATGCAGTTTTTTATTAAATTCCACCGTTGTCAGTGGTGTGGTGGAGAGGGGTGGGGGAGTGGTTGGGGGCTTGGTAGAATTTTATGTTAACTGGGGGGTGGGGGGGGGGGGCTTGGCCCCCTTGATATTCTTACGAATTACGCCATCTTAATCATGTTTGGCAGTCTTGTGAAATTTATGTAGAAACATTCAGTCATTTCCACCAAGAATGATTTTAGTTGTTTCTACTAATTTGTTCTCATTTGTCCGACGTGTGGTCCTTAACGGTCTAATCCAAACTGTTATGTGGCTCTAACATTTATAATTTGATATTAAGAGTTGTTATGACACTTGTTATTAAAGTTCTAATCATGCATGATAGTTGTTATTAAAATTGGGCTCAATTGTTGTCTTTTGTGTTGTTTTTATGACGTTTTATAATAGCCTTTAGAATTCTGTAAAATCTCACTCCAAAATGCAGGAAATGGCATTTCAGGGACTTCAGATTTCAAAATTTTCCGGAAAAGTTTTCGCGCTCACAGCCCCCTTGTTAACGTTCTAGGACTACACCACTGACCGTTGTGTAAATGTGAGAAGAATGCTTCCAGTATGACTCTAGTATACTCTACGTTTTTCTATGGGCACTCCGGTTTCCTCCTGTAGTATTAATATTGGACCAATGAGGAATGGTTTTTACTGACTTTCTATGGTGTAAATAATAAGGGTTATCCAAAATAGATATAATTTTTTTGAAATAAATTACTTAATTTGTTTCACATTGTGATCTAATTTTCCATTTCATTTCATTATATTTTATTTCATCTCATTTCACGTCATTTCAGAACATCTGGTCAAACATCAGCAAATCAGAATTCGTCAAGATCCCACGCAGTATTTCAAATTATTTTGCGCAAAAGGTGAGAAAATGTTTAAAAAGTATTATTACTGCATGAACAAGATGTTGGGTTTCTAACTTCCTAATTTTTTTATAGGGGACATATGAAAGGTGGAGCTGGAGGTCAACTTTATGGCAAATTTTCATTAATTGATCTTGCTGGTTAGTAAACTAAGGACAATATGATATTTGTAAAGAAAGTTTATTTATAGATACTTATGCAAGAATACATAATAGTCTCTAGACCACAGTCCTTGCAAAATGTCAAGGGCAGAAAAATATACAAATCGAAATATAGTAAGGTTTGAGTACTGCCGAAAATATTGAACGTAGTTTCTAACGTTTCGAGCGAAGGCCTTTCGTTTCGAGCGAAGGCCTCTTTCGTTAGTTTTCTTTCTGACGAAGGGCCTTCGTTCGAAACGTTATAGAAACTACGTTCAATATTTTCGGCAGCACTCAAACCTTACTATATTTCGATTTGTATTTCAACACTGCCTACGCGGCACACTACTTTTATTTCACTGCAGAAAAAAATAGTGTGGTTGATTTTCAATAGGATTTAACTTGTATGCAGAGTTTAAAGTGCAATTTGATTACAACTGTTTTCAATATTACGCGATCCCGGAAGTCAACATGCATGTGAGTTTTATGACAATTTGTTGTCACAAAATGGCGGACATCAATATGAACTGAATCAGAATACAATGAAATGAGGACGTTAATAATGACCAAATGGCGAATTATTTAACTGAAATTACGACGGATAAATTTCCGTCTGGTCGCGTAATTTTGAAAACGGGTGGAAAAGAACTTTAGAACTTTAAGAAGACCTTACAAAAGTAAGATTATTAACAAAATATTTTGATTCAAGGAAATGAAAGGGGCGCAGACACTTCCACTTCTGATCGACAAACGAGATTGGAAGGAGCTGAAATAAACAAGAGTTTACTAGCTTTGAAAGTAAGTACAGATTTCCCGTCGTCGTCGTGGTTATTTTTTCTTGTCATCATCATCATCATCATTTTTTTAATCTTTTTTCTTCTTCTTCTCCTCCTTGTTTTTCTTCTTTTCGTTCTTCTCCTCCTTTTTCTTTCTCTCTCGTCTTAAGCTTGCAACGCAATGGCGTTGTATTGCAAGTTGCAAGAAAGATTTCCTCGTGTGACACCCCATGTTTGCAACTAGTCTCGCAACGAAAAATTGCGTTGCGAGTCGCAGAGAAAGTAGAAGCAGCTTCTACTTTTCGCAACGCTACGAGACAAGTTGCAGCGTGAGACACCCCCACTGCAACTTGCAATATTTTTTTTCGACAAAAATTGCGTTGCAAGTTGCAAGGAAAATTGCCTCGTGTGACATGGCCTTTACTCCTTTTTTCTTCTTCTTTTTCTTCTCAACTTTTTGTTCTCTTTTTTTAGTTTTTCTTTTAATACTTTGAGGTAATAGTTGTTATAAATTGTTACATAGGAGTGTATCAGAGCTCTTGGTAAAAATGGAGCCCATCTTCCCTTTCGAGCAAGCAAACTAACTCAGGTAAAAATATCATGCAGTAGATGATGTATATCCTATATCATAATGTACATTGTGTAAGACTTGTATACATGTCGTTTTAATGAAATTGAGTTGAGTTGGTTCATGAGTGATTGGAAAATTTAATGAAGAGCCCTAAAGTTTGCCCATGGAAAGAATCTATTTACTGCCCTGTATACTGCAAAATTTGTACAAATTATGATCTGGCGCGGTATGCACACAACCGAGTATTGAGTTTAATTGAGTTTAACTTACAGTAAAAACCCGCGTATACGAACCTAGTGATTAAGAACCTGTAGGCTAAAATTTTGGCGTCTAAACCTCCATTATATAATAACCTGCTGAGCCTGTAAACTGGAACAGGTTCTTACTTGGAAAATCAGGGAAAACTAGAAAAAATACAATGAAAACTATTTTTATATGGCAACCAGTCTGTGCACAATCTTTTGTAGTTTCAATATAAAAATTTGATATACTGCACACAAATAATTGCCTTTATACTGATTATAGAGTGAGATATAAAGTTTCAGTGAGTATAAGGACTTTATACTCTTATCAGCAACAGTTACTATATATCAACCAGTGTAGAGTACAGGTAATGTAGTTCCAGTGTTGATTGACAAGTGTTTTACTCTTAAGAAAATAAGACCCAATTTAAGAACGTAAATAGCCTAAATTCTCAGTTGATATCAAATATATAAGAACCTTTTTAGCCTAACGTGGAAAAACGTGTAGGTTCTTATACGCGGGTTTTTACTGTATTCAGTGATTATATTGGTTTATTCAAATACCAATTGCTACCTAGGTGTACCAGTGTACCATATAGTTAAAATTTTATATAAAATTATTAAAATGAGTTAAATCAGTCTTTGCTAATTTTGCATTATTCCTCGCTGATAGGTTCTCAAAGATTCGTTCATTGGTGAAAATTCAAAAACGTGCATGGTAAGTGATGATCATACTACATTCATGCAGCCTTTTAGCTATAGACGAGCTTTGTAAATGAAAGCTTCCGGCTTTTGATTAAACTTAAACTTTTTCTCTTTAGATTGCAACGGTATCGCCTGGAATGAACTGTTGTGAGCATTCACTTAATACATTACGTTATGCAGATAGGTATGAACCAACAAAAGATTTTGTTTGCTTTTTACTATAAAAGTTAAATATATATATACCGTATTTTTCCTGGGCGTTTTCTTTTCGCACTGGGTGCACTTATTAAAAAGGAGGAAGAATATTTTTATCTTGGTTTTAAAGGCAGTAACATGCTGATCGGATCAGAGTTTGTATGTAAAATAGGATATTCAAAACGAAATAGGATGCACGAAACTTTAGTTTTTCGTCACTAAAAATCTCTGTAGTACCACGTTTTCAGTTTGGTCTGTTCAGAACAGTGCCTACACAGCACTCTACTTCTTTCATAGAATAAATGGATACAATTGGATGCAAATTTTTCTTGTAAAAAAAACAAAATCTTTTGACAGTTGTCCATTCACTTTGTTTTTATTTACAAGTTGAATTGGCCATTTCCCAAAAGAGTTGAAGACTGGTGACGGGTTGGGAACGCTAGGGTACTTGGGATCGTTTGAAGGGACAGATTTCATGCTTGGTAGCGTAAGGACAATGAAACTGTCCCTTCAAACAATCCCAAGAACACCAGCGCTCAATGCTCTTTACCAGTCTTCGACTCTTTTGGGAAATGGCCAATACTACATTACATGCAATCTGACCGACAGTTCGTGTGAAAAATAAACGTTGTCGGAGAACATTGTATATAAATTCATTAACTGCACGTTTGTCTTGTACGGTATTGTCTCTTAATTCTGGCAGTCTTGTTTGTTTTTAGGGTTAAAGAGCTTGGCCCAGACCGTAAGAAAGGCGCCGAGGACTTTGTCCCTCTTGATGATACTCCAGAATTGTTGTCGCCAATTTCCAGTGGGGATCCAAGAGGAAATAACGCTGATTTGGCATTACTCTGTACACATAGTGTGAGTATAGTTTAATACTGATCCTAGCGTTGATTTTAGTTTGTGTTTGTTAGAACTTGTGTTGGCCACTTACCTCTATATAACTGGACTGCGGGTGCCCCACGAAAAAATGGCCCAAATACACGCCATCATGCGCCATCTTGTTAGGTCTGAGCTGCGAAATTGACCAATCACAGGCCAGCTTTTGGCTAGCCGTGTCTTATCAGATTAAAAAGGGCATGGGACCAAATTTACAAAAAAAAAAAGAGCTGAGAGTTGACAAACATTTATATATATATATATATGTGCTGCAAAGGTTGTTTACCCTTCCAGTGATGATGCGATGACTACTTTAAGATGGACTCCCTTGTATAAGAGAAGGGAACATCACGTTTTAAGATTAGTTAAAAAGTCTTTGACCGGTACAGTGCCTCAGTTTTTAACTAACTATTTCACTTTTAATCGTGATATTCATGAAAGATTAACCAGACAGAGTAACCAGCTCCACCTCCCTAAGGTGAAGACTGAAACTGCAAAAAAATCTTTTTACTATAATGGCTGCATAGTCTATAATTCTTTTATAAAGTAATCTTTTTAAGAAAGGGGACATATCAACATTGGGGGGTAGTGTAGTACGGACGTGAACTTTTTAATTTTAATACTTTCTGCATGGCTCGGAATTTTGTATATATGTATTTTTTATGATTTTGAACTTAGTAGGACCCCTATTGATACCAGCGTATATTTTATGCTGACAGGGTTATTCTGCTTAAATAAAATTTTTATCTATCTATCTATATTATGGAATATGGAAGGGGAACTGGATAGGAAACTTACGAAAACGATGTTTGCACAACTTGCTATGGTAATTATACCCTTATAAGCGGCTAATGGTGGTCCCACATGGCTAACACCAGACACTGCTGAACATAAGTGATATTACACTGTTGTTTAATTTCAGCAATAGCTGATCCTGGCCCCGTGGGACCACCCGTTAGGTGCAATTAACCGCTTATAAATATATATATAATTACCATAGCAAGTTGTGCAAACTTCGGTTTCGTAACATCGTTTTAAGTTTCCTATCCAATCTCCTTCCATTATCTAAGATCTTTTAACTGTATTGTAAAGTATTCTATTCTTTACAGGGGTCAGGAGAAACCGAGCAAAACGAATTATACACATTCCATGAAGCTGTTTCACAATTACAAGATGCCGAGGAACAGTTGGTAGAATGTCATAAAAAGAGTGTTGAGGTAACATAAATGTTAAATTACTTTTATAATAGCAAATGCATGCTGCGTACGATTTTTACTCACGAGCCAAATCACTAATTACTGTATAAAAAAAGAATTAACGAGTTTTACGACGACTATACAGTAAATAAGATCGTATAATTCGTACAAAGCATTTGCCGTAACGTAATCTATTTATTATAATATTCATGTCTGAGAGTATACATGTCTGAATATTTATATTCTTTTAAGTGCATTTAAATTAGCCTTTAGAACCTTGTTCTTGTATTTATCATTATGAATACGGTGTATTGTTGCTCACATAAACGAGGGGCGAATCACTCCTAAAAAAGCGTACGGGATTTTTCGACTTTCAAAATCCCGTGGGATTTTTGGGGTTTTTTTTTTGAAATTTTTTGGATTTGTTTGAGGTTTTTGGAGATTTTTCCGGATTTTTGGATTCTTAAAGATGAAGGAGATTTTTTGAGGTGATTTGCCCCTTGGACATAAACTCCCACAGTACACTTTCTTTCTTTCCGCGCGTCAACGATCTTCCATGTGTTACTTCAAACTTTGAACTTTGATTGTATACGTGTTTCATGGAGCGTAACTGGAACGGATGTACTTCAACTTTGGAAACTACAAAACCTCCTGTTGGCCTTTCTACTTGTTTTCCTGTTTTTATTTCTCCCAATATTTCTGCAGCAACAAATTCCTTCAAAACTAACTACTGACGAATCTACCGATAACTATTCATGCCGAAACACTTCTCCGCTACCTGTTTTTGTTACCCGTCTACGTATTAACGTCTAGTGACTTAAAGTGAAGTAAAGTTATTATTCGTGGGTTATTTAAAAACACCTGGAAAAAATTTCTGAAACTAAATAAACTGGACATATTATGCCTTGAAATCCTTCATTCTACGATACCCATAAATTTCAAACGAATTTATGTAGTTGGTCTATTTCTAGTTTTTTATATTTATGTATTTTTAATTCCTACGGGGGAGCGCCTCGCATGGGTCCTCGAGTCCCGTTCGCGCTCTTCCCGTTTGGATATCTTCATATATATTGTAAAGTATCCAATAAAGTTGTTTAAAAAAAATAAATAAAAATAAATAAAAATGAGAGACGGAAAACCGTTAGCCAATGAGAACGCTCATGATATTTTTTCACGAATGAAAAAATTGTATAACCAATCAGAAAGCCAATGCGATATTTTTCCACCAGTAAAGAAATATCGTATGGCCAATATCTAATATTGCTATTTAATATAATTATTAGTCTAATTTAATCTAAGTTATCTAATTAAAAATACAAGTTTTATTTGTCTATTTGTTTTGACTATACATATACATGCAATGTACTCAAAGTTTTTAATTCATGTTGTGTTACTTGATCTAGGAAACAAAACTACTGCTAGAGCAAGAGGAAACCCTTTTGGGAAATGTAGATGATGTTGATTCAGATCTGGAACGTAAGTATGACGTTCTGTTTGGAAAAGAAAAACCGACGATACTGACATTCTGTTTTCATAAATGTGAATTATAAGTCGAGAAAATAAGATAAGTTAACCTTTTTTCACGAGGATAACACGCAATTAATTATTGGACGAGGTTGAGCAAAATATCGTGATTTGTCAGTGGCGAGCAGATCAATTATTTGCCGATGCCGAGGGCAGACACTGCGAGACACTGACAAATCACGATAATTTGGGAAAACCGAGTTCAATAATTGTTTTATTATTCGATTTGTTTTTTTACTTGAAATTGTTTACCTGTAATTATGTCCACTCATTTCTTGGCAGCTTGGCTGAACCACAGGGAGCCCAACTCTGTCGCCTTGTGATGGTCCTTCCTCTTTTTTTGTTTTATTATATTGAGCTTCTGACTGAAAACCGAGGCCGCTTAATAGTTGTGTAAGCTGGTTAACAGTTGGTAATATATGCATTATGCATATATATGCAAATTGCAGCGCGCGGTAATTTGAAACTCGAAACAGTTGTTGGGCTTCTGTGACACGTGAGTGGCGCGTGACGAGACGCAGTCGATTGGGTCACTGATATTCTTACCACGTTGTTACGTCATTTGTGCATCTATAACTGAACAGACAACAAAAAGATGGAATCTATTTGTTTTATACAATAAAAAAATTTAAAAGGTTTTTATCAAAGCTCTTGTCGGATTTTGGGGCATGAAGAAAGAAAAAAGCAAGTCAACTGACGTGATCTGACGTGTCCATGTGTCTGCCCTCTAATGGCAACAACCAATGAAAACACGCATAGCAACCACGGTATTGTATAATGACGAATAGATAGCGAGTAGAGTAGCCAATCAGCATTTGTAATAGTATACTTAAATTTCTACTAATTATAGATATTGCTACATACTATTCCCGTTTATTTATTTTAGAGTATGTACAGCGTCTTGATGTGATCTTGAAACAGAAGATTGAAAACTTTACGAATCTTAGAGGTATAATCATAACCTTTTTTTTCAAAATTGACAACGCAACATCAAACGTCGTCAAATTTGTAACTAATGTTTTTTAAATTTCGTAGAGCGAGTACAACAATTCAAGAATCGACTTGAGCAGGAAGAAATTGCAAGCAAACATATTCATAGACTGCCTTATGTTTAAGAAACTGAATTTATTGAAAAAATATTTATCTAAAAATATACATAATGATAATATATTATTCTAATGTAAGTGTAAATAAGATTGTGTCGTGCAAAAAATATTGAAGAGATTTAGTTCGTGATGTTGACCACCAGGAACATTTTTAACTCATTGAGTTGCAAAAAAATAAGTTCTGTTTTCGATGATGAAATAAACTATCTTGTGAAATATTCGTGTATTGTGTTTTTTTGTCAGATTTAAGAAATATTAAAGATTTATTAACCGTTTTATTCCTGCTACCGGGGCCAAGAAGATGACTGACAAAAGACGTGTTGCGAATTTACTAAACCAGAACCAGTTGCAAAAATACAACATCAAGGCTAAAGTTGGATTTCCACTAGGCGTAAAATATCGCGCGCTCGATTTTTTTCTTTTGTCTTGTGGGTTTCCATGTGGAACGAAGTAGAAAACTATTCAATTTGTACAATAGAAAAGTCGAGCGCGCGATATTTTACGCCTAGTGGAAATCCATCTTAACCGACTGGAATCGAACCCAGTAACGATATTACATTACTTGCTGTTGCATGCTTGTAAAATCCATTCTGTACCACGAATTTCGGAGTATCGATCACTACCTGTACAGTGCTTATCAAAAGTAAATTTTTTAAAATTTTTTTGTTGTTGATTTGTTGTTGTTGTTGTTTTGTTGGGTTTTTTTGGGGTTTTTTTTTTTTTGGGGGGGGGAGAAGGAACAAGAATAACAAGCAATTGGTCACAGATCTTATGGCGGAGTTGTGACGAGGGTAGTATTTTCATATGGTCATTTTGTCGGTTACAATCCGTAAATTTCACAGAACTCTGTTAAAAACCTTTCCTTTTAATTTGCCAATTCACAGAGTGATGATTAATGATAGTACCTAGCCTGCAAAATTAACCTTGCTTTCCTAGGTTAATTGGGTTTAAAGTTGGTGTGTGGGATAAGAATGTAGAGACCTTGGCAAAACCATATATATTTAAGAAATAGAAAATGGCCGCCCGTGTTTATATAGCCTGATGCAAACACGAGAGTGAGTTGGGAGAATTCGAAAGTTTATGTGAACCCGAGCCGTAGGCGAGGGTTTACATAAGTACTTTCGAATTCTCCCAACTCACTCGAGTGTTTGCATCAGGTTATATAAACACAGGGCATCCATTTTCTATTTCTTTTATGAAATAAGGCTAAAAAATGTGCCGTGACATCACAACCGTGTTTACATAGCCTGATATAAACACGGTAATTGACCAATCACAGCGTGCGTAAGACGCAACCTATTTTATAAATATATATACAAGTAATAGACAAAGCATGAGCGGCCGATCTGTACCGGGATTTACAAAGCGAGCCGAAGTAAATCCCCATACAGATCGGACGCGAATGCTTTATCATACTTGTGAAATGAAACAATAGAATGAAGCTAATTAGTATTCATAACTTTTGATAAAGATCACTCTGTCCAAAAGACGATCTTTATTGGGATTTACAGACGTATACATGTGACTTGAATGCTACGTTTTGATTGCTTCTTAACCTCATTAATTATTCTCATGAATTTCACAAGAAATATTCAAATTTGAAACTGGACAGACTGGTGAATCACAGCGCAACACCACACTCTCCATTTTTACATAATTTTAATTTCAGGAAGATGCCCACTTTAAGTGGTGACCCCATATTTCCATATTTCCATTTATTTTGTAGATGCTCAAAGGCAGTTGTTATAACAAGTCACCAAAAGTTGAGTCACTTGGGTGTTGAGTTTATTTAATAAGATTTTACAAGTACTAAACTAGCAGTCTTGAAGCTACACTAACATTGAGATTATTTTGTTAAATCACTGAAAATGGCCAATATCTGGACTCTCCATTTGATTTGGGTGGTTCAATTATCCCTCTGGGGTGTGCTTGTGTGTGTGTGGGGGGGATTTGCCCTTTTCTCAAAGAGGAAAGTGCAGATCTTGAGTAATAACCCTGAAAGCAACTTGAGTCCAGCTCACTGACCAAACTAGTTGTTGCAACACTGCTTACACTGTAGTAAAGGTAATGACATTTACATGTACTTTATTTGATCATTCACACAAAAA